>CM055889.1:23573426-24153426 GCA_029582165.1 Portulaca oleracea
TGCAATTTGTAAAAATTTGTATTATTTATATTGGTGGTTTATAGAAATAAATCAAATAATAATTATAAAAAAACTAACTTATCAGGACTAAAATTTCCCGGTTAATTTCCCACTCTCGATGGGTCGGGGAGCGGGAGCGATGATTGATAGATTTGTGTAATTTTAATTTAGGAAATTGGATTTAAATAATCTGAACTTTGGGCCATAGTAGACTAAATAATCTGAACTTTAGATTTAATTCTAAATAATCTGAATTTTGGCCCCCTTGGATTCTAGTAGCACACACCAAGTTAAGTTTAACTTAACTCGGCGGCAGGATGACATGGCGGCGGGATGATGTGGCGGCGGAGGAGGGTGAGTTGACTTGCCCAGTTAGCTTTGACTTGCCACCTCATCATCCCCATTTCTATTCTCTATCTTCCAACTCCTTTCTCTCTCCTCCCTCTCCTCTCTCCTTCCTAATTGCCATGACCATGATTGGTTCTCCCTCTCCTCTCTCATTTTCTCTCTCTAATCCAACCTCTCCCTCTTTCACTCCCCTCTTTCTCATTCTCTGCTGAATTTTCATTCTTCTCCAAATATAATATCAACGAGTCAACTCACTGGCAAGATGCCATCTTCTTCACCCTCTTTGCTGCCTACGCTCTTATTGCTACTGCCACCCATGTACTTGCTTATTCACTCTCTTCTTCTTCTTCTTCTTCTTCTTCTTCTTCTTCTTCTTCTTCTTCTTCTTCTTCTTCTTCTTTCTCTTTTTTTTTTCTGCTTGTATCTTTTCAATGTCCGTCGCCATGAAACTCTCCCAAGATTGCTTGTGTTCTTCTTCTCGGTGCTTCGATTTGGGAATTTTATCAAACATTTGATTTGGATATGTGTTGATTATGTGTTGGTTTAGTATTCTCCTAATTTCATGGGCAAATTATACATCGAAGAATTTGAGATTATGTTTTTGGATTCAATTTATGAAATTTCTAGGGTAAAACTATAGGTATAGCCTTAATCATGTATGAATTCATGGCTGTAACTCCGGCTTATTAATTTTCGTTTGTCTTGGATTGAGGATTTTATCAAACATTCGATTCGATTTGATGTATGTCATCCCCAACTTGTACAACTAAGAATTTGGGGAAGAATGAAAATTCAGCAGAGAATGAGAAAGAGGGGAGTGAAAGAGGGAGGGGTTGGATTAAAGAGAGAAAATGATAGAGGAGAGGGAGAACCAATCATAGCCATGGCAATTAGGAAGGAGAGAGGAGAGGGAGGAGTGAGAAAGGAGTTGGAAGAGAGAGAATAGAAATAGGGATGATGAGGTGGCATGTCAAAGTTGAGTGGGCAAGTCAACTCACCCTCATCCGTCGCCACATTATCCCGACGTCGAGTTAAATTCAACTTAACTTGGTGGCGTGCTACTAGAATCCAAGGGGGGCAAAGTTCTGATTATTTAGAACCAAATCTAAAGTTCAGATTATTTAGTTTACTATGGCCCAAAGTTCAGATCATTTAAATATAATTTCCCTTTTAATTTTTTATCACCTTTTAGATTTATTTTATATTATACTATTTGGAACTTGTATTTTTTCAGAAAAAGACGCAATATATTAGACATTGTGTAATTTTGATTTGGGAAAAGACACTATGTAAACAAACCAACGTTAACCTTTGTGCAATTTGTGAAAATTTGTAGTATTTAATATGGTGGTTTATAGAAATAAATCAAATAATAATCATAAAAAAGCTAACTTATCGAGGCTAATGCTCTCGATGGGTCGGGGAGTGGGAGCAAAACTTTGCTCCCAGCCACAGGCGTGAGCTGGAGCGGGAGAGAAACATTGCTCCGGGTCGCAACCGGGAGCGGAACCTCCTAAAATTACCAAGATCTCGGTCCTGCTCGCTTCTACGTATAACAAAACATAAAAACATATTTTCACAAATGAGTCAAAACTCAATACATATATTCCTATACAGTCAAATAAATTTTAGCAATTCATTTTATTTCGCATATTTTAATTCATTTTAAAAACAACAAAGAAAGAAAGTAAGCTAAATAAATAAATAAATGGTGCATGATTTTATAACTGAGTGGTCGCCTACTTGCGATCGTCAGAATAAACCTTCATATGCGCATACCTGGACCGACGGGAGGTCCAAACGGAGTTAACCGGTTGATACTAATCATGTTAGGAAGTGAAATACTACGCTTGACGCTCTAAATGAAAAGAATAAAATTTTAGCGAAAAGGTTTAGAAAATTTCAGATTTGTTTTCGGTAACTCTGTAGAAAAATCATAACTCCTTGTACAAATATCCAAGTGCATCTTAAAATAAGTTTTCAGAAATCTAAAGTTACAACAACTTTCAACAACTTTCTAGTTAAGAGCTAAGGCCAAAAGTAAGTGTAAGGGCTTGACAATGCGCAATTAAGAGGGCTGCCTAGCTTTAAATAAAGCTTGACAATGACAAAATAGTAAGAAAAACATAGTACAAAATCTAGCCTTCGTATGAATATGAGCGAGTAGTCCTTGGAAAGACGAAAGTATGCTCTGCGGCTTTTATGTTGACCCACAACTCATAGGAACAGAAGAAGGGTCTCAAAAAGGTCCTTGCAACTACTGCATCGATCTTTCAGTTCCAAGAAAAAACAGTGTACTAAGCTGATTTCACTAGCTCATATCTTTTTACTTTAACTTCCAAATGAGACTCCAATACTCCAAATCGCACCAGGTCTCTCTCTCTCTCTCTCTCTCTCTCTCACTCTACCTCTCCCCTCCTTCGCCCTACTGCCGAAGGCCGGAAACTGTCGACTAATGCCCAGAGAAAACCCTATTGACAGAGTCACAACTTCTAATCGACCAAAAGCCCTCAAGTTCCACCTCAAATACTCATTAGTTGGGCTTCCAATTGGTAGACCTAGGGTTTACTGTTAGTGAGTATTAGATTGACCAAATTTACCGATTTGGGCTGTGATCCGTATCAATCTAGGATGCTATCGATCTCTAAGTGGTATCACAATCATGGGACAAGGATCCAAGGGTAGTTGATGTTAGGTTTTAGGTTATCTATTTCCTAAACAGATACAGATTAATTGGCAGAATATTCATAACGGTTATAAACAATTGCAGAGGCTTTTGTAATTATACCTGATCGCTAATTCCGGCTGAAGAAGAGGATGACCTTCAAGATTCCAATGTTGAAATCCTCCACTGAAAAGTCCACGCAGCACTCCGGGAGCCCGATTGCTAGAACGACCCGATCGAGACGAATCTCAATCTAAGATGTATGTATGAGAATGTTTCAGGAAACAGAGAATGTTTCAGGAAACAATAACTGCAAACTAAAAGAGAGAGGAACTTAGGAAATCACCCTGGTATCTCTCTAAGAGTCTCAGGCAGTTGGTGTGGAATAATCTCTCACAGAGACCCCATTATATAGTGTTTAGAAAACCTAGGGAGAGGGCACAAAACCCTAAAGGGCCGACTTAACGCAACGACGCACTTCTCAAGCCCAACACGGTCCGTGTTGAATCAACACGGTCCGTGTTGGACTCCAGAAGGTCCATTAATTCGGCCCATGGACACCACAGACCGTGGTGTCCCAACACGGACCGTGTTGGGTCAACACGGTCCGTGTTGAATCCAGTTCGGTCCGTGTTGGACTGATTACTCACAGAAATCAGTTCCCGACATTTCTAAACATAATACAATATTATTTAGGTTACATACATTGTTCTAGGGCACTGACTTGTGTGACCCAGTAGGACCAAATAATATAGTTGTAATTAAACATATTCAATTACTAATTATAGAGGTCTCTAGCAAAACATATAATTACAATATTACTTTGGTTTAATCTCCGTGTATATCGAACATTGTCGAGACATTCCCAACAATATCCCACTTATCCCACAAGTGTTCGATTCCTTGAATTTCCTTGTCCCTTACTGTCTCAAGTTGGGATAAGGTAAGCTAAAGTCATCCTTATGTAAGACCCGGATGTTCCTCGATCTCCGAGTTAGACTTTGAAAAGCAGATGACCAACTATTGATTTAACTGAGCTCGGCCAAGCATTTTCAGTCCAATCTCATCGAGTGGCCAACGAGACAACTGTCCCTAATAGGGAGGACAATGCCATCTTGTTCAAACACACATTCTCACATGATCCAACTGTAACCTAGACACCGCCTTCATAGCCTACTATTACGAAAGGCGTTTGACGCGCTCCAAAGTTATAACAAACCATGTAGTCTATGTATTGAACTCAGGATTTAGGAATTTTGAGTAGTGAGAGCCCTTATGACAATTCCCAACTTAATTAAAGAGCTCCCACTGCGGGTCAGTTCGGTAGTTGTTCTCAACAATACCCATGTGATTGATTTATGATATCATCATATCATTATGATCACGAAACTTGATCATCACCTCAGTCCTACATGCTAATTGTGTTGATATTATCACTGTTCCTACGTGATAATACAATTAGGAACCAGTTCGACTGTCGACTAAGACTAGTGTTATCAAGTTCACTAATGGGGTTTCAAAAATCGGACCTCAGCCAATTTCGCATTTTGAATGCGCTAACCTTTTTGGACATTTACATAATTCTGAACCACAATTAATGTAAATTTTGGAATCTTATTCTTAATGATGAATCAACAATTAATTCTGAACCACAATTAACCTTTTTGGACATTTACATAATTCTGAACCACAATTAATTCTGAACCACAATTAATCTTATTCATGAACAATTCATGTAAACTTGACTCGTTAATATTCCGGAATGTGTTTAATACCTATTGCCCATGCATGACTATCATGCTATAACTACAACAGGGGTTTAGTACATAATACCTGTAATGAACCTCGCACATATACCATCTCAAATGACCTGTCATACAGGAAGATGTTTCTGGAACTCATGTTTGGATTCATAGTGAGCTTCAGTTCCTTTGCTTGAGTGATGACTCCTATTAACAAGGCTCCATTTCTCTCGCAAGGCTAGAAATATCACCCAGTTCTAAAACAAACTTCACAATCCTAGCAATTTTTGTCACAACTTCTAAAGTCGTGTCATGCTTGTCTTATTTTCAGAATTAAACGCATGTCATATTAGGAACATCTTCCTGCTCACCTCAATATCACTCAGACAATTCATATAATTTCTTTGACCTTCCAGAGAATCATATCTCCTGACATAAGTGTAGCATCAGTACAACTCTCTATACTTAGCTCTTATCGACCACTCAGAACTGAGGATATATCCTTATTTTTGTTTACATATATACACAATGTATATGTTATGTTGGGCTTTAAACATCTCGTGGCATACATTAATCTCATGCCTGAAGCGTGAGCTATATGTCTCATCCCTTTTAGATCCTCTTATTGTTTTGAGACAATCAGATTCCCTAAGGATATGCCATTATTTATGGAAATTAAACCATTCTCGAAGTGGGTTGATCTTATTCAACACCTAGTCAACTTTGATTCAAACAATCAAAATCTTTAATCTATCATTATAGATTTTGTCTCGAAGAAAATTCTTAGCTCCACCAATCCTTCACTTTGAAAATTATTTCCAAGTCAACCTCAGTAGAAGCAACATTGAAATATTCTTCTCAGTAAGCAGTATGTCAATCACATACAATATCAGAAAACACATTGCTCCCACTGAACTTCTTGTATACACAATATTATCATGGCACTTCCTAGTATATCAAACCTTTTTGATATCCTGGTCAAGAAGGCAATGATTCCAACTCCTAGAAGCTTCCTTAAGACCACAGATGGTCTCTTGAAGTTTACAAGTATTCCAAAAAAAGACCATTCAGTTGTGTCAAGTACACATCTTTCTTCCAAATCTAATTTTGAAGTTAATCTTGATGTCCATATTAATGAATCCATGTTTTTCCTTAAAACCCTCCTATGCCTGATGGCTCACACCTTCCGACAAATCAACCGAGTTCTAAACTTGGTTACATAGATGGAGTCCATTTTTAGACTTGGTTGCATGGAATCTTGATTTGCTAAAGCTTATTTGATATAGGTAGAGTCATTACTTTCTAAAAGTAACATCTTACGCTCATCCATAGAAGATCGATATCTTTGTGGCTGATGGAGTTGTTTACCTGACCTTGCTTGGAGTAATGTTCATGGCACCTCCTCCTCAACATTTTGAAGAACTTCTACTGCCTCAATCTCGTTCTTAATTTCTCGACCAATAGGAAAACTTGAACTAGGGTCAAGTAGCGGAGTTTAGGTGATGATTATAGTGTTTTGTGTCTCTTGAACTTCAGTAAGTTCAAAAACTCTCCCACTCTTTCTTTTAGAGAATAATATATTCTCTAAGAAGAAAGCATATTTGAGACACAAACACTATGCTCTACAATAGTTTGTAGAAGTTATACCCTTTCTTTCAGAAAACAGTTCAAGAACCTCTCATTTCCATATGATGTCTTCTCTAGTGCTTCAGATAATCTTTGTTCAGTAATTAGAGTTATAGTTAACTGCGTGTATCCCCAAAAAGGTAATCGGCAATGTTGACTCAACTATCATTGATCGCACCATATCTAATAAGGTGTGATTCCTCTTAGATACGGCATTGAGATGTCGTAGTCCTAGAAGAGAGAATTATGAAACAATTCCACATTCTCTGAAATGGTCAATGAAATCATGGCTCAAATACTCACCTCCTCAACCTTGTTGAAGGGTTTTTATTTTCTTTCCAAGTTGGTTTTGTACTTCACTTTGAAACTCTTTGAACATTTCGAAGGATTTGGACTTGTAGCGTATTAAGTAAATATACTCACTGAAGTGATGAAATAGTACAGTAAACCTTCTTCTAGCACTAGTGCTCATAGGCCCACATACATCAATAAGTTTGCATCCTGATAAGTCATTAGCTTGTTCACCAATTCCAATAAGAGGTAATTTTAGTCATCTTACCCGTCAGGCATGCTTTACAAACATTGAACTTTTCAAAGTTTAGGTTTTCCAAAATCCTGCACTATGTAGTTTCTGAATGCATTTCTGATTAATATGACTTAAGCTTAGAGTGCCAGAATTATGTTTTAATTGAGTAATTTGTTTAAACTCTTGGCTCAACCATTAGCATCCTTTCGATCTTATCTAGATGCTCTTATTGTTTCGCCAAGACTACTTCATTTTGGAAATCTTTAAACTATTTTAACATTCCAGCTTTAGATGAATCTCATAAATATGAATCACCATGCCTTATTTTGTTCATCTTTGGAGAATTGAAGTAATTCATCCCTTGTACTTGTGCTCAATTGGACTACATACATCCACATGCATGAGTGTTTGTTGGCACGTTCACCCTTTCTTGTAAAAAGTACAGTCATGCTTTGCTAACATCACATGTTTCAAAATCTTAGCATTCAAAAGTCTATCACTGTGACGCTTCTGAATGCGCTCTGATTTGCATGACTTAATAGATAGTTACAAGTTTTATGTTTGAAGATGAGTTATTCCTTTTAAACCTTTTGGTTTCGATGTGTTGGGTGTGTTTATCCGGGATCCTCTCTCTCTCTAATTGAGAGTAAGAAATACTTATAATGAGAACATAGAATCACCTATAAATTTCTCTCATAAGTCTTGAGGAAATGGATGAACAACCAACTCTTTATAAGGAACTACAACTGATTGCATGCTCCTATTTGTAGGCTGACTCTCATCCTTCAAGGCACATCTACTTTGCTGGAGATCCTGCACATTTGCATAAATGCGAGTTTTACAGCCGGTATCTTATACTCAAAGTGGGTTTAATAAGGGTAGTGTGTATCATATATGCATTTTCCTAGAATTGAAATCATATCTCAAGTCTTCCTTATAGTTATTCACGCTCCCGGTGTCATACATGATCTGGTTGTTAACCGGTTGCTGTCATTGGTTGGGTATGTACAACTGTTTGTCCTTACCTTTCTTTTGACTTCTGGCCTTTGATAGATTTCTTAAATCTTATTTTCTCTTTCACTAAAAGACTATCTTTGGTCGCCAACCTTTTGGCTAAAGGGGAATTTGAGGTTTCTCATGTTTTAAAATAGTCAAATTATTTTAGAACATGAGTGTCATCAATTGGCCTTTATCTAGCTTAACCGAGACTATCTGGTTTTTGGTTTCATTTTTATCAACTCTAACTAGTTCGATGAACTTGGTTTTGAGTTGGTAATATTGAAATCTTTCCTTTAATCTTCAAACATTTTGAATTTAAAGTTGCATGAATACTATGACATTACGTGTATCCATTTGGCTTGATTGACCTCTTAATATTGATGCCTAGCTCAATGTTATATCAAAGACATGTTTCTTTAAATCGCCTCCAGGACAATCTTGTGATGGTGATGCCAATTAAGGAATTAGTGTAATTATGCTTCTCTTTCTTAAGGAGAAAACAATATTTGATTTAGTGGTGGAAGTTTGAGTGAAAAGACATAAATAATTTTACAAGACAAAACATTTTAGTTATTATTCATCAAAAAAAAATTAAACTAATTTTAACTTCAAATCAAAACACTTTATCAACTCTCAATTTAGTGTTTCAATTTACCAAGACCCACAAGACTCATGAGCTCAAGTGGACTTTGACCCAACAAAACTCGATTCCATGTTATCTTTGGTCGATCATCTTATGATCGATCATTCAAAATGACTCTTGGCAAGAAATTTGTATCGAATACAATATTTCTCTTCCTCTGCTCTTGGCCCAAAACTATTTTGATAGCCAATTTGAATTGACCTAGCTCCCACCCTACTTATTAATGATGGATAAACAATTCGCTTTGGCTTTCTTTATTTATCCATCTAAGTGGTGTTTCGATAGGTTGAGCAATAATTCAATTTTGAGAGTAGGTTTTATTATCCTAAACATGCAATTCTAGGTGAACTCTTTCGAAAAGCATAAAAGGCATAATAAAACATGCAATAACGAATTTAAAGCATAAATAAAACCCCTAGTATGACCACCTAGACTTAATCAAACTAATTTAACTAAGCCTTGACAGTCTTCAAGAAACTCTTCTTGGATTTTGCAACTTCCTTGGATGGGCTCCCACTCAAATCACCACCTCCATTGCTGTTGGGCTCCCACTTAACTTGATGTTTCCAATTACAACAAATTTACAAAGTGGACCTCACAATTGAGGCCTTACATGAATTAAAATAAACTTAACTGAAAATTTAAATTTAAAGTTAATTCAACGATGGCACGCAGGCCGTATTTCACCCAACCCTGTACGCAGACCGGTAAAACCGACTATCTATGGCCATACTAGAAGCACATGCAAATAGCTAATATTGCAATAATTATATCAAATATAACACATGCTTAAATAAAAAATTATAAAGGCACATTTAATTGCAATATAACACATATAAGGAAACAAATACTAAATAAGGTTTCCTAAAAAGTTTGCATGATTAATAAAATAAACAAAATTCCAAATTTTGTCTTAGTTACCTAAACAGATTTAGGATTTTATACCTATACACAAAAAAACTCGATTTTCCTAAAATCAAGAAATCTAAAAGATACTATATCTTTTAAAGATATTGTAAGTTTCCTAAACTTTACAAAATAATAGATTTTATGCCCATTAACTGATTTAGTAGTAATAAGATTTAATAATTAATTTCTAAAATTAATTACAAACCTTAAAACACTCGAATTCACCAAAACTGCTGACAACACGGTCCAACACTGTAAAACCCCGAAAAATCCAAAGATGTTGACCGTGTCCTCGTTAGTAAATTAGGTTTGACTTCGTTATTTATTATTATTCGTTTATATTTATTTCTGCTAACACTTGAGCTCGTAGGATCGTTGAGGGACTAACAAGGGTATATCGGTAATTTCTTGGGTTTAGTATTATTAGTATTACTCTAATTATTATTAGTATTATTATTAATATTATTATGTTTATTAAAATTTGTTATTTGAATAATTATGTTAATATTATTTGTTATGTGTTTAGTATTATTATTATTAGTAGTGTTTTATTATTATTACTATTATTATAGTTATTATTATTTTCTCCAAAAGAAAATCTGATTTCTTATTGGGTTGGATTAGGATTAAGAATTGTATAATTGGGCCTTAATTATGTGATTAGTATAAAAGCTAGTTTTCTCCCTCAAACCCTAATATTAACCCTAACGCTAGCCTCCCTCTCCTCTCCTCTCCCTCACTCTCTCTCCATTTGCCGTCCGCCCAGCCACAGCGCTAGTCGCCGCCTCAGACCACCGCCACCAAAACCGCACATCGCCGGAGATCCACCAAAACCGCACATCGCCGCTTGCCTTCTCCTCCCTCTTTCTATTATCTCTCCCTTTCTTTCTCTCTTTACGCTGCGTGCGCCACCACGAGAGGCGTCATCACGGTCCACTCCGCCGCCTAGTCGTCGTCCGTGCCACCATCGCATCACCGAAGGCTGTCGCCCAGCAGCCAGACGCGAGGAAGCCGAGGTCTGCCGTAGTTGTTGTGCGAACTCCATTGTCGTGAATCAAACCGTCACCACGGCCACCATCCAAGCACCGTCGACCACCTCTGACCGACGCTGGCGTTAGCCCTTGTCGGAAACTGCCGCCTAGACTGATGTATAATGGGATCAAATCAATTACACATCAAGGGAGACGTGCATCCAATCTCAACATGGGACACTTCACGTGATTTAGGGTAGGAGAAGGGTAGGTTCACGTGAATAGGAGAGAGAAAGTGGGTGGAAAGCAGGCTATGATGTCGTGAGGACTTCTGTGGATTCAAGAAACAATTGAGATTGAATCTTGAATAGGGAAGAGGGATTCTTGATGGTGGTTTATGGAAGAGGGTGGACGAAATTATGGATGGAGTATAGGGATGTGGCGTGAGGCCTTTGAGGGGGAGGAGAGAGAATTGTTTGAGGAGTTTGTTGGAGGAGAGAGAAAAGGTTGTTGGGAGGTTGTTATGGAGAGAGAGGGAGTTTGTTGTAGCTTTTGTGAGAGTGAGAGTGAGAGGGAGGGGGAGGGAGACGTTTGGATGGAGGGATAATCAAAGGGATTATCTTCTATATTGATAGAAAGATAATAGAGAAATTATCTTAACTATATTGACAGAAAGATAAAATCAGATAGAACTAAGCTTCTAACTTGAATCCACAAGTTAGACAACCTAGGGCTAACTTGATCTAGACCGCAACCTAGGATCAAGCTATTCCTAACCACTTGGGTGCCATGGCAAGGTACAATAGAAGAAAAGGGGAGAGGTTTATCCAAACACTCTAGGGGGTAAGCTCAAAGCTTGATTCATATTTCTAAACTGGATTGTGTTTCAAACGATTACAAGCCTAAGCTATTTATACTAACTAAGTCCTAAACCTCCTAGGACTACTAAGATTGGCGTGCAAGCCACCTTATCCTACTAGGATTCTTATTACTTGGCATGCAAGCCAAGGACTCTTAATACTAGATGCTATCTTACTCCATCTCCTCCTTGGATTAGGACTCCTTATCCTAAGGGGAGTTGGTTACAAGAGATAATAATCCTTTTAGGATTTGGCTTTCCTAATCCAAGATGGATTAGTTACAAAATAAGCCAACCTTATCTAGGATTACAAGACTAACTTGGCGCCTAATCTAACTATATCACACGCCTGTCACACACACACACCTTCTAGAATATTCTAGAACACTTTAGAATATTCTAGACTAATCTAGACTCCTAATAAAATAAATCACATCAAAATAATAAAAGCTATTAAATTAAAGTTACATCCAAAAGATTAAATCAAAATTGATGAAGCTCCAATTGGACGTGAACTTGGGCCTTGCCTTGGGCTTGTTGGCGTGACTTTGCAGATATTAGGATGTTTGGACATCCTCTTGCCATAATGAGCACACCATATGAATGGGCCTATGGGCCTCTATGCTCATTCTTTTCCTCTTTGGCCCATTCTACTTCCTTGTAATTGAGTTAGGCCTTCTTCTTTGGACTTGACATGGATAGGTTTCCATCATCCTCTATGAATCTTGAGTCTCCAAAGGTAAGCCCATAGATATGTAAGCCTCCATTTCCTTCCATGAACCTAGGGTCCCCAAAAGTGAGACCTAGGCTAGACAGATGTATTTCAGGCGTGGGCCAAAATACATCACAGACTTTGCCCTAGCACCCTTCTAACCTAAACCCTAATCTTGTTTCTTGAAACTTTCTTTCTTGTTTTTCTTCATTTTTCTGTTGTAATTATTATTATTGTTATTGTTTCTTTTTATTACATCTTGTAATTTGGGTAATTAAGGGTGTAAATTATTAAGTTGTTATTGTAATTTAATTGTTCTTGTGTTGTATTATTTACATGTAAATTGTCTACATTATTATATGTAACTTTATGTTCCAATTTGGTGTATTATGGTTTGTCATAGTTGTAATTAAATTATTAATGTTCGATTGTATGATGTACTTTGTTTCTTGTGAATCATGTTAGGGTTTTAGATAATACTAATATTGTATGCACGAATCAAAGGGTTTAATTATCTAGATTAATTCTTGAGTCGTTAGTTAAGTATTCAGATGTTTCTTTAATTCTCTTAGGGTTCAATCACGTTTAATTTTATGTTTAATCTTGTTAAATAAGTTAGGTTGATTGAATTACTAAAGTTCGATTCTTGTTTATTAATTCATGATTCTTGATTGAATCTTGTAAAAAAAAAAAAAAAAAATTAGTTGTTATGATTCTTGATTGGTAGTTTGAATGTTTATATGTTCTTTATATTTCATTCACATGTTCTTTAAGTTCTTTCTTGAATCTTGATTATATTTTATAATCATCCATGTTGTAATTTTTGGATCTTGAAATAGTATATTGTAGAATTCATGTTAGGGTAATGTTACTATTATTTCATGCATGCTTTTAGGGTTAGTGAAAATATTAAAGTTGATTTCATGTGTTACAATTTGGTTTTGATGATAGGAGGTTTGATGTTTGGACCTTAGATGGATTAGATTAACTATCTTGAACCTTAGACACTGTTTTTAAGCCCAAATTAGACCCCGGGATCAAATGGTGAAAGTTAGAACCGAAATTACAAATTAAATGGGAACCGGGTGCGGGACAGTTTGTTAGGGTCTAAAGAATGGATCACCATGAGAGTTATAGTCGTCCTTTAATCAAACCCTTTGAACTGGAGGTTCCCTTAGATGTTAACTTTCATAGGATTTTGCGGATCGCACTTTGGAGTTGTATAGGTCGAGTTATAGCCCGATTACCAGACCTAGGTCAGATCTGGACAGTTTGGACTAATGACCATTTTTGAAGACCATAGGAGGTGTTTTTGGTCTTGAGTGCAACATGAAAGTTTTAGTAGACATCCCGAGGTTTCCGAAAAGTCTAAAACCAGACCCATAGGATATCGGAAAGTCAATATTTGACCCTTTTTATGTGAATGTTGTAATCTGTTTAGTCGAGATGTTATTTATTGATGAAAGTGTTGTTGAATGAAAACGTTGTTTTGATCTTGTTATGTGATTACTTGGAATGTGTTAGGTGATTTAAAGTGTAAATTCATGATTGATAGGAACCTATAGTGTTCCTAGGGGAGGGTTAGGTAGAAGGTAGTTAATAATAACTTCGAAGGGCGCGTTTTGATTAGAATAATTACTTTTATTTTAGGCCCGAGCTAATTTGCGTCGTTAGTGAGCTCAAGTGTTTCGTCTTAGCTGTGAAGTGAAGTTAACCAGGTAATGTTTTTGCTCTAATCCCCACTGGGATGCTCTTTAAATGTGTTTTAATGTTTTCTAATCTGTTTTGAGAATTGCATCCCGAAGGGGACTTTTGTGGAAATGTGACCATCTGTTTTGGATAACTGTTTGTATTTGTTTGTGCTTTGATTTTATTGAGTTGAGAAATTGGATGGTCTTTTATTAGTGGTTTTATTTTTGGTTTTGATAACCTGAGTTGGGTTTGACTTGAGAGCTGTGAGCTAAGTTGTGGATAAGACACTAATAATTCTAAGTGAAACTTTAAGCGGGTTTATTGTTTTGATGCCTTTGGTAGGCGATTGTTTTGCGGGCGATAACCCTGAGACCAGGATTTGGTATCCTGTATGGGTTATGTGTCAGGAGATCAGGGTTTCATCCCTGATATAGGATAGATGATTTTTGATGCCTTTGGTAGGCGATTGTTTGATGCCTTTGGTAGGCGATTGTTTTGATGCCTTTGATAGGCGATTGTTTTGCGGGCGATAACCCTGAGACCAAGATTTGGTATCCTATATGGGTTATGTGTTAGGAGATCAGGGTTTCATCCCTGATATAGGATAGATGATTTTTGATGCCTTTGGTAGGCGAATGTTACTTTAAGGGATTTGATATCCCACCCGCATAATAAAATATGGATTGGTTAGGTTGAGGAAAACAGTTAAGGGATTAAAGGTTTGTGAAAGGTTTTGACTTGTTCCCTCTCCCTCAAATGAATTGAAATGAACTTAACTTGTTTTTAACGTTAGGGGTAGATCGACATTATTGAGATTTCCCCCTCATTTTGAAATGTTTTGTTTTCAGGTGAAGATCTATATGTTGGGGACGGGAATTAGAAGTGAGGACGTCATCGTTAATTACGTTGTTTTTCTTTTATGAGAAACTTGAAGTTAGTTTTGAGGTTTATTTTCTAAGTATGAGTTTGTTAGTTTGTTTTACCGTTATCAGATAGTTGTAGTTTCCTTCTCGCCTTGTATTCCTTCGGGGATACGGCACTGACACCCAATAAGAGTTTGAGTCTTCCGCTAAATTTTGTCTGTTAACGTTAGTTTGACTTTGACTTTTCTATAATTGAATTTCCGGGGCGTTACAAACACGGTCCGTGTTGCTTCCCAGTTTTGGTTAATTTCGTGAATGAAAACTTAAATAAAATTATCATAACTTATCGAATTTAAGAGTTTCATATCATAGTGTTATCTAATAACCCAATATGAAAATTTTTCAGAATTTTAACAATTTTCAAAAGATTGTAAAAATTTTAGGGAAATTAACCTTTTAATTCTCCATTTAAGAGGAAAATAAATAAGAATAGTTCGATAAGTTTAAAAATCAAATTTTTATAATTTTCCCATACGGTAGGTTCATCCAATATGCTACTGTAAAAATTTCATATTTTTATCAAATTTTGAAAATTAGAATAAAAATCAGAGAAGTAAACAATTTTACTTCGCTGTTAATCTGAAAATTAAAGGAAAATTGGTTAACGATTTGGCAAATTCACGAAAATTTTATCCATAATAGAATGGTTACCTAGTAACCTACTGTAAAATTTTAAGAAAATTTGCAAATTTCTATAAATTTAAAAAATTCAGAGAAGTAACAAATTTATTTCTCTCATATCTGAAAATCTAAATTAAACAATATAATCTAATCGGATAAATTAATGGAAAGATTTTCTCCTAAAAGTATGGTTATCCAGTAACCTACTGTAAAAATTTCAGAAGTTTTACAAATTTCTACAAATTTATAAAATTTAGAGAATTAAACGATTTTTATTTCTCTTCAGATCTGAAAACTCAATTAAAAATCCATTTTAATTTGGAAAAATCTACGAAAATTATGGAAAGTCCAAAACACTTCCAGACACCTCCATTAGAAATTTCAGAAATTTTCGAATTCGTTTGATATTTTATTTTGATTTTTCATTAAAATACCGTAAATAAACTAAATCAGAAAATAATTATACAAAACCCTATTTTGCGAATTTAGACCCATTTCATGTATTGCCTACTGTTTAACAACATTAAACAAGATTGTTTCTAAAACATTCAAAATTAAATCAAGTTCATGCTATATTTAACAATTAAACAAACATAAAATCGATTAATTAAAGGCAATAAGAAATAAACAATACCAAAGCATGAAATTTTACAATAAAATTTCAGATTTACTATGATGAATAATAAAGATTAAAACTTTCATAAAGTTTCAAAATTTTAGGCATAAATCTACTCTAGCATATTCATAATATAATTCAACTAGTGACAAAATTACTTATGAATTCAAGTACAATACTTTAGCATGCAATTGGTGGCTCTGATACCACTGTTAGGTTTTAGGTTATCTATTTCCTAAACAGATACAGATTCATTGGCGGAATATTCATAACGATTATCAACAATTAATCACAACAATTGTAGAGGCTTTAGTAATTATACCTGATCGCTAATTCCGGCTGAAGAAGAGGTTGACCTTCAAGATTTCAATGCTGAAATCCTCCACTGAAAAGTCCACGCAGCATTCCAGGAACCCGATTACTAGATTGACCCGATCGATACGAATCTCAATCTAAGATGTATGTATGAGAATGTTTCAGGAAACAGAGAATGTTTCAGGAAACAATAACTGCAAACTAAAAGAGAGAGAGAAATCACCCTGGTATCTCTCTAAGAGTCTCAGGCAGTTGGTATGGAATAATCTCTCACAGAGACCCCATTATATAGTGTTTAGAAAACCTAGGGAGAGGGCACAAAACCCTAAAGGGCCGACTTAACGCAACAACGCACTTCTCAGGCCCAACACGGTCCGTGTTGAATCAACACGGGACTCTAGAAGGTCCTTTAACTCGGCCCATGGACACTATGGACCGTGGTGTCCCAACATGGACCGTGTTGAGTCAACTCGGTCCGTGTTGAACCCACTTTGGTCCGTGTTGGACTGATTACTCACAGAAATCAGTTCCCGACATTTCTGAACATAATACAATATTATTCAAGTTACATACATTGTTCAAGGGCACTGACTTGTGTGACCCAGTAGGACCAAATAATATAGTTGTAATTAAACATATTCAATTACTAATTATAGAGGTCTCTAGCAAAACATATAATTACTATATCACTTTGGTTTAATCTTCGTGTATATCAAACATTGTCGGGACATTCCCACCAGTTGACCGATTCAGGTAACTATGCCAGCCACTTCTCTATCAGCCACCACCCACCGCCAGTTCCAACCACATGTCCTCTGCTACGTTTGATTCTTATTTGTCTAGACGCCCCCACCTCAACAGCCGTCACATATTTTTTTTGGAAATGGTAAGTGCTACGACTATCTAGAAGATCTTTCTCTCAAATATCTTCGGATTGACAATATGCTACAATAATATTGGGGAAGTCTAAAGAAGGAAGTGTGCAAAAGATTTCGTAAGAATATAATTAGTAAGAGATTTCACGCATTGCAAACAATATCGCTGCTTGGTTGACTTTTCTATAGATGTGATGAATTTGAAATTGGTATGATTGCAAGAGTAGATGCTAAATATCTGAAACTAATGTATGCATTTTACGTGGCATATATGAATTACTATAATGTCTTGACCCCTCTATGTTGCGAACATTACTAAGAACTACTTCAAGGATCAATGATTGGCCCCATAAATCTCCATAGGGGCAGCATGCTTCATCCTAACTCACACGCTACCCAAGAAAACTTACAAGGAGCTCAAGTTGTGCTCGATTCCGCCCTGCTACCATCTATAACTCTGAGCCTTCTCAAGTTGCAGACATTACCAAGTATTATATCAAGGATCAACGACTGGCCCCCACAAATCACTGCGAATCATTTTAGTGTGTTTCATCTTTGCTCACACGCTACTTGGGACAACATCCTAGGAGATCATCGATCCTAAGACTGTTCTCAATTGTGTTAAGCATGCTTAGCTCTAAAGTTCTCGAGAGATGAAGTTTCTAAAAGGAAGATGCACCTTAGTGACATAAGTAGTTATTTCAACCCATTTAAAGCATACTTTAGCCATATATCAAGATTTATAGTTACCACACATTGCCTGAATCACTAGCTTATTATCACATTCAATGATAATCCCAAAATAACATTTTGGAATACGTATAAACATCAAAATATTCATTTGTAGAGGTTGTTCTTAGGTACTATACAAATGTTTATTTGTACATGATATAAATACTTGTTAGAACCTCTCAAGGACCTTGGCAGACCAGGCGCAAGCACCTCAGCAGACCCCAAGCTCAAGGACCTTGACAGACTCAAGCTCAAGGACCTTGGGGATTGGAATGGTTCTGAATGAAAGTCAAAATTTGGATATTATTGGCATATAATCTGGATATCTTAAAGTGATACTTTCCTTATTGCTTTGACATATTTGTTACCTCCTTCCATGATATCAAAATCAATATCCAAATTCAATAATATGTTTACTAATTATTGACATATCTCTCTTGGAAGGTATCAAACCATTTAAGGAAGGATTGATTGTCGTAATTCCAGCAAGTATCACGTAACTCCTTTCTCTTCCAGCAAGAAATCAATTAGAAACCAATTTTGTGAAGATCTCCAACAATATCTTGCCAATTGAAGGCTCCTTTCAAAGCCTTACAAGTCCAACATTCACCTCACCCTTTGGGTATAAAAACATAACGAAGATAGAGAAGAAAAGTGAGGGAAACAATCCACTCCACAAGAGAGATGCATTGTAATTCCACATCCTTTAGTCTCTTGTATCATAAGGTCCTTGGTCTGAAAGTATGTTCTTGTAATAGGACTTGTAATTAAGTGAGTTGGGAAACTCACTTGGGTAGCTAAGTATTGTTAATGCTTAATGAGTTATAGATCAAGGGTGTTGTCTTGATTGAGTTGTAGATCAAAAGGGACGTGCCATCTTGATTGAGTTTTTTTTGTAAGCTTGCCTTGAAGGTACTCAAGGGAGCCGAGTTTGAGGACCTAGTTGTACTTCTTAAGTGAACAAGAAGTGAAGTGGTTCGAAATTCTAAGTGAAAAGATGCTTAGGTTCGTTGACGTAGCCCTATTTGGAAGGGTGAACATCAGCTAAAATTCCCGTGTGCTATCTTCTTTTATTTTTGTCGTCCACATTTTGTGTTTATCCCTTATGCTTGGCTATGCCAAGGTCGTTGATTAGCTTGTGTGTTTAATTTTGTAGCCTTGACTTAATTTTAGCCAAACACATCAATCAACCCCCTTCAAGGGTTCTTTCAATGCTCATTTACAAGGTGACAAAGATATCTGTATTGATATAATGATACATAAAATCAAGAGTTATACAAAATTGCGCTCACTACTAGCAAATCCAACCTAATGCTTAAAACCAAAATGTATTGGGTTCATATTCACCAATTTTAAAATGCACTTGACCTATATTTACATAAAGCTAAAATTTAAGTTAATTTGATTTACACACTAAACATGCCAGAAATAATTTTTTAATTGCAAATGGAGTTTGTTTTCCAAAAAAAAAAAAAAAAAGCTGGAGTTCCCTTCATATTTTTCTTAAAATTTCCATAACAACACTTTTAGTTTAATTTTCCATTTTGTACTAAAACAATTTCAAAATAGTGTAAATGATCTTTGTTTTAGAGATTTTAAATTTTAAATATGGAAGAAAAAAATACAATAAGTAAAGAAAAGAGGGGAAAATGTGAGAGAAGTAGTAAAGTTATTAGCTAGACATTAATATTTATTTTTTAGATAAAATAAACATTATTTTAATAGATATGAGAAGAAATTATTTTAAAAAAATGAAAAATATAATTTGTCTGTAATTAATACATTGCTTTATGATCAATCATTTTAAATTTATACAAATAAAATTTAAATTATACATACATCTTTTCATTTTCGAAACTTAAATTATTCATTGAAAAATATGACAAAAAATAGCTCATAAAGTTGAGAAATAGAAGGCAAAGTTAAAAGGATTAAAAATTTGAGTTATACCCAATATGGTGTAAGAGGTAGGCACAGATAGTTGTGTTCCTAGAATTGATACGTGGAGGAGGTATCGCGGGAGGTACATTTTTAATGCGTTTATAAATGGAGATTGCTGAATGAAGTTATTCAAGATCTAAAAAATATGGTGATTCTTCTTATGGCCTCATTGATGTCGAGGAGTCTCATTGGTAGGGCTGTTCATAGTCCAGTCCGGACCGAAAAAGGGATTGGACCGGACTGGACCGAGGACTGGACTGGATTGGACCGAGGGAAGTTCGGTCCAGTCCTCACTCCAAAAAAATTTGATGTTCGGTCCTCGGTCCAGTCCATGGACCGCACTGAAGGACTGAAGTTACTAAAATTATAGGGTTTCCTTATTTATAGTCCAGTCCGGACTGGACCGAGGACTGGACCGAACAAAGTTCGGTCGGTCCAGTCCCGAACCGAAAAAAGTTCGGTCCAGTCCTCGGTCTAGCTTAGTCTTCTAGTTCGGTCTTCGGTCCAATTCGGTCCAGTCCAGTTCGGTCCAGTCCGGACCGATGAACAGCCCTACATTGCAGTCCTTGTATCGTCGTCCAGCGGGAGCATGACTCTCATGTGTGCTCCCGCTATGGGTTTCTATAAATATCAGCGCGTGTAAGTTATACTGCATTTGTAGTGTTTGAGTGGTCTGGGGATGGTTGCTATGTAGAAGGTTGCAAGTTTGACGCTGTGAGCACCCTTATTACTTAATTAATTTTTTATTCTACCAATTTATTTTTCATATTGTTTATATTTTTGCAATTTTTTCAAATTTTAATTAATTGATTAGTTTTGCACAAATTAATATACTATAAAACTACATTTTTTTTATAGATAGCATAAAATTAATTTGTGATTGTTGTACTTTTTTCTCTTTCTACTAAAATATGATACTTATGAACATTAAATATTGTACTATTACGCACTAATCATAAATATTAGCTTTAGTGTGCATTAGTATTATTTTCAATGTATCCCTTATATATTTTAAATTAATTGTAAATAATTATAACAATATTAACCTAAGGAATGGAAAAAATAAAATTAAACACTCTTACATATATGAATACAGCTAAAGTATTGGTGTGTAAATGTGTATTTGTTAGCATGTAAAAGAGTTTGAGTTTGTGTGTAAATGAGTCTGTATTAGTGTGTAAAAGAGTCTGTGTTAATGTGTAAAAAAATTCTTGCTAACTAATGTGCAAATATATATGTGTTAGTGTGCAAAAGTCTATGTCTTGATCTGTGTTAGTGTATAAAAGGTATGTGTGTTAGTGGCCAAAGGTACATTAGTGGATGTGCAAATGTGTATGTGTTGGTGTGTGTTTGTGTACAATGTTCGTCGCTGTGAGCACCCTTTTTTTGTGTTTAATAACTTTTACTTAATTAATTTTTTATTCCAACAATTTATTTTTCACATTGTTTATATTTTTGCAATCTTTTCAAATTTTAATTAATTGATTAGTTTTGCACAAATTAATATACTATAAAACTACATTTTTTTTATAGATAGCATAAAATTAATTTGTGATTGTTGTACTTTTTTCTCTTTCTACTAAAATATGATAGTTATGAACATTAAATATTGTACTATTATGCACTAATCATAAATATTAGCTTTAGTGTGCATTAGTATTATTTTCAATGTATCCCTTATATATTTTAAATTAATTGTAAATAATTATAACAATATTAACCTAAGGAATGGAAAAAATAAAATTAAACACTCTTACATATATGAATACAGCTAAAGTATTGGTGTGTAAATGTGTATTTGTTAGCATGTAAAAGAGTTTGAGTTTGTGTGTAAATGAGTCTGTATTAGTATGTAAAAGAGTCTGTGTTAATGTGTAAAAAAACTCTTGCTAACTAATGTGCAAATATATATGTGTTAGTGTGCAAAAGTCTATGTGTTGATGTGTGTTAGTGTGTAAAAGGTATGAGTGTTAGTGGCCAAATGTACATTAGTTGGTGTGCAAATGTGTATGCGTTGGTGTGTGTTTGTGTACAAAGGTATACGAATGATTAAACTAATTTTTAAATTAAGTGCAATATATTAAAATTTTAAAGGTTTAAAAAAATCTCATTAGAAGTTCAAAAATAGCTGGTACGTGTTGGTGTGCAAAGGTCTATGTGTTGATGTGTGTTAGTGTGTAAAAGGTATGTGCTTAGTGTGCAAAGGTACATGTGTTGGTGTGCAAATGTATATGTGTTGGTGGTATTATTAGTATATAAAGGTGTACGAATGATTAAATCAATTTTTAAATTAAGTGTAATATATTAGGATTAAAAAAATCTCATTAGAAATTCAAAAAAAGCTGGTACGTGTTAGTGTGCAAAGGTCTATGTGTTGATGTGTGTTAGTGTGTAAAAGGTGTGTGTATTAGTATGCAAATGTACATGTGTTGGTGTGTAACTGTGTATGTATTGGTCGATATTAGTGTACAAAGCTATACGAATGATTAAACCTATTTTTAAATTAAGTGCAATATATTAAAATTTTAAAGGAGTAAAAAAAAATCTCATTAGAAATTCGAAGACAAGAAAAGTAAAATTTAAAAATAACATGAGCAATAAACGAGAATATTTGATTGATATATAGAAAAATACATGAAAAACTCATAAAACTTTGAAAATATAATATTAAAAAAAAATGAAAACCTAAGAAATATTACATAAAATTAGGCATGCAAACCCTGATTTGAACCCATGATAGCTGCCATATTATCAATGTAGCATTACCAGTGAGCCACAACTACAATTATGAGTCTATATTGCGCGCGTTGTATATGTAGTATTATAAACAGTAGCGGGAGTAGGAAGTCAAAGCGTGCTCCCGCGGGAGTATGTAATATTTTTCGGTCTCATTGAAGAATTTCAGAGCGATGAATAAAATTCAATTGAACTATGTCTGAGTCAAGTAACTCTAAATTTTTGTAAAAAGTAAGATGGAGGTGAGAGAAGTTAGAGAGAGAGTCCCCTTCCCCCACTCCCTTTCCCCCTCTTTCATAGTTTGTTTGTATTGGGGGTTAAAGGAGGAGAGGGGAAGGGAAGTGAGGGGAATTGTATAATTTTTCATGTTTGGGAAAATAATTAGAGTGAGGAGGAAGGGAGGAATCTTACTTAACCCCATTCTCACGTTCCTTCATTTTCTTAACCATCAAAATGAAGGAATGAGGAAGGAAGAATTTTAACAATTGCCCTCCCTTTCCCTTATTAATAAATCCAAACAAGGTTAACCCTAATCACCTCCCTTCCCTTCCCCCCCCCCCCCTCCCCCCATCCATTACCTTACCCTCCTTTCCCATCCCTTCCCCCTCCTAAATTGAATCCAAACACACTGTCACTCTAATTCTCAAAAACTCCATCCTTAGACCTTATTCATCCATGGCCCCTATCCCTCCTAAGCCTCCCGATCTACTTTCTCCTTCCTCTTTTTGACAGATCGAGCAAGAACAGTAGTAGATTGTCTCGTGGTTGGTTCAATTAGAGCCGGTTGCATCTTCTGTTTTGTACCCTTCAATCAATCTCTTTTGAAGGATTTCCTCCAGCTCCAAGCTTTTGGTGTCTTGTGGTTGGCCTCAGTGGTTGTTTTCCCTATCTGAGCCCCTTAGGCCTCTGTTGTTCTTCCTCAAGTCAACTAATTGTGCTTGTGGTCATTTTTCTCAGTCATCAATTATTAAAGTCGACCCTCGTCATTGATTGGTTAGTTGATTCCTCTTGTCGTTGTTTTGATGTGATCTTCTTGATCATCTAGAGTCAAGGGTTGAGTTTCGATTTATCTGTATTCGAATTTCCAGTTCTTTGATTATGGAAAGTCCATCTCCTTTTTGGAGATTTAGAAAATATATTTCTTGATTCTTCCTTTCAACTCCTGTTTATTTCTCACTAGACCTCGTTCTGTTTCATTGGCCATTGATTCTACGTTGGTAGTTGTTCTATCGTGGATTATGATTGATCGTCGATTCCACCCTGGCCTCTGGTCTTACCAATCTGATTGTGAAGCTGTTCAAGCAAAGCTTTTGGTAGTTGTTGAGTTCCGACTGGAGAAAGCTGAAGAAGTTGATGGAGGATGGAGCTCAGCTGGTCATTGGTCTTCTGATAGTGACGGTTCAGTGTCTTGAAAGCTGGGTTGTGTGTTGGGTCATTCTCTTGACGGTGACAGTGCATTGTATAAGATCTGTTTTTTAATTTCTGCCTTTTTTTGTTATTTTTATTTTTTTTGTTAAGGTTTTAGTTGTATTTTTTTTTTTGTAGCTAAGTTGTCCTGTGGCTAGTTATGATCCTGACATAGGAGGTTTCTAACTAATAATTGGTCTTCCTTATCAATTTATCCTGTAAAGGTGGACTAATCAACCCCATTTACCCGAGTTAAAAAAAAAGTAACTCTAAATTTTTGTTACTTTATTTTCAAGAGAAAGTGATAGTAATTTGGTAATATTGAGCAAACTAGAGCTTTTAGAGAAAAAATAGTTTCCGTAAAACAAAAGGTACTTTTTAGCAATTTTTTGGCTTTTAGAGGCAATTTTATTTATTTTCTTAAAAGACACTGCGCTCATGAGTAACAAATCCAAAACTGTATTAAAAGCAGCTAAATCAAACTATGCAAAAAATTACTTAGGGGTACTCTAACTTTTGGTGAAATGTTTTTCTGGTACCCCAACTTTTAAAAACTAATTTTGGGGTATCCTAACTTTTAGAATTAGAAATAATTAGGTGAATTTTCGGCCAAATATTTGAATTCAACGGTGAGTTTTAGGCGGGAAATTGATTAAGTGTTTTTGTGGATGAAAATGCCCTTTGTTTTTGTGGACGAAAATGATTTGAATCAATCGGAGTTTCGCCGGAAATTCACCTAGTAATTTCTAATCCTAAAAGTTAGGGTACCCCAAAATTAGTTTTGAAAAGTTAGGGTACCAAAAAATTGTTTCTTCAAAAGTTAGGGTACCTCTAAGTAATTTTTTGCAAACTATGTCCCAAATGTTGAATTCCGTATATGCCCTTGTCACAAATACCAATTTTCTTCCATGCCCATGTTTTGTTCAATATCCGAGACCCCTCTGTCTGGTCACATTAAACCCTAAACCGACATTTCTCAATTCTCACCCTCTCACCTGCTCACTCTCCTTCTTCCTCCTGTTGTCTTCGCTCTCCTCCTGTCTTCGTTCAATCTCACCTGCTCATCTCCCTCTCAATCTCAAACCCTAACAATGGATATACAAGTGCAGTAGCAGCAACTGGCTCCATGTCATCTTATCATCCAATTCTTCCCATCTAGGGTATAGTCCACGATTTAGTGAATTTAATTAAAAATATTTGAATTTAAACCTAGGGTTTGATTCGATAAATTTGTCGTTTGAATTTTCAGTTGGATCGAAATTTGCATACCAATTAACCAAATTTTCTCACATGATTAGTGTTGGTACATCAATTTTAATTTACATGCCGATTGTTGGGATATAGAATAAAGTTAGAAACTGGATGCTCATCTCTCCTACCACAATAAGCGCTCAACATATCAAATTTCGCAATCCAGGTACGATATATGGTCTTTGTTGCTTATTTTGTTCATGCATGTCAAATTTCTGCCACTGTTGTTGCTGATTCTGTCACAATCATGGGACTTTTGTTATTCTCAAGTGTCGTTTGATTGTGCTTTAATTAATTCTTGATTGGGTATATTTCCTTGTCCTAATTGCATGATTATGAGAATGACCGAGTTTCTGGCTATTTAAGGGATTTGGATGGGTGGACATGTTTGTGGTTAATGAGATTAATTTTGAGTCAATTGCCATACTAGATGCAAGTTGTGAACCAAAAACGTTTAACATTATGACTTTCTTTTCTTGTTTCTTGTAATTTCTAAGGATTCATGTGTGGTTTCTGATGACTTTCTATTCATGTCGAATTTTATTAATTTCTTGTCTTTTCTTTTTTGTTTTTGATTAGGGGGAAAGGAGGGATTTGTTGGGGTGTAGAATTCTGCATGTTTTGGTGCTAAATAAGGTATTTATGGTGTTTAAGTGAACTTAAATGTGATTCAAAAAAAAAGTGAACTTTGTCAAGTTTCCTACTTTGAGGAGGTGGTGTATGGGAGCAGTAAAAGGTGTATGAAAAATTTGTCTATTTTGATGGAGATGATTGGAATTTAAAGCCAATTGGAGGTATGTCTCTTTGTAGTGGGACTTAGAGGAGGATATTGTGCAAAACAGCAAGAATTAGGAGGGTTATAAAGAAGAAATTCTATTTCTCATGCTTGTAGTTAGAGACTACTGTGTTGCTCTTCGATTTCAAAATGTTATCATAAATGATGTCTAGGCAAAAAAACATTAGACATTCCATCTTCTGAAACCAAGACTTTTGATGTTATTTGACATACAATAATTTCTATATGCCTATTATGGATCTGCACCCCCTGGGATCGATAAACCTTTTGGATCTTATTAACCAAAGAGATACGACTTTGCGCTATAGTTAGCTCAGCTCCAATCAAGAATCCCCACGGAATCCCTAGAATTCTTGTTATATGTTCGTTCCAACCATTAATCCTCTTTTCTAGATTCATGGATATTGAATCAATCGAACGAACTTCTAAGACTTGTTCCACTTTTGGAAGACCTTGCGTTATATCACCAGACCTCGATTTTTCATATATAAACGTAACTAAAGTATCCCCTTCATAAATGATTTCCCCATAATGACCATGAACTGTTGCTCCTGGGGTGGCCAAATAAGGCTTAGCCGATCTTATTACTACAGAGTCTAATTGAACAATTAGAACTTGACCCGATTTTAAGTGCGGTTGATGTTTGGCTATACATACATTTTCGCAAAGAAATTGTCCAAGACAAATTTTTGTGGATGTCTCTTCACAAAAATTGTAATGAAGAAAATACCAATTCAATTTGAATGGATTCAAAATGATGTTACTACATGGATCGGGATTATAAATTCTCCCATTTTCATCCATTAAATAATATTGAAATTTCAGTACTTGAAAGGTTTGTTTTAAACTGTCAATTTGTAAATAATTAGTTACCAAGATCTGATTATGAGTTATTAAATAGTAAAATGAAAAAAAATTTGCAAATTGAAGGGCTGTTCCTAAAGGACTCGGTAAGCAATAAGCTCATTGGGAAGTTAAATTGATGTTTTATTCATGACAGTTTTGCAAAGGACCACATGTATCATGTTTACTTCATTGCAGTTCTCTGTACTAATTTTCTGTATGTTTCTTCTGTAGGTTATCTATGACTTCCGCTTCTTGGCTTTTCTTGCGATCGGAGGCTCATTGGCTGGCTCAATTCTTTGCTTCTTAAATGTAATTTTCTGTCGTAGTCACTGTATCTTTGATAGTATTTTACCAAACCTTTCTGTAGTCCTTTGCCTGTTGTCCATGTTGACAGGGTACCTTCACTTGATCTTCCCAATTTTTTTGCATGTTTTGGTTTGAAATATAGCGCGGCATTGAGTGGTATCCACATTTATGTCAAAAGTGTCTGGAGTATCATTCTCATTTTATGTGCATTCATAATCCTTCAATAATTGATCCCTTGGTCAGTATTTGAATCAAATATGATCATGCAGCTTTTCGTTTCGGTAGGGATGTGTTTACATTGTTGATGCATACAAAACTTACTGCACTACATGTCTCAAAGGAGTCCACACTGGATAGATGGTTCTCCAATTAGTTGAAGCTATTGGTGAATCCTTCACTCTTTTGCTTAATTGATGAAAAATATCTGCAAAGTGCAAATGTCAGCCCGTCAGACTTCATTTTTCCTTATTAATTACAATAAAGAAGATTGAATAAGAAAATGGAGAAGGAAAAGAAAAGAGTCGCAAACATGAGCATGACTCTCGATTTGATGGTGATCTTTCGTGGAATTTTGTTCATGGCAGATGTGTACCTTGCGGGAACAGTCATGTTGATATTTGCCATGGGCTTATATGGGTTATTTATAAGCAATGTTCCTGACACCGTACATCCAAGACAAACCAATCAGAAATCATTAGCTTTTCATGTTTGAGTACTAGATTTCAACATGATGCATTACTTTTGTACACAGGCGATTAATTCACATATGTGTAGCAAAGTGGATCATGTCTGATACTATTTTACTTGCAGGTTCTTTTGCAAGATTTTAGTTGTCTTTATGACAAAGTATTCTTCTACAGGTAAACTATCTTACCTTTCTGATTTTTTCAGCGGGGCTTGTGTTTTTAATGCTTGTTTTTTCTTAGGGCTTCAATTTTCTATGAATCCTTTGAAAATTAAAGGTATTTTTTCCCCTCTCATTCAGTTGCCTTCTCTTTGCTATTATTAAACCTGAAATCAGTCGGATCCTGTTTTATGCATGTGAATTTCTGCATACTTTGTTGTAAATTATGTCTGGTTAATGTAATTCTTGAAATCTCCCATAAAAAGATCAATTAGTTCAGAGTTTCATTTGTGAGAATGCAGATAATTGAATTTGAAAGTTTTTGTTCTTTGTTGTTGCATTTCACCTCAATTCTCGATTTTTATTGTGATATGGGGCTAAATCTTTATGGGCTTGGTTTAATTTGTTGAGTCAGGTGATTCATTTATTCATTTCAGTCAATTGTTGTTAGCTATATAACAGTATATTTCTCTCCGAATTTTTATGACGGCAATTTTTATGACGGCAGTACTTTTTCTGAATTCCAAAATCCGGATGCAGCCAGTGAGTAAAATGAACACCATTTTCTCTCTGAATTCTATCTGCTTGGTCTTTCTGAACATCTATAATTTCGAACTTGAGCGGCTGGCATAGTCAGTTTCTTGATAGTACTAATCCTTCTTTCTGATAAATGGTCTTTTTATTTCTCAGTTTCATTATCTTGGTACTGGGTTTAGTAGAAGATAAATAGGTTGATTTCTTTTCAATTATGTGCTCTATGCTTTGTTTAATTTTTTTCCCTTGTAGTTTTTGTATAGTGTTGTCCATCATATTCAACCTTTTTTCCCTCTTCCTTTTATGATTATGAAGTCACATACTGATCATGCTATGTAATTAGGGGTGATAGAATACTAATTAGTTTTTGTATTGCATTTGAAACTCAAAATACTGTGATGCGTATGGCCATATGGCCAAGACATCGTACTGAAGTTAGGATATTAGATTATTGATTTGAATTAATTGATGTTTGGGGCCAGTTCAAAGAATGTGTCACTCAATTTGCAGAAGAGATGTTTTTTTTTCCTCACTTTGGCAAATCAAATTTCAAGGTACTAATCATTTTCTGTCATAATGTATGTGTTGTATCACAAAAGACGAAGGGTTTTACTGTAGAGCATGTCAATGAGATTAATTCTAATAATAAAGTAGGCTTCTTGATTAGCACAAAGCATTCCCAAAAGGAACTCACATACACACTTGCCAAACAGAATATGCAAATGCTAGGCCCTGATTTTTTGTTTTACTTTTTTTTTTTTGGTATAGAATTTGTGGTATTATTTTCTGTGATTGTTTGTCATTTGTTAGGATTTGTACAAGATTTGGTCTTTCCCACTATGTTTAATCTGGCAACCTCGCTATGTTTTTGCTCCCCTGTTAATTATTGCTTGGTTTGATTAGAGATTGGGGGGATTTGATTGGGTTTCAGTATGCTTGCTCTGTGTTCAAAGTAGCCATGTGTTTTTTTGTAGATCTTGCTTTTGTTGTTATTTCAGATTCAAGTCTATATTTTACACAGGTTTTTGGACAATTTTTGCTGTATGTATTGCCAAGTTATTTATGAAGCTCGTATGCAATTCTTGAAGGTTTATGGTATTGTTTAGATCGTTTGTTAGTTTTGGTGGGTATGATAAAGTCTATTTATTAAGGTCAAATGGGAAAGTGGGAATTAGAGTGCGGAGCAAACTCCATGCTACTGAACCATTCTATTTTGATTTACAAGTATAATATACTTTAGCGGTTGATGGTATAGTCTTGGTTTATTTTGAAAGTTATAGTTTTCACTTTTTTTTCCTCCCTTGTGCAGACTAAATTGGCATGGTTTATTCCTAATGCTTACAAGGTTAGAACAGTAATTTTTTTCTATTTCAAGTCGAATGTATTTTTTGGGTTCAAGAGGAATGTATTTTTTTTTTGTTCAAGAGCACTAAGAAGAATATGTTATGCATGTAATCAACAATTATGACTATTAGATCCACACATATTTTGTATATATAATTAACCGATATGATTGTCGGGTCAGCACGTGCGGAGCACGCGCTGGCAAGACTAGTTCAATATAAAAGTGCTCAAAACCAAAATATATGTGATAAATATTTTACCAATCTAAAAGTACATCTACTTTTATATATTGATATAAAACTAGAACATAACGATTGCGAAATGTACCAACAACTAAATAGCATTGTTCACTCACTAACATATTTTATCATCATTAATAGCCAGTAAGCCATTAGTTTATTTAGTACTCCTTCCGTTTCATATTAATTGACACTTAAACTAACTTTTTTTGTTCCAAAATAATTATTACTTTCCATTTCCCAATACTTAATTTAATTATTTTAACTTTAATAATTATGTTAACTTTTTATTTTTTCAATTAATAAAAGTAATTATTACTCACATTCTCTCACTACTTACACCTTGATATCCAAAAAAATACATTGAAAAATACTCCAAATCATATGGTTATTTTTTTTAGTTTAACATTGCTATGTGAAAAATTTTCAAATATGTCAATTAATATGGAACGAAGGGAGTATAATAGTGACCTTTCATATTAAACAACATAAAATAAGTTTTTCTATAATTTACAAATTTTCTTGTATGTAGGACTTGCATAAAAGTTTAGATTTCCTCTCTCTGTTAGGATATAGTAGGAGAACAATCAAAATGATCGGAACATATTTTTAGGGGAAAAAAAATTTTCTCCGGGGAAATTTTTTTATGGGTATTGGAAAGATTTCCCCAATTTTCTTATAATATATGTATTGGTTGGAACTCATTTCAATCAATCCATTGTTATTCCATCTCATTCCTTCACAATGGTATTTTTTGTAAGTTCCACCATTTTGGAACTCATTCTAGACCTCTAATAAATTATTCCGGAATGAAATCCACAATTAGCATATTTTCTTATTTATTATTAGTTTATTACTAATGTTAAACCCGTGCTATGCATGCGTGTATTAAAAAGTAAATATCTAATAATTAAAAAGACAATTATAATATAAATGTAAATAAAAACTATAATGGAAACTCATAGGTACAAATCGTATAATTCATATTTACTCGCAATAAGTGTAACAATACTCATGATGCAGGGGTGTATTATAAAGTACAAATTTAATAATAAAAAGACAACAACAATATAAATATTCATGGAGATTATAAAGTCAAAATACATAAATAATATCATTAGACATGAGTTAACATATAATCTATATACAAATTTTGAAGGAGAAGGCAAAAATAATATCATCACATAAAAAAATGACATAATGAAATATTTCAATGAAAATTATATGTTACGTACGAATGTTGAATAAAATGACGCCAATGATGAATCATGTCATACTTCTTGCATCTGCAATTAAAATTTATCATTTATTCAATTATACGATTACATGAAACAAATTATATAGATGGAATTTTATGTGTGAAAATTATATACCTCTTTGTGAAACCGTTTTTCCTCCCAATCATGAGAATACAAAACAATAAGCTTAAATGAAGTTTTTATGACAATTGAAATAGAATACATAGAAGTATAATCTTGGTTAATCTTAAGTAATAATTTTTTTTTTTCAAAATATTTATTTACTATTATAGTTAATAACTAAAGATTAATATATCTATATTTTGATTGAATAAGAATAAGAATAAATGCACATTTGGTTGATTTGTTTTCTTAACAAAAAGGTGGTAGGATCAACGCATGAAAACTTTGTACAACAAATAATTTCCTAGGCTTCTTACAATCATTGTTTGAAAACATACAACAAAATAGTATCATATGTAGAGCGGCCAAATATAGTTTCTATCTATCCCACCCTGTGTTTAGAGATGCTAATCCAACAATGGATTGGCAGGCAAAAGTGAGTCTTGGTATAGAGGACAATATTAGTTGCAATCTGTGTAATGCTAAAGATCTATTTTGTATCATTCAAAAATTAAAGATATGTTAGATAAAACTCTTAAAGAAGAGCTACCTAACTTATGCTGCTTACCTAAAAAAATGTAGAGTTACCTAACTTATGGTTCAGGGTTTAGGGTTTAAGGTTAGGGGTTAGGGTTTAGGTTAGATAAAACTCTTGAGAGGAGCTACCTAACTTATGCCAGCCATTGTCAACTTATAATCTCACTGTTAAAAACCAAAAGCGTATTTTTTAGTACCCTTATTTCTAAATCTAGAAAAAAGAAGCTAAACTTTCTTGACAAAGGTTCCTTAAAAATTGAATTATTATACTTTCTAATTCAATCTATTGATGGATAAATATTTCATTTTTGTCTAACCAAAGCGTATTTTTTGTACCCTTATTTCGAATTGTGAAAAGAACTACTCTTGTTGGCTTAATTAAGCCTAGACTGTGATCAATAATAGTCTCATACATCATATCAAAATTGTTAGTAAGATATAATTGTATAAACAACCATCTTATTATGAATGATAATCAATGAATCCACTAAACATCCTAATATTTGACCTCTTATTTTCAACCAAAGCTAGTCATCTAGCATTGGCCTTGTAACATAGCTATTATATATATCGCTAGCCAAATTTCACAGACTATCGATTTATCAATTTTAATATACTATTTTCAAGTCTATCCCTTTTTTTAAAAGGAAAAATGATCCAAATTATTATTAAGTAGTTGTCAATATGGTAGATAGGAATACCATAGATATCTTAAGGATTAGTAATATATATGTACCTCAGTGAAGAAAAACTATGCTCAATACCAGGTATCTCTGCGCAATAAATTGGTGTTAAATTAAATGCATGTTGGATACAGTTGTACAATGGATGGCTTGAGTTAAAATCACCATAGATTTCATTCTTAAGGATAATGACAATGTCGTCTTTGGAGCTTTCATTCTTGAAACAAATAACAAAGGAAATGAATAAAATCACCATAGATTTTACTTAAACTGGACATACTTGAAAACTTGAGGGTTAACAGTAAGATGAGAATGCCATAAATTATTATTGAATGATATAATTAAAAGCAATGCAGTAAATTAAAAGTAAGAATGTCAGTTTTAGCCCGCGGTTAATCATTAAGAAGAATTGGTTAATTGTCCAAGTAAAATATCTCCAATGGTTAATTGGGCCAATTACCATATTAATGCCCAGAATGAACAAATCTTAAATGATTTGAAGTGCTTAATGCTCAAAAATTCATCAAATGATAATAGAGAATTTGCTTCAAATACTAAAAGAGAATTTATAGTAAGAAATCGAGGCTATAACATAATACTGTACTATCATTGCTATCTTCAGATCAGTAGTAATATATCCTACAACATGGGTTGAAAACACGAATTTGCAAACCATAAAAGCATATATACCTACTATCAAAATCCATGAGACATACATGAATCAATATCCATAAGACATACATGAATCAATATCCATAAAGTAACAAATTAAATGGAAAATCACGTTAAAAAAACTATGAAGAAAACAAAAATAAAACTACATGTAAGCTCCAAAATCTTATGAAATTTTGTTTGTCAAGACCCATTCAAAACACCACTGATGCTTGACATTTTATTAAGCTGGACCAGTTGCCTTCTAGATTAACCAACAAAATGGAGGTTATGACTTTAATTTCAGCACTTATTATTTGAGAGTTGTATTAGGGAACTTGTCATCATCCACCCTCACCGAACCCTATCGTGTCATCAGGCAATGATGATGACTTTATATTTCACGGATTAATGATGATGACTTTATATTTCATGGATTGTCGTTAATGGCCATAAACAGGAATGAGAGGGATGATTTCCGAAGACGGTGTTTCCGCGAGCCTGAAAAGAGGAGTGAGACAAAGAGGGGCGTGAAAAGACAGGGGTGGGAGACGACTCTAAAACTGCACAGAAGCTTATCTCTGTTGAAGGAGATAAATATAAAGAGTTATAATTGAAAAAAAAAAATTCAAATATTGAAGAGGTGGGTTATAACTACGAAAATCAAAGATAATAAAATCAAATATTGAAGGTGGTTATAACTGCAAAAATTAAGGGATAATAATTGCAAAGGTTTAAAGTTTGATTTTGGGTAAAATTGTACTGTATTTTTTATGGGCGGGCTGGAAAAGTGGTTGCTGATTTTTATTTTTCTAAATTCTCATTGGCTAGAAAGACCGAAACCCACTGACAGCTCACGATTTCAAAATTTAAAGATACTACTTTTATATATTAATAGATTGGTAGAATTATTTTTCTATTTTCATTTTAGTTCAGAAATAGATGCGGTGTATAGTGAATTAAGAAAATGACAAATATTTTATTCAAAGTTCCAATTTGCAATTCCTATTATTATGGAAAATGAAGAATTGAATTATAAAAATTTAAAAAATAAGATGATGTAACAAGATGTGGACCCTCACCAAAGATTTAAATGAATAAAATGTCATTGTATATGCTCTTATTTTTGAGAGAAATTTTTCCTAAAAAAATGTAGAAAACAGTAAGTTCCCCACTAAAATTTTCACATGATCAACCTGCATTCAAATATAAAAAAAAAGTAAGTCAATAACTATTTTTGACGGGAGATTCTATCATAGTTGAATTTATTTTTAACTATGGTAGTTGAAATTTACAATTACCCTTAATTTTATCATTAAAAAATAAAATTAATATATATATTCACCATAGGATTTGTTACAATAAGTAAATTTATATGTTAAGTTATAATTTTTTACAAAATTGAATATTTTAAAGGAAATTCTATCATAGTTGACTTTTTTCAACTATCGTAGTTGAAAAGTGAAAAGACCATTAATTTTACCATAAAAATTCAAAATCAATGTAAATTGATCAAAGTAACTTGATACAATAATTAACCATGTTTAGGAGGATATAAATCTTTTTAAAAATATGATTTATTTTTAATAAATGAATGGTATAAAATTTTCAACTACCATAGTTGAATATGGTAGAATTTTCAATTTTTGACTAACCAAACTCACCCATCATTACAGTATGGAATACAGCCGTGGACAAAAGCACTGGAAATGGTATAAACTCCGAAAAGCCAGATGGTCAGTTACAGTTACACAATGACATGACTCAGGTTCATATCTTGTCTCTCAAACTCCATCAGATCAACATACCCTTCATTTTGACACCTCATCCCCACCTTCTCTCTTTATCCACATACACTCTGTCACCTGTCCCCCGCCACTTTACTAGAAATTATACCTACAAAACTCCTTTTTTATTTTTATTTTTATTTTTCTCACGACAAATTTCAATCTTATATTTATTTGGACCATGATAATTATCTTAACTCAAGATGGTTCTTAACCATCTTGAATTGCTCATATTTCACATTTTTGTAACTTTTATTAATATTTTCTTTAATAATTATATATATTTATCGATCATAATAATATAATACTTATTAATCTAGTCAAAAAATATAATAATAGTCTAATTTTATCAATCATAATAGAAAATGTACATTTTCTATATTGTTTTATATTTATAAAATAAATATAAATAAATAATTATTTTTAAATTATTTATAAGTTATATTAACCCTGAAAATAATGAAAATGCCTTTAGAATGATTTAAATATACTTACATTTAATTTTATTAGTGATTTAGAACAAATGTAAGATGGTCAAGATGTTTATCAGTTTTCGTATTTATTTATTTGTGGTTCTCTAACCTAAAACGTCTGAATTTCTAGGAGTAAGGGCCCTCCACCGAGTATCCTACCACCCCCTCATTCTCCCTTTATATTTGAAACCCCTACTGTTTAGGGTCTCTCTATTTTTCTCTAGGTTTCTGATGATCAAGTAGTAGCTCTCTGTATCCAATTTTTCTGAGGGGTGATAGTGAAAGAAGCAAAGAAAATGAACGAGGTGAAGAAGTTGTGCGCTGATTGCAAGACCACAAAAACACCTTTGTGGAGAAGTGGCCCTTTTGGCCCTAGGGTATGTCAAACTGTATTCTTTTAATTGTCCTCTCCTACTGGGTTTTTTGATTTTGAGTAATCTGAACCCTGTTTCTTTGTTGTTGATGAGCAGTCTCTGTGTAATGCTTGTGGGATCAGATACAGAAAGAGAAAGCTTGCAATTGGTAATTCAAGTATTCCACAAGTCAAAAGAGAGAAACCATCAAGTAGTAGCAGCAGCAGCTCCTGCAGCAGCAACCCAGTGGATGATTATGATCATCAACATCAACATCAACATCAGATGAATGAGTCATTGAAGATGAGAATTAGTGATCTGGGTAACCAAATGATTGCCCAGAGATCAACATCACCTCAGTTAAAGAGACAGAGGAGTAGCAGTGGTGGTGGTGACAGTAACAACAAATATGGAGAAGTTGAACAAGCTGCTGCTCTCTTGATGTCACTCTCCTGTGCCTCTGTGTATGCTTAATTAAGTAATTAAGTTGGTTCATTAAGCCCCTTTTTGGTGTCAATAACATCAAAACCCTGTCATTAGAGCTGGACAATCTTATCTTTTATCACTTTTTAAGGTGGCTCCCAGTTATGTGGTGATGTGAGGATGAATGGGGGAAGAAATTAAAAGAGGAATGTTGTGGAGAGGGGTAGAAGCCTTTACCTGGCAAAAAAAAAAAAAAAAAAGAATGTGACAGGGATTTGAAAGTGTTGGTGGGTGGGCTTTTTGTAGATTCATGATGACAAAATATGATTATTGTGATGTTGTAAAGTCCTCTCCTTTTGTATTTGGGATACTTCCTCAATTATTAATGTGTTGTATATATGAAATAGTGACTTTGTAGTCATATTATGTGGCTAGCTTTTGCTTGTTTTTGTTGTTTTTAGTTGCCACACCACATATATTCAAATTCCAATATTTAGCTTGGACCACCTTTTACCCGTGTAAGCTCTTCCCATATCCAATTAAGGATTATGCAGCCACGGACTGTTTGGCAATAAAGCCTTGATCTTTTAGGCCCCGTTCTTACAGCAGTACCGTACTATTCAATATTCTATCACATTTCACCATATTCCACCACACTTTACCACAATTATTAACAAAATATTTTCTTATTTTTCTCTCTCCTCACTCCTCCTCTATTTTTTACATTCTCTCTCCTCTCCTACCCCATCTACAACAACTCTCACCAGTCACCGCAACCCACCACATTTCACCACACTTTTTCAAATTCCACCGCATCGCACCATTATCACACCGCACCACACCGTATAAAAGAAATGGAGCCTAGTTGGATAAGCTAGTAGCCATCTAGGGGCTCATATATTATCAAAAATAATTTTTAGGATGGACGAGTAATTTTACAATTGTAAATAATAAATCTCTTGAATCAAATAGTTCTTAACATCTTCAATGATATTTAAATTACCCTAAGAATTGTATTTGTGTCTCTGTTAGAAAACATGCTTCATTAGTTTAAAGGTTGTTACTTGTCAACCGATTTATTGTATAAATTTATCATAAATATAAAATCAAATGTGAAATATGTATTATGTTGAGGCTCTTGAGGGGGGTGAATAGGTTTGTTACAGAGTTCTTCATTTATAAATACAAGGATGTTTATAGCACTTGAATGAACTGAATAATACTTCTTTATTAGATAAGCTTGATGTATAACAGAATTATAAATACAAGGATGTTTATATACAAGGATGTTTATTAGAGTTCTTCATTTATAAATACAAGGATGTTTATTAGAGTTCTTCATTTATAAATACAAGGATGTTTATATACAAGGAGGTTAGGGAACTCAGCAGGTTCAAGACAGTGAGGTCGTTGAAGGCTGCTTACAAGGACAGAAACAGATGAGGCAGAGAGGATAGAAACTGAGATTCAAGTTCTGTTGAGGGGCCTCACAGATGAGGTAGAGAAGAACATTGACGAATTACAATGGATATCAAACTCACAAAGCCTTAGTACTTCAAGGCTCTGTTACACAACACCTCACCAACATATTTGACTACATAACTCACCAAGAACCTTGGTTACACCTCACTAGAAGTACCTTACTGGTGACATAACTCACCAAGGACTCATTGGCTACACTCAAAACCTCACGAGATTTCCTACATTCGATCACTTGCTTGGAATCGACTAATTTGCACAAAGAGTTGTGGGAGGTATTTATAGTCGAGGTCTTCAATCAGCAACGATCTCCTCTTAATTCTTTCCTTTCTAGATTGATCTTTGATCCTTTCCATATTCGCTTTGATATTCTATCTTTGCTTCTTTGGAAACTTCAATCTTTGTTCAACAAGGCACAATTTGCGAAAATATATATTAGGATTAGCATATATAATCTCAGAGAATATTATGACATAGTGTGAGGAGATTTTCAAGATACTTCCCTAATTTGTTCTTTCAAACAAAAGTTTATGGGCATGACGGAGGTCCTTGTACAGATGTCGTGGAGGACGTCATAGCTTCTTCAATCCCCCTTTTTGTTTGAAAGACAAAACTGAGTAGTGAGGACCTTAATGATTTGGTTCCCCCTCAATCAGTGTAGGAGAGATGGCAGAGGTCTTGAGAGGTGAGATGCGTTTCAACAATCTCCCCCTTGATACAACATCTAGCATATTTTAGAGGTCCCCTAGAAATCTGCAACACTTGATAAACTTGTTAGTACTAAGAGAGGGTCCTCCCCCTCAATTCATGCCACAAGTAAGTTAGATCAATGAAGAGTTTACAGAAGACATACCTCAAGGTTTGTGCCGGATGAAAGACATAGAAATAACCCTTATAGTTGAATGCACGATATCAACGTCCGTGACTCACCTTGTTGCTTTGACTATCCCCCATGATCTTTTCCAGAGAGCGGCTAGTCTCTTCTTGAGTGGACCTGCTCTGATGCCACTTATTGAGGCCCTTGGGAGGGGGGGGGGGAATGAATAGGTTTGTTAGAGAGTTCTTCACTTATAAACACAATGATGTTGATAACACTTGAATGAACTGAATAATACTTCTTTATTAGATAAGTCTGAGGTACAATAGAATTAGAGGAGGTTAGTGAACTCAGTAGATTCAGGACAGTGAGGTCCTTGAACGCTACTTACAAGGACAGAAACTGATGAGGCAGAGAAGAGGGGCCTCACAGATGAGGCAGAGAGGAGGGGTCTCACAGATGAGGCAGAGAGGACATAAACTGAGATTCAATTTCTGTTGAGGGGCCTCACAGATGAGGCAGAGAAGAACATGACGAATTACAATGGATATCAAACTCACAAAGACTTAGTACTTCAAGGCTCTGCTACACAACACCTCACCAACATATTTAGCTACATAACTCACCAAGTACCTTGGTTACACCTCACCAAAAGTACCTTACTGGCTACATAACTCACCAAGGACTCATTGGCTACACTCATTATTATATTCAAGAGGAATAATAAATTTAAGTGTGAACACAAGTTACAAAGTAAGTTGCTAGACAAACAACTACTTCAAACAATTTTTCGTCCACTGCTTGAATAAGACTCTTTTTATCATGTATAGATATAGAAAACACATTAAAAAAACAGTCCGTTTCGCAATAATTCTAAGCATGGCCATATATAGCTTTGTTCATGAAATTGGAAGGAGATATACATCCAATAAATGAAAGTTGTTCAATGAAACTATTCAATTTTTTAAATTCTTTTTCTTTTATTTTTATGCAACTATTCATATGAGCTTACCAACATCAAATTTATTGAAAGGTCTTGTTAAAGATGTTGAGATTATTGAATGGGTGATGTTTGTTTAGGATTGTAACATTAGAAATGAATTTAACATTTTATTTTGAATTGATGTTTGATTTGAATTTTATTTATGGATTTCTTTTTACTATTAATTAATGGAACAATTTAATAAAAAGGATATGATAAGTTTTGTGGAGAAAATAGAAATTAAAGAGGTATGAGCTGAGTAAGGTGCAATTCTAATCCCATATTTCTAGGTAGAATTTTAATATTCGATTTTAGCTGCTGTAAGTTAATAATAGAATAATTTAATTTCTTAATATTTTTGCTAAGTAGTTCAAAAGTAATATTATTAAGACTAATTGATTATGTTACGGTTTTTAATAAGAGTAGAATTGATCAGTGGAAGCGAAAATAAGATGACTACTAGATATCGAGAAAAATAAATGAGTGCAAGATTAAAGGGGACACAAAGATTTTAATGTGGAAACCCAAATCGGGAAAAAACCACGGGTGGCACAAGCACAAACGAATCCACTATTGGTAGAGAATACAACGAACGATCTCCTCTTGAGATCCAACAAAGAGAGTATTACAAAGATTTCAAACACCGAAAGAGATCCACCCGAAACTCTCAACAAAACCTCTCTCACCATTGGGAATACGAAATTTCTAAATATCATAATACACCTCCTCCCATAAGAGGTGCCCCCAAACTTGGCCACACAAAACAAGGTGGACAAGACTCACTATTTATAGGAAAAACTCCCTATAAACCTACCTTGACTCCCACTCCAATTAGATTTAGAATCTAATACAATTAGGAAACCTAACATAATAAGGAAACCTAATTAATATCCTAATACAGTTAGGAAACAAATAATTGTGGGATCAAGAAACTGAGTGATTTTAGGACACTTTCCTAACAATCTCCACCTTGGACTAAAATCAACGAAGGATCCAAAATTTCTTCATCGCCAACAAACCTCTAAAAGGTAGAACTGCGATGGGTAGACAAACCGCTGAAACGGTCACAAACTGGATTCTTCAGAAATCTTCACAACCCCCACATCTGATCTTGCCAATGAATTCTTGATATCCCCAAGCGAATTTTCTGAATGTAGTCTTCTCATAACCGAAACCCTTACATGAACCCCAACTCCACGAAATTCGAACAACTATGGCTCTGATACCACTTGTTAGGGTTTTAATTTTAAGAGCGTATTAATCAGCGGAAGCGAAATATACCATCACTACTTGATATCGAGAAAAATAAATGAGTGCAAGATTAAAGGGGACACAAAGATTTTAACATAGAAACCCAAATCGGGAAAAAACCACGGGTGGCACAAGCACAAACGAATCCATTATGGTAGAGAGTACAACGAACGATCTCCTCCTAAGATCCAACAAAGAGAGTATTACAAAGATCTCAAACACCGAAAGAGATCCACCCGAAAGAGACAGATGCTCTTAGTCAACAAACTCTCAACAAAACACTTTCACCAATTGGAATACGAAATTTCAGAATATCTGAATACACCTCCTCCGATAGAAGGTGCCCCCAAACTTGGCCACACAAAACAAGGTGGACAAGACTCACTATTTATAAGGAAAACTCCCTATAAACCTACCTTGACTCCTACTCTAATTAGATTTAGAATCTAATACAATTAGGAAACCTAACATAATAAGGAAACCTAATTAATATCCTAATACAGTTAGGAAACATATAATTGTGGGACCAAGAAACTGAGTGATTTTAGGACACTTTCCTAACAGATTTATAAATTTGTGACACTATCATTTGATGTCCTTTCACCTAATAAAAAAGAGAGTTTTTGTTGTGTTTTGCGGCTTTGTTGTTGGCCTTATAACTTGTATTCACAATCGAACTTGCTATTATGCCCTCAAATATAATATAATAACAAGAACTTGCTTTATAGTTTATGTTCACATCCAACTTTACTATTTCGTGCTCAAACACAATATAGTACTCCCTTTGTCCCTTTTTAATTGTCCACTTAACTAACTTTTTTGTCCCTTATATATACTACCTCAGTCCCAAAATGTTTGTCACCATATCTAATTCCTTTGTCTCAATTTGTTTGTCACTTTTACAATTCCAACAACTATCATTCCTCTTTTACCCCTAATAAATAAATTTATTTATCACCTTTTACAATTCCACTAACTATTATTCTCAATTAATGCATGGACAATATTGACAAATCACAAAAATTTCATCCCAATTCCAAGGCGCATTGGACTCCCCAAATTAGTTAAATTAACAATCAAATTGGGACGAAGGTAGTATATTATTTGTCACATTTTCATTTTCAATAACTACTTTTAGTCTTTTACCCTTAATAAATGACTTTGGAACCAATAACTTAACTATAATTGAGGTTTGTCATTTTGATTTATTTTTACCTAAATTTTTGTGTTGTATTGATTTCTCCACTTTCCTCCAAAACCACAAATAAAAAGGGACCGAGGGAGTAACAAGCAATTTACTTTGTAGCTTATGTTCATACTCAAACTTACTACTTTGCCCTCGAATAGAATAACTAAGGAACGTAGAAAATTAAGCTATGACTATTAGACTTATCAATTTGATGAACAGGTTGAAAACAAGTAGTTTGTATATTTGGTTAACGCTAATGCAGATCATGTGAATTTCGGGTTCAAACAAATTTGACGTTCAAAATACGAGTCACATGTATTTAGATTCAGGTAAACACTGATAATTTAATAGTATGAAAACTTAGGTCTTGTTGTTTTAGAGTGTAAGATAGTTGGAGGTGGGCAAGGTGGGATAAAGTTGGTGGGTAGGATAGTGTTTAGGAAGGTAAGTTTAGATATATAATTATTTTGGTATGAAATATATGAATTTTTAAATAGATAATTTTTAATTTTTAATTGGATAATATCAATAGAGCAAATTACATCAGGCACGTCATTTATCAAATATATGAGCAAATTTTTGTCAAGGAAAAGAAATGGTGATGGAATCAAAGTGGGAATGGAATGGTTGGGCAACATCATAATTGAAGGTAGATGAAGAAAGAGTGAGCTATGGGATTGCAATTGTCACATGGATATTCTGAAGGTGGTATTTGGATTGGAAGGACAACACTCATGCTTTTTAAGCATCAAGTCATGAATTGTTTTCAAATTTCCTTTTATTTTGCAGTAGGCTTCTATTATTTGGATTTGGGGTTTATTGTTTCAGCCCCCAGCCCCCCATTGTTGGTGTTTTCTTGAAGGCTTCTATTATTTGGATTCGGGGTTTATTGTTTCAGCCCCCATTGTTGGTGTTTTCTTGAAGGTTTTTGAGGCTTGTTTTCGCCTTGCTGAGTTCATATGCTCAGGCTGGTCTTATGAATAAAAGGGTCTAATGACCGTTACTTATCAAAAAAAAAAATCAAATATATGAATTTCTAAATATATATTATGTAAGGTACGTAAAGAAGTATATACATAGTGTGAAAAGGTGAGATAAAATAAATGAGATAAAGTAAGTAAAAGTGGGATATGTAAAATAAATTTATTCTATACGACAAAACATCAAAGCCTCGTTAACCTGTCCACACGACGGGTATATAGCTAATTGTAAGTAAAGGACAAAAATAATTGAAATTGATAAGCACCAATTATTTTAGATTGTTTTTAATCATTAGACCATGAATGCAATTTAATTATATATTATTTCTCCAAATTAAACAAAAAAAACTTTTAAGTTATCATCATGAAAATGTAATGATAAAATTTGGACAAATTGGAATATTTAGAGATAATTTGATTGCATAAAAAGAATTAAAAGAAATCATATAGTTAAACCTTAAAAGTCCGATGGATCCAAACAGTCTGAAACTAAAATACACCTGATACATATATATCTTAACCTTAACTACCTTTGACCTCATGTTGTGCAGATCAAACATGTTTGGCTCCTCTTGGTGTAGTATATGTATATCGTTGCAATTTCCATGACCATACATATAGATTGCGGCCCATTGATTTCCAAGTTTTCAAACTTGTTCTGTTTGTTTATTATAGCAAATTATATGGTATTCACTGCACTAGTTATCTATGCGGAATTGTTGATATTTAAAGGATATTTAAAGTATTTAAATCCGGGTAAGGATAAACATGCAACTAGCAATACCACTAATAACTATATGATCAACCTTAAACACTATTTTAGAAATGTAATGGTATCTAGATGACAAAGATCTACTACATGCATTCTAAGTGTCACGGAATGGAATGATTCTTTTACTTTGGAATTCACCTGTTAAGTAGGGACATCTAGACAAGTTTCAAAAAAATGCTTGTGTATTGCCTCACAAATGTTGGATGGGGGCAATGCTTTACGCCGCCCCCCTTTTTACTAATGTCGTCCCTCCAAAAGACGTTTTTGCCCTTACTATATTTCAATCCACTTTCTCTCTAACTCACATCCTCTCACATTCTCTCTCTAAAATTTTGATTTGTTATTGAAATTTAACCTAAAATGTCGACAGAAGGTGGTAATTCAAGTGAAGAACAAGAGGTTAGTTTGTAGATTTAAAATTTAAAAAAAAAATAAATAACAAAAATTTTCCGGAAAATTGCCGGCTGCCGCGCCGGATCCGGGCGGGCGCGGCCGCTGCCGTCAAGCGTCTTGTGACGGCGTAATGCCGCGAAAATTTTTGTTTTTTATTTTTTTTAAAATTTTTTTTTATAAAATGTTAATATTATTGTTTATGAAAAAAATATTATATATTTATTTATGTTAATATTATTAAGGTAATCAATGTCGTTAATTATAATTGTATTATCAATGTCGTTAACAATAATAATAATATTAATAACAAGTATTATCAATAATAATATTAATAAAAATAATAATAGCAATATTAATAAACATAACAATAACAATATTAATAAATATAACAATAATAATAATTAATATTAATAAAATTAATATTTTAAAAAAAAGTGCAGGGCGAATTTGTATGACGCGCCGGCGCCGCATCAACGCCGTGCCTAGATCCGGCACGGCAGCGGTCTTGCCGGGATCTAGGCACGGCGCCCGCTGCCGTGCGTTTTGGCGGCGCCGTCGGAATTTTTTCTTTTTTAAATATTAATTTTATTAATATTAATATTGTTATTAATATTATTATGGTTATGTTTATTAATATTATTATTGTTATTAATAATAACATTTTTATTGTTATTAATATTGTTTATTTCTTCATTTTTCAAAACTAAAAACATAAAACCACAAATTCAAAACACAAATTCATAATCAAATTAAATCGATTCAATCCCGATATGAGGGTGGTTTGTAGTGGTAGTTGGTTGAGCGTTTTAGAGAGATAAAGTAGAGAGAGAGTGAAGAGTGAAGTTTTGAGGTTCAAGGGCGTGGGTTGGAAATATTATGTGAAAGGTGGGCGACAATAGTAAAAAGGGGGGCGACGAAAAGCAAGCGGTGCATGGGGTTTACATATTATCCCATTATACAATTTTAAGAATACAAATACACTAGGGTTTATATATATATATATATATATATATATATATATATATATATATATATATTTATATATATATAGATATATATATGTCCATATGGGTTCGTGCCTAGACCCGGACCCGCCAAATTTTTAGTAGACTCAGCCTTAACCCGGACCTAATGAGTCCAAAATTTTTAGACATTTTAAAATTGTTTATATTTAAAATTGTTTATTCAACTCACGAAATTTATTTAAAAAGATTTTTGGATGATAATACACTAACCTTTGGGGGTATTAGATTATAGTATATATATATATATTGGACAATAATATCCGTGATCTTCCTATGTGACATTATTATATCAATAGTAAATAAGGGGGTGGTGAACTGGTCCATGCTGACGTAGCTGTTGGAGGGAAAAAAAAACTACTCCAACCCAATAACCCCATTAACCCCTCCGTTTTTCTCAATAACCCACAATATAAGACATGGGTTGGTTATATGTCACGTCGGCATGAAGACCGGTTCACCACCCCTTAGCCACTGTGTTGGGGCCAATTTCTTTTAATGTGGGTTAGTAGAAAAACGCAGAGCTTAACGGAGCTACTCAGCAAGGGTTGATTATTTTCCCTCCACCAACCACGTCAGCACGGAAACCTGTTCACCACCAATCACCTCCTTAATAACTGGTTGTGTAATAATCTCACCAAAATATAAAATATAAAGGTAAGCTATATTGTTCTCCAATAATAAAGTTTAATATATTACAATCTAATATTTGGAAAGGTCTGTATATTCTCATCAAATATCTCTATTTAAAAATTGTAAAGTAGGTGATGTAATATTTACCTAGTTCCATTATTTTTTTTATCTAACTTTTTTTTACTTTAGGCCATGTTCTTTGGATGAGTTATTTTCAAGTTAGGATAGTTTGGTTTAGATAAGTTATAATATTTTTTCGGAGAATTGTATTTTTAGAATGAATGTTTTTTTTGGATAATTTTGTTAGGTTGGGACAGGTTAAAATAAGTTATAATGAGTTATAGACTTTAAAAACCAACCTGACAAAAGAACGTGACCTTAATTGTAGATGTTGAAAAATAGGGCCTTCAAAGCTGTAGGATAGATGTTTTTGCCCATAGTGGAGGCTTGTCTTCATCGGGGTGGGGATTCGCCATTTGTTATGATCCTTAGTTTAAATTCGCGGCATTCTTAGTAATTTCGAAGGAATTTGAGCCGTATAATTGTGCGTGTCAAATTTGAGATTTTTTGGAAAACAAGAGAAACGAGGGGATGGAAATGCAGAGGAAATTGCTTTTGCTGCTATTACTGACTACAAAGTCAAGTCGTGTATCAGATACTACTCCCTCAGTTCTTTCTGTCATTCACATCTTTTTTGTTCATTTTTAATTAATATTTTTTCGCATAACATTTTTATAAAAAGTAAATATTATATTTTTTAATAATATTTTTATTACAAATTCAATGGTATTAAGGCTCTGTTCTTTTCTGCGGTATTTTGCGGTATGGTGTGGTGAGGTGTGGTAGAATTGTGGTGGGGTGTGGTGGAATTGTGGTAGGTTATTGGTATGTGGGGTAGGTGAAGAGAGAGAATGTAAAAAGTAGAGGAGAAGAGTGAAGATAGAGAAAAGTGAGGAGAGAGAAAAGTAATGATTTGTGGTAAAGTGTGGTGAGTTGTGGCAAACTGCGGTACCACAGAAAAGAACAGAGCCTAATTTTGTTTGATGAATCATTATACAAATTAAAATATTAATGATTAAAAATTTTGATACAATTACCTAAGTGAAAATTAAATAAAAAAACGGAGTTACTATCATGTTTGGATGGATTCGATTGGATTGGATTGGATTGAACTGGTTTGGATAAATTATGATTTTTTTTGGGGAATTGTGTTTTTAGAGAGAATGTATTTTTACGAAATTGTGTAAAACTTGGATAAAATTGGATAGGTTTGGATTGCATTGGATTAGATAGTTGCACCAATCCAAAGAACGTGAATAATGATGTTTATTTGTTAAAATAACTAATTTATTTATTCCATTTTAGTTGTCATTTTTATAATTTTAACAATTGTCATTCCTATTTCACATCTCATAAATGAATTTATTTAGAATTCCAACAACTTTTAATTTTCTATACAAAGGATTTTGAGGGGTAATTTAGGCAATTGACAAACTTTTCACTCTATTACTAAGAGTAAATTACATTTACCCTACCTGACATTTGTAGTAATAATTTTTATACACCCGACATCTGTGAAATAAATTTTACCTTCTTGTTCTTTGGATTGGTTAAAATCAGGTTTGGATGGTTGGATTTGATATGATTCTTATTTGGAGAATTGTGTTTTTAGAGAGGATGCTTTTTTGGGAATTGTGTAAGGTTTGGATTGGATTGGATTGGTTAAAGATACCAATCCAAAGAACTTAAACCTCCTAAGATATTTTGTATTTGATTTTTGTTGGATTTTCCGGTGAACATTAAAAAGATAAATATGAATTGACTTTTTTTTTACCTTTGACATTAACTCATATGACTTTCAATTAAACATGAATTGACGTTTTTACTCTCAATATTAATTTATATGACATTCAAACCCCAACATTTTCTCTACTTTATTTCTTCGAAAACGATAATCCCTCCCCATTCTAAAAATGAAAACTCAATTATAAAATATTTTATAAAATATCAAGGGTAAAAAATCAATTATAATGGAAGAAATATCTTATAATGAAATTGAAAAATGAAAAATGAATTTATATCAAGGTTTAAAAAGTTAATTCATATTTATCTTTTTAATGTTCGCCGGAAAATCTAACAAAAATCAAATATAAAATATCTTAGGAGGTTTAAATATATGAAAACTTAATGTTAGGTAAGGTAAAAATTAATTATTTCATAAATGTCGAGTGTGTAAAAATTATTACTACAAATGTAATTTACTCTCATTACTAATGTGTCTTGGTCTTGTAAAGGTAGTTGGAAAGACAAATGATTTGGGACGGACGTAATACTTTTATATTATTTGTCTTATTTGAAAATTGTGTAGTCAAAATTAAAATATTTTGACCATAAATTTGTCAATATATACAACGATTTATCAAACAAAATTGGTACCATTAGATTTATAACAGAAAATATGAACTTAAAATATTATACATCAAATTATCAATTAAAAAATAATATTAAATATTGTGACAATGAATAAAAAGATAAATAACATGGAAGCAATGGAGCACCTGTTGCACGCAATGTTGTGTCATAATTTCAGAAACGTTCGCTTTCCTGGACATTTCCGAGTCTTTTCCTAGAGTTTTCGCACGATTCCTGATATTTCCCTTAGCAAACAAGTGAAATAGAAAGAAAGAAAGAAAGAAGCTAAATCTGGAAACTTTGCTTCTTCTATAAATTTTGCTATAAGCCAAGGGAATTGTAAGCGGCTTAAAAACCCAAGTCTCAGAAACGTGAGGGAAAAAAATAACGAGTGAGGAAAGGTCATTTCATGAAAATGGGCAAGAATATATGCACTACAGTAACAACAGGGCGATCCAAACTGGCTACATTGTTAGTGCTAATTTTCTCTTTCCTTAATCCCAATTACTGTCAATTGCTAGCCGTGTGAATTCTTGAATTATTTGCCACTCTGCATTTTTTTTTTTTTTGGTTAATGGGATTGAGAAGATTTGTGCTGATGTTGCAGGCCAAAGTCTTTTTCCACGAAGTTCAAAAAGGTAGATACATAGGTTCTGTAGGTCAATTTTCAATAAATTTCATCAGAAATTAAGAATCATCTTTAGTTAATTAACGATTTGTTTTCTATACACGCATATGCTGACAGCTTCAAGGGAAAAGGAAGAGATCAGCAACAGTTGAAGCACAGGTGCCCACTTCATAGCTAGGCCATATTATTGACCATTCATATAGACTCAAAGATATCATTAATCATTATCATTATTACTATTGCTACCAGTCTACCATTATTATTATTATTATTATTATTATTATTATTATTATTATTGTTAAAGTTGAGCTTTCAATGCAATTTGGTAAATATGGCATTGGGGTTTAGCAATGTGTAATGCTAAGGTCTTTCAATAATCGTAATGGTTAGGAACCACAACTACATTCAAAATTCAAAAAGAATGCAAATGGAGTACTGCATGTCCTAAGGAAATTTTAGGATTTGATCTATCTTGTTAGCCTCAAGTTTTACTAAGGACGGTCTTCTTCTCCCATAGCTATTTATGAACTTGTGAATTGAATAACAAAAACGATGAGCCTTACCGAAAGGTTGCCTTAGTATAAAAGCTACATTAATTTGAAAAAAAAAATAGTGCAATTGAATTCTATAACTGTAATACCCACATGTAAATTTCATAATATTATAGTATATTTTTATATACAAGTTTTTTACAAAAATAATATATGGAATATGCTTAATAGACTGAATTGATCAGATTAGAGTGTCATTTGTAATTATTATCCAAATAATGTTGAACTCTTTGAAATTGATAATTAATTTTAACTATAGTGCCATTTACGTTTGTTGGCATAAAGAACGGATATTAAACTCTTTATAATTGATAATTAATCATAAATATAAAGAACATTTCTGTTAGATATATTAATTTGATGAGAAAAAAAAAAGACAGTAAAAAATGTTTTGGGTCAAAATTCATATGAATATCCATTGAAGAATACGTAGTTTCTGTTACATATATTACATACTTTCTTTTAGATTTTTGTAACTCTCAGTTTCTATTGATAGTTAATCCCTTTCTTGTGCCTTTTAGGTTGAAACAGAGGACTTGGTAGTTGACCCAGAGTTAAAGGCTATTCGAGCTATGGTATTGTATCAGAGCAATTATCTCTTAGCAACGGAAAGTTTGTTTGGGTGGTTTTTTTTACTAGTAAATACTACACTTTTTTAGGTTGCTTCTTAATTTTGTTGATGAATGATGAATAAACATTTTCCACTCGCAGGCTGAGGAACTACTGAAGAAACTGAACTGTTATTCAAGTTTAAGGTACTTTTTTTTTAGAACATCTATTGAACCAATAACAATGCTTTAGATCCAAAAAAAAAACTACTTTTCTTGCAGTGATATAAATACCTCTACTCAGCAAATGGATAGTTCATTGGGTAAAATTCATGTTTGGAAATGGCAGCCTTATGTGTGTATAATTATTGTTTAAGGTTGTTGTTTGTTCCAGATCATTACCTCATCATGTCAACTCAATTGGAACAAGGAGCTTGAAACTAGTTTTTGTAGGCAATATACCAGATACACTCATAACTTTTAGCAATATACAAGATCAAGGTGCTTCCCTTTGGATTGAGTTGCAAGATAGTTCAGGGTCCAGGGTAGAGTGTGGCCCTGAAGCTTCCATTAAGATTAAGCTTTATGTTCTTCATGGAGAGTTTGAGGTTGAGGAAATGGATGACTGGACACGTGAAGATTTTGACAACAATGTTGCACACCCAAGGATGGACAAAGGACCCTTGTTAAAGGGAATGCACGAGATTTACATGAGAAATGGGTTTGCTACACTCACTGATATTGCTTTTACTGATAACTCCAAATGTATGAGAAACGCAACTTTCCGACTAGGGGCTCGAGCTATGAAAGGAGTTCCCCGAGGGGTACGTGTTAGGGAAGCCGTAACTGGAGCTTTCAGAGTTAAAGAACGTCGTGTAAAGTGTAAGTTATTTTTCCCAACTACATGTTTTGTTGTAAATGAGGGTTTCCGGAACCAGACAGGACCAATTTTACTTTGTTGTTATCTTGCCTTTCGCTATTTAAGGGTTAGCAACTTGGGACTTCTGCTGATTAGGTATTTTTCTTTCATTCAGTTTACAGAAAGCACAAGAATCCCTGTTTGGAAGATTCTACACACTTTTTAAAGAATGTAGGACATGCTTTGTGCCTAAAGTTGGCAAAGGATGGAATACATACGGTGAGAGATTTCCTGCAACTATATCACACTGATGAAAACAAGCTGAAAAGCGTAAGTACCAATCCCTCCTTCCCCACCCCACAAGGAAAAAAAAAGACAATATGAAACATTTATGTTATTGTGCATTTGACAACACTTTATCCAAGCAGATTCTACAAGTTGCTGAAAGTAAGTGGACAGAGCTTATCAAGACTGTGAAATTGTGCCAATTAAGTGATGATCTTTACCGCTATTGTGATAAGGGGTCAGGAATTGAACTTCATCTAGATTGTGTCTTCAACATTGTGAGAGTTATGCTCAACAATAAAGTGAACATGCCTTATGAAGACCTTGATGATTCCCAGAAGGTTTCTATTTCATAGAAACTTCATTCTAACCATTGTTTAGATTAATCAAGGATGTATATTAATAATGCAATGTTGACATGGTTTTCTCTATCCCTTTTGCAGGAACTAGTTAACAAAGTAAGGCTTGCTGCTTATGAGAAAAGAAAAGAGCTGGAAAGGATTTGTGACCCTATTAATCCCACATCACCGGAAGGCGAATTTGTTCCCATGTTTCCGATTATGCACTCGAATACAACTATACAACATCAGGACAACACATCACCAGATACAGTAACAATGATGTCCTGTGTGAATTCTGGTGTTAATAGCCCGTCAAAACGGAAATATTTATGCAGAAGTACTGACCCTGAGAAGACAGATCAAGGTATGAGAAGCATCTCAGGTCACAAATTTTGGACGGATCACCTGAACTTAGCAAATGAGATATCATTGAAAGTTGTGGCCTTATCTTGTTTATGTGATATGTCGCTGAAAACCCAACAAAGCTTCTTAGTTCAGAAATTGAACTTTTACGTCTTGGGGATGTATGCCTGTGAGTACCGCTCTAATATTGAATGTGGACCATGTGCCTCAGGTGAAGAAGAATTGCAGCCTCGTCAAATTTTGCCATGCTCTAATGCTGGTCTAGAGTTGCTGCCACTAATGCCCTCTAAACCAGGAATGCCTATACATCTGGCCCAAGATTTAAACTCTCAAAGTTCTGATACCTCTACAGATAGCCATTCTCTTGAACATGTTGAGGCAATCATGAATGAACCATTAAGATTAGGCCCTATGATTGATACACAGGATACTCCATGCAGCTCAAACATGCCGGATGACTCGATTCCCCCAGCACAATGTCGAATTGAAAAGGCGAAAGCTTGACACCTGAATATGTTGAAATCAGGGGTTGTAAGCTTGACGCGGCATTTATAAAGAAGATGCAAAGGGAAAGACAACATCATTTGAAGAATCATCCTTTTAAGGACTAGCACTAGAAGTAATATGGTGGTGGATGTGAGATATTTGATGTAAATAGAGGGTTTCATAGACTAAGTTCACCAGACGGACTCCTCAAAGAGTGATATTAGAATGATAATGTACTCATTCACCAACTCTTTAAACTTCACAAGACAGACTTATACTAAAATTTATGTTCGGTAAATACGGGTCATTCTCCATGAAGACGGTAGTATCAAGTATTGACCAACACAAAATTAGCTAAGTGATAAAGCTTAATTGACAACTTAAACTAATCTAATTATGGGCTAAAATGAAAATAATACAACTAACTATTACATAAGAATTGACAACTAAAAACAACCCATATTTTACTTAAACACATTTAAATTAAAGCCTAACTAGATAGTGATTTGAACATAGATTAAAAGCAAAATTGATATATGAGAAGCTAGCTAATACTCTACTCATCCAAATCAAATGCCACTGTTGCCATTTCAAAAACCGTTCAGCCAGATACATTTATCAAAGGACAAAAGAAAGGTGAAAAAGGAAAGGAAAACAAAAATTATGGGTTGAAGAAACCAAGCAAGGTTTGAAATGGAGAGGTTAGAATTTCTTCTAAAATCAAGCAAATGCCCCTGATCTCTTCCCAACTTCTTAGCAAATAATAATCTTTCTTCCGCTTTCAAAAAAAAAAAAATCTTTCTTCTAAAATTACGCAAATACCCCTAATTTCTTTCTAACTTCTTAGCAAATATTCCCTCCGTCCCAAATTAATTGACGGAATTGGAATTTTCACACATATTAATATATAACTATAATAACTACCAAACCTCAATTGTATTTGTCTTTTTTCCCTCTAATAAATAATGTAAAATAATTGAATTAGGTATTGGGAATAGGAAAATGACAATTATTTTGGAACAAAATAAGTTAGTTAAAGTTTCAATTAATATAGGACGGAGGGAGTAATAATCATAAGTTGACGACCCAAGAGAGAAAGAAAGAGAGGAAAATAAAAAGGCAGTGAAAAAAATGACTATAGAAGAAGATGAAATAGAGCACAGAGTTTCGAAACTGTAATTTTGTACCCAAGAATGAATGGAAAAATAGCACCAAATCAAAGTTACATTAATCAAGACACTGCCGTAAGTCAAGGAAGATAAGAATCCATAAATAGACGATTCCAATTTAGTTTAGAAAGACCCAACAATTGTTCATGAGTTCATAAATAGTGGAGAAAAACATAGACAAGCAAACCTGGCTTACTGAAGAATTTTGGGAATGAAAATTTTGAAATTTAAGACACTTTGGGACTTGGAAAAATATGAACCTTCTATTTTTCTCATTGTCTCTTTTCGAGAAAGGCCTTGGCCCTTTATATAGAAGCTATTGCAACTAATATGCAGGACAAGTAAAATCCTAATTTACCACTTATACAAATTAAACGAGACTCCAAATAACAATTATAGTCTCTCTAAAATACACAGTCATACTAGAGCTATGTTAATATGTTAATACTCCTCTCAAGTTGGAGCTTGAGAGTTAATAATGCTTGACTTGAAATTTGGATGATGAAATTGATCTCTACCAAGAGCTTTAGTGAAGATCATTTCCATAGATTGTTCTTCGATGTGTATCTTGAATAAGTGTAGACCAACTTCAACCTTCTCAAGAATGAAACGATAGTCAATTTTATTATGTTTAGTCCTTTAATGGTATACTGGACTAGCGAAAATATATAGAGCTGCTTGATTGTCACATAGTGTAACGCCCTGGAAATTCAATTATGAAAAAGTCAAACATTGACTAACGGTAATAGCGGAAGACTATTTTTTTTTAATTGGGCGTTACTGCCGTATCCATGAAGGAATACAAGGCAAGAAGGGAAAGAACTAACTAATCATTAATTACTTCCATTTAACAACCAAAAGAAACTTTCAATTTATAAGACAACATAAACTAACATTACTACTCAAGTCTAAACATAAACTAAACTTATTCTCAAGACTAGCTTCGACGTCCTCACTGCTAGTTCTCATTCCCATCACAGAACTCTTCACCTGAAAACAAAACATTTAAAAACATGAGGAGGACTCAATAATGTCTACCCCTAACCGTTAAAACAATTTAAAATCGATTTCAATTCATTTTTGGGGAGGAGTAAATGAGTCAAATCTTTTCACAAACTGTTTTCTTTCCCAACCAACTATAACCATCTTTCAGAATTATTAAGCGGGCGGACCTTGCTTATTTGGCCCTCGAAGTCCAAGACTTCACAATAATCATATCTCAATCTCAATATCAATCTCAATCAATCACAATCTCAATCATACGGATGGCCATCCATTTCACATACGTGCATAAAACTAACCCCGGGGAAGTAGCACTTATCAGGCATCCCTGATCTCTTGACAACCTCCCTGCAGGAACAGATCCTGGTCTATGGAGCATTGCCCGAACACACAACCATATCAGGGCATCCCCTGATCTCTTGACAACCTCCTGAGAGCAGATCTGGTCTATGGGGCGTTGCCCGAACCCGCATTTACGTCTCATTTGAATTATTAGTCAGGTTTAATATCACACCTGTCCAGACTCAATCAGTCCAATCCCAGATTTCCAAAACCATTTCCAAATCACACATAAACGACTGTCCATATTTTACCAACTCAAAAGAACATAAACCACATCCAAAATAGACAGTCAATTTTCACCAAAAATCCCTTCGAGATGCAAATAGCAAAATAACTTAAAAATCAACAAAACAATTAAAGTGCACCCCAGCGGAATTTAGGACATAGACATTACCTGACAATCTTCACTTCACTTCACTTCACTTCTACGAACACACTTGAGCTCACTAAAACGAGTCAATCTAAATCATGCCTATAAATAGCATCAATTCTAAAATTAATACGTGCTCTCGGAGTTAGTATTCACTTCCATCTACCTAACCCACCCTAGGAACACTATAAGGTTCCCATAATTCAAGTAATAACATGTTTGAACCACACATCATATTCATATAATAAAACACATTTATTAAAACAGAACACTGGACAGATTGTAATGCGCACATAGAATGGACTATAACTTGACTTCTTGACATCCTATGGGTCTGGTTTTGGACTTTCTGGAAACCTCGGGATGTCTACTAAAACTCTTATGTTGATCTCGAGACCTAAAACACACTCTAAAGTGCTCAAAAACAGACAACTATAGAACCTGTCCAGATCTGACCTAGGTGCGCTATTTGGGTCGTAACTCAGAATATACACCTCAAAATCCCAATCCGCAAAATTCCTATGAAAGCTAACATCCTAAGGTATTTTCAGACCAAACGGTAGGGCTAAATATTAACTACACAATAAATGATGACCGATATCGTATGACTCATAAAATCTGTCCAAACTGACCGGGTTTTTATTTCGGGATTTTCGATTCTAATTCTAATAAAACCACACCGAGACTCTAACTTAAGCCTCCAAACAGTCCGCTTAAGGTCAAATACCTTCCCCTTCACCCCCTAACACAATCAAGGTCAAACTATACTCAAACTAACACCGAATTCTCACATAAACAATTAAATTTTCAAAATAAACATTTTCTTAGAAAAAAACCAACCATAAAGGTCACAATAAAACACAAATTTTCGGCATCGAACCTTATCGAATAAACTACGGACAGCAAGGGTACTAAACCTCACTCATGACCAAAATTTGAAGTATTTTTAAATAAAGAAAAAAATTGATAAAACTCGTATTACAATACCGCGCATGATAATAAATCAAAAATAATACGATTAATACACCAAAGATCAAAACTTTACTAAACATAATATAATTTAACTTGTAAAATCATAAGAAGTTTTAAAAGACTCCTTTTAAAAGCTAGTATATAATAAGGAGGAGTGCGATTGAGAGAGGGAGAAAGAGAGCGACAATGGTTGCGATGGTTGGCCTGCGGAGGTGGTGGTGACCAGGCGGTGGCCGGTTTGTGGCGAAGGGCGACGGTTGGTGTTGCACGGCAGAAGCAACAGCGACAGAACGTGTGAGAGGAGAGGGAGGTTAGGGTTTAATATAATTAAGGTTTCTAATATTAATTAATACTTATACCAATTAAACAAGACACAAACTAAAATAAAAATAGAATAAATCAAAAGAACATGATGCTAATAATAGTAATTAGGAAAAAAATATATAATTTCTTAATTTCTAAAATAACTATAATCATATAAATAATTACAAGAAAACACATAATTCATGAATAATTAAAAAAAACACATGAAATCATACAATATAATTACAGAAAATTACCACCTTACCCTATACTCCCATGCCCATAGAAAATTACTAAAATGCCCTTGTTAATCTCTCAGCGGTCCTACGAGCTCAAGTGTTAGCAGAAAGTAATCGCAGGTAAAATCTCAAAAAATTAACGGAGTCAACTTAAATTATTAACGCTGTCACGATCAACGTATTCGAATTTTTCGGGGTTTTACACATAACTTTTTTATAGGTTGCATCGGAGGTAATCCCAAAGTATCTGAAAAGGTTCATAACCAAATCAATTCACATGTAGCTGTACCCATGGAACGATATTCAACTTCTGTAGAGGAACGAGATATTGTCGATTGCTTCTTAGTCTTCCAAGACTCATGCGTCCTCCAAGTGTGACAAAGTACCTCGTTAAGGATCGTCGTGTAGTTGGATATACTCCTCAATCAGAATCGCAGTGGGCAACTAGTTGTAGGTTAGATTCTCTTCGCAATAGGACATCTTGCCTTGGTGTCTCATTAATGTAGCGGACCATCCTTGTCGTTGCTTCCATATGTTCTTCCTTTGGGTTTTGAATGAATTGAGAAAGGATGTGAACTGCATATATCAGAATTGGCATGACAATGGTCAAATAAATCAATCTTTCCGTAAGCCTCTTGTAAGAAGTTGTATCTTGTAATTCCTTTCCTTGAGCGCGGGCAAGCTTGTGATTTTACTCCATAGGAAAAGTTGCAGGTTTTGCACCTAGAAGATCGCATTCATCCACTATCTCCAAAGCATACTTCTGTTGAAAAAGGAACAAACCCTTTTGTCCTCATGCCACCTCAATACCCAAGAAATACTTCAATGGACCTAAATCTTTAATACTGAAACATGCATTCAAATAAGCCTTAAACGTTTGACATTCTTGGACATTGTTAGTGTCTAGACTAATGTCATCAACATAAATAAGAAGTACTATAAAATTTCCTCCCTTTCGATATGTGAAGAAAGAATAATTAGCATAAGACTTGACAAAACCATACTCAAAATGCTTGGAGGAGAGTTTTGCAAACCATTGCCTAGGTACTTGTTTAAGCCCATAAAGCGATTTCTCCAATCTGCAGACTTTTTTAGGAGTGGAGACATGATGGAAACTTTATGTAAACTTCCTCATGAAGGTCTCTATGTAAGAAGTTATTGTTTATATCTAACTGATGCAATTCCCAACCTTTTTATTATGGAGACAAAAAGAAAACAACGAATGCTTGTCATTTAGCAACTGGTGTAAAAGTCTCATTTTAATCAATACCTTCTTCCTAATTATCTCCATCAATCACAAGTCTAGATTTGTATCTCTAGATAGATCCATCTGCATTATGTTTCACCCTATAGACCAACTTACATCCGATTAGTTTCTTTCTTGCAAGAATGTCAACAGTATTCCAAGTACCTATCTTATGCAAAACATTGACTTCTTCATTCATAGTTTCTCGCCACCTACTATGTTTGACAGCCTCATAGGTCACATAGTTATGTAAAAGGTAGGTTGTGCTTAAGGACTCCTTTTGATAAGGCAACGAAGCAGAGACAGGCTCTTTGAAACTTGCATGATAACAAATATAACCATTCATCGGTTCCTCGATCGTCGAGTCCATTGAGACCTCCAAGCTTTTGCAATACCGGGTTGCATGAGCTGCTGTTACTGTTCAAATTCTATAGCTTCTAGACCTCTAGGTGTAGTAAGTTGATGTTACCATTGATTTTTCTCACTATAACCCAGCCCATGTGATGCCTGCGGTGCAATGCCTCCCCCTGAGTGTTCGGTCACAACCGACTCAACCTCATTACTTTCATTCGCTTCATGTTCAACTCCAAACCCAATTGTTGAGTCCTCCTCCAAGTTGACCCTACATTGACTTGGGTAACTCTCCCCCAAGACTAGCTGACGTTCTAAGGGTTCAAATTGGATTGATCCTTCCCTTCTAATAAAGGCGTCTCCAACTCATCACCCGAAAATTGAGTGTTACTCCAAACTCGTGAGCTACAATTTTATCCTTATTTTTGCTCGTGTGGTGTTGAGAAAGGGAAAACATGTTCAACAAACCTCACTTCCCTACTTTAAAAAAAATCTTGAGTCTCTAAATCATACAATCTCCACCCTTTCTTTTCAAAGGGATATCCAACAAGCACACTTACGGCTATGATGGAAAAATTTATCAATCATCCCACTTTTAGCAAAACATAAGCATGCAAAGAGCTTAATATGATCATAATTGGGGTTTTCATTGAAAACTAGCTCATAAGGAACTTGCTTGAAGTTCGATTAATCAGATAAGTAGCATTCCTAATGCTTTCACCCCAAAATTCTATTGGTAGGTTTTCTTGAAATCTCAAGGCTCTAGCAACATTCAAGATATGTTTGTACTTTCTTTTGACTCTACCATTTTGTTGAAGTGTGTGAACACAACTATTTTGGTGCAAAATTCCCTTTTTGGCGTAAAAATCTTTCATGGCCCTTGATTTGAATTCGAATTTGTTGTCACTTGTAACCACCTTAACATTTCTTCCAAATTGATTTGCACCAAAACAATGAAATGTCTTAACTAATTTCCATTTTTCAAGTGATTTCCAATATCTTCCTTTTTTAGTCATCAGATAAACCCAAATAGTCCTACTGTAGTCATCTACAATATTGAGAAAATAGTGGGCACTACTCAAGGTTGACGCGCTATAAGGACCCCATATATCGACATGAATTATGTCAAACAGATCCTTAGCCTTATTCTCACTAGTACCAAAATAATTACTTCTTTGTTTTGCTCTAAAACATATTTAACACATTTCACAACTTCATCAAGTAAGTTAGTACCTCATAAGGACTTATCTAGGAAAGATATAATTTCCTTTGAAGGATGCCCCAATATTTGATGCCAAAGTCTCCCAATCTGCACAACATTAACTTTTGGTTCTCCTTGATGCCCCTTGTAGAAATAGACTCCCATTACGCTGCTTACCTGTATCAAATCAGAGTCCCCGAGGTGTGGTCCTACGAGATACAAAAATTTTCATCAAATGTTGATCAAGAGAGGAATGATATTCTCTTAATGTACCTATCGACAGGTCAATAACATTGTTGTCCCCTCAAGCACAACACAATAATTGATAACATGGCCCACATAAGCATGAACAATGGTCTCTTCAAGAAAAGTGGGCTCCTCTAGGCAATTAGGGGAATCGGAAGGTGGTGAACAAGGAGTAGAGGCATACAATAAGACATGGGAAGTAGGGAGTACAACATCATCAAATTCCTTGCATGAAGGATCTAATCCACTCACAAACCCCTCACAAGACTCCTCATCAATAGTATCAACTTATCCATCACAAAAATCATCATCATACCTAGCATCAAATATAATCCATATGACTCACTCACCTTAAACCCCATCAACTGAGAAAAAGGTAAGGATGCATTATGAAATGTAGAGGCACTATCAATAGTGTCTCCAGGTACGCTAGGATAAGATGGAGCAACAGTTGGCAAAGATGACTCATAAGGATCAAATATTTCTCTAGACTAGCCTCTAAAGGGACGGTAGACTCACCATCATCACATAATCTAACATTCGAATTAAAAGAACTACAACTGGCCAGAATTATGCAATGGGCCAAACCCTCGCATCATGTCAAGTGTCTTAGTTTGTTACTCTTGCGTTGCCTCATTAAAAACTCAAGTCTAGCATAACTATGTAGAACCACCATGGTTAAAAGAACAACATAAACCACATGGACGCTAACAATGGGGCTGAGTATAGGAGTTCGCATGAGAAGCACAAAGATTAGGGTAAGAGTACCCAGATGCACAATAAGAATTTTCAAAATCGAATATGTCATGTGTAAGCCATTCAAATAAAGTTCAAGCTAGCTTCATCAACAAATTTAGTATGAAAACTCGAATACTCTAATAGAATACAAGTCTCACTATTCACCCTTTCAACAACAATATCAATGTAATACCCCCAGGATATTAATCACCAAATTAAGCTAGTTACTCACTTAACCTAATGATTAGCGCAGCTGAAATTCACCTGAGGGTATTACCGCCGTCCCTTTAAAACGGACAAGGCTAAACTACAACCCAACACAAAACCAAAGCACAAGATTAACTTAAACCATACATCACCACAAACATAACTTAAACTTAAACAAGCTCTCATGGCCGCACAACATGACCTATAAGCGATACAAGCCAAAAATCAAAAAAATTATTCTCTTGTGCTTCAAGAGAGATTCCCAATCACCTTTGACTCCTTAGGTAGCTTTAGGTTTCCTCCATCCAAGGCTTTACCTTTGCCTTTAGCCGAGATTCCTAAAAATGAAAACAAAGACTTCAAAGAGTGAGTTATACTTAGTACGTATATCCCTATACTGTAAGACTCATCCGAAAGTTAATTACTTATTTTAGTGCAGTTCCAAACAATCATCAATAAAGTAAAAGAATAGACAAAAACAATAAGTAGAAAGTACTTACACAACAAAGTCAAACTTATCATGTTCGAGAAAACTGAACCTTCTGAAATTATAACTATGAGTCCCTTACTTTAATATAATGTAACATAGTGTGAAAAAGAAAACTAGCAACATCTAACTTGACATAAATCACACATGGGGTTATAACGTAAAGTCGATCTTGATTTAACTAAGGCAACACTTGAAAATTTGGTATGAAGTTCTTAGAATTTTCCTTCAACTTGGAAGGTGTAGAAACTTAAGTTAATTAAACACTTGGTCGTCTTATTGATTACATGAAGGTCCCCTACTTGCGATCATCGGCTAAGCCTCTGTATGCGCATACCCGGACCGATCGGAAGATTCAGATGGTGGATATTATCTTATACTGGCCAGATTTCCATGGGGTGCACTTAAGGCACCATTTTTCCTGGTGTGTACTAAGAGACGAGGTAACATGGGGTGTACTAAGGTACAGTTAACATGGTGTGCTCTCAAGCACGGTTTCCCTGGTGTGCACTAAGGCACGATTAACATGGACGAGACCTTTATTAAATTTCGAAAACTTGAAACCTTACTTGATCAAATCTTTTGTCAACATTGATCCCTTATGAATTAACCAATCTAACTTATTCCTAACATACTTTTAAACAAAGTTTGTACTAAAAGAACGTACTCATGAACATAATTAAACATAAAATTTTCTTTCATGAATGACGTAGTTAAACTAAATAAAAACTTGCTAACACTTTTAAACCATAAAACATAAAATTTGCATAACTACATGAATGATAAAGTAACCAAAGAGTACATGGAATAAAATAACTGAATCATAATAATATACTTAAAATTTATAGGCAATATACGTACCTGACGATTTCAAAAACACACACACTGGATTGACAGGGACTTGAACAGTTTGAGCGCAACGATCTCTTGAGAGGACTTAAAAAGAATAAGAATCATGAGTTAGGATCTAACTTAGGTGAAACTATTGAAGGGTAACTTAATGAAATTCTAAGATGACATGATAATGAACTTCTTTCCCAAGGTATACTTGGAAGACCATAACTTCTCTTACAAGTATCATATCGACGAGCATGAGGACATTCTAGAAAGCTAAGCTCATGAAATACAACTTCCTAGTTGAGCATAACGGTCAAAACTATGATTATGGAGGATAAAAACCACCATCTTAGCAAGTTGCTCAGAAATGATGAACGTTCGACACCAGGAGAACCCAGAAGATGAAGAAGAAAGCCGAAGATGACAGAAGAAGAAGCGAAGAAGAAGAAGGACGAAGAAGACAGAAGAAGAAGAGAGGATGGAAATTGAGAGGGAGAAGAAGGGAGTTCAGTTAAATAAGAATGGATTTGGAGGCAATGGAGGGTAGTATCTAAATTCCACAAAGCATTTTCAAAAAAATTCTCACTTAACTCAACTGTCGCCGGATTCCGATGAAAAATGGCCGGAAAGACACCTAGGAGCCATTTGTTTGACAACTTGGTTCCCTTTGAGTGCATTAAAAAAATGTGGTCTTCCAGGAGTCAGTTGTTAAAAATGTATGACACCTCTCAGCAAATTTTTGCACATATTTGACTGGCAGTCATATACAATTATAAGCTATAACTTTACCCTAAATCAACCATTCAGAAATCAAATAAACAAAATTACAAAATATTAAACATCTTTATACAAAAATAAATAAATAAATAATCTTACTTATGTGTATGAGTATGAAGCAAGGGCAATTCCCGTTGTGAGGTATAACCGTTATCCAAACACAAGGCAACATTATCTATGTGTTATATGGCAACAATGGCTGTAATCTCAAGACTGCCATGGAAGTTCTCGTGTCTTCCCCTTGGTACCCACGACCAAAACCCCATCAAAACCCCACACCCAATTCCTATTCTGAGCTATCTGTGTGTTGCTTTAATGAAAACCCTGAAAACCCATCTCCTAATTTGAATTTGAGGAGAGATTTTGTATTCCAATCACTCTCTCTGTGCGCTGCTTCACTGACCCTTCAACCCCCAGTTGCCCTCTCCGCTGGTGCATCTTCTCCACCATCGAAATCAATCCTTTCGGGCATTGCCAACACTAAATCTTGGTTCCAGTTCTATGGAGATGGCTTTTCCATTCGTGTTCCTCCCCAGTTTGAGGACTTGACTGAGCCCGAGGTAATTCCTTGTAACCCTCCAATTTCCCTTTTTTATTTTGGTTGATTTGGGTTTCAATTTATTCAATTCTAGTATAATGTAATTGTCTGATATGTAAATGCTACACTTAATCATGCTTTGAATCTATCAAACTTGGAGCTTTATCTGCTCTGACTCTAATGTGGGTGTTTTGTGGAAATCCCTTATTCAACATACTAGATTGTCTTCACCACTGAATTTGATTCCACCCGTGTGAGTGATCATTGGTTTCTGATGAAAAATGTTGAAATTTATGATCAAGTTGCTGATGGGTTATAGACACCTTCAAGTTGAAGTATTTCTTTGAGATGGAACATTTTATGATCAAGTAGCTTGTCACACTTGGTGGAATTTTATGGAAAGGATATTTACTTTCTTTTAGGAAAATAAAATTCATGTCTCGGTTATCATTATATCAGGATACAGGCTATGAGAGTGAGGTGGAAATTCAATAGAGTCTGACTCATTGTCAGCTCTGAGCAACTTTCTTGCTTCAATTTATGAAGTAATTGTATGATGAATGATAGATACACTTCAGGCATGGCATAAGTGTTTTGAGAGATGATGTAGAAAGCTTAAGTAGTCCATTTTTTTTTGCATGCCAGTCTCTACAAATTTAGTTGTGGTTAAGTAGCACATGAAGTAGCCAACAAGTTCTTGCCTGGTTGGCAAGGACTCCACCGTCCACCTTCTCCACCCGGGTTTGATTCTTGGTTGGAGTATTCCTGGGTTGGACTTGGACTACTTACCATTGCATACAATTTTTTTTTTTTTTAAAAAAAAGATAGTAGCTCATGAAGTAGCTCAATTGTTGTGGGTAGATCCTACAAATTTGATGGTGTGCTTTTTGGTCGTGCATTTTTTGGCTTGCAACAGCCTATGTGTCTTGGTGATCCATTCTGATGGTATTCTGTACAGTGGTTGAGGCATTGCACGTAGTTGAAGTGGATTTATTTGCTTCTTTCTATTTATATCCACCTTAGGTAAGTTTGTTTATTACATCTACTCATATGTGCATTTACACGTCTTAATGCCTTCAGGATTTTAATGCTGGACTTTCTCTTTATGGAGATAAGGCTAAGCCCAAGACATTTGCTGCACGTTTTGCATCTTCTGATGGGTATTACTCTTTTGATCTCCTTTCACTTACCTTGTTGAGTCACTCTTTGTTGTACAACAGTAACTCCCGATGTGGGTTCCTCTGTCATGGGGTCTGGGAACCCTCTCTAAGTGTATCAGACTATCGGACAACTTGCTTATGAAGCAAACAGACGTAGTAGTTCAGGAAATTAGTTGTAGCTGGTCTCCTTTTGATTAGACTAAAGAGCAAATGAAATATCCAACACACCATTTCTTGGATAAGTTTTATAAATTTTTGGACGATCATCATTGATGATTTCATATGCATTGAACAGGTCTGAGGTAGTGAGTGTTATCATCAAGCCATCCAACCAGCTAAAAATTACTTTCCTGGAGGTTTGCTTCTCATTTCCCATTACCAATTTGTATATGTTTCCTTGTGTTGGTAATCTCTTCAGGTGCATGTTTTCAATGCCATCTCTTTGCCTTCCTGGTAAAGAATTTATTATGATTGGCTATATTAGTTACAAATTTATAATGTAGAAAACATATGTTTGTCGGCAACCTTTCATGGTCCGTTGCCTGTCAGTTTCATTCAAAAACTCTATGTAGCCGAGACAAGCATAATCTAATACAATAGAGAAATTGTTCTATAACACTTTCTAATTTCTAGTCACCTATGGGGTGAGGGCCCTGCAAGCTATTCATTGCAGCGTAATATAACAAGTTCCCGTTAAAAGCTGAGATATTGCTGGTCATGTGTTTTTCTCTGTTTTCTCTTCTAGTACCAATGCTTTCTTTTTACTGTTTCTGTTCTACTGCCGACCCGTTCTTTTACGGGTTATCCATTGCTAAGTGACCAGACAGTGGCTATTCTCTAAGCATTTTTTTTACCTTGGAATAACAGGCCCAGGACATTGCAGATTTAGGCTCTCTTAAGGATGCAGCAAAAATTTTCATACCAGGTATAATCATTGATCGCTAATTTCTGCGCTTCCTTCTCTACACTAAAAACGGAAAGATGGAAATAAATCCAAATTTTCTGATTTTTTTTCTTATAAATTTTTCTTTTTTTGGTGGCTTTATTTCTTTGTTTGGATCCATGGCAGGTGGGTCAGCGTTATATGCAGCACGAACTATAAAAATAAAAGAAGATGAAGGCTACAGGTATTTGTTTGACTATCATTCATGGTTTCAACTATCGGGATATGCATTCATCATAACCCTAGAATCAACAATTCTTTCTTCTTTCTCCTTGCTCGTCTCTTTTCCATTTCCTTGATACATGAAGAAAAGGGCTAACCTGAAATTTAAAAAAAGAAAAGAAATGTGATATGATGACAAGAGGAGTGAGAAAGTTCTGTGTGTCAATGGATAAGTACACCAAAATTTGATCGTGTTCCATTCAATTATGTGAAGTTGAGATTTTCTGCATGAAAATTTTCCCTTTTTGGGCAATTTGTTCAAGGGAATCTTAAGTTGAAAAACTGTCGAAAGATTAGCAATCTCGGAATTAGCCTAACACAAGTTGGAGTGTCAACTGTGGGCAATTTGTCAAAACTTGTGTTTTTAGTACAACTAACATGAAGAACCCAAGGTCCGCTTTTGTTGGTACATCACATGTGTGGCATCACATGGATACTCAAGGTGAATTAAGGACCCATTGACATAGTTTACAATAATTTGTGAATGGTTGTTTCTCACTCTGAAGTGACTGCCCTCATGGCTGTATTATCTCTTACAGGACTTACTACTTCTATGAGTTTGGCAGAGACGAGCAGCACGTCGCACTTGTAGCTGCTGTTAATAGCGGAAAGGTATTTGTCGGAGAGTACATAGTAGAATTTATGGTTTATGCCCTTTGTAGGTTCCAAAATAATCCAAGTTCACATTGATAGATTGATTATAAATATGTAATATCTGCCTCATTCAAATGGTATAGGTGATTGTTGCTGGTGCAACTGCCCCCGAATCTAAATGGGACAATGATGGTATTAAGCTTCGCAGTGCTGCAATGTCCTTGACCGTCTTATAGTCTGAAAGTCGCCATGAGCAGGTCTGGCTCCCCTCTCCCTTTTTTCTGCTTGCTTTGTCAGAATGAACTGTATTCCTGCAAGATTGTTCATTGTATAGGTATTATTTTGTAAGCAACCAATACCCCTCCTTTTTCTTTTCTTTCCCCAAATCCCTTCCATAGTTATGGACAACTTTTGGGCTAAACAAGATTAAAAGATTGGCTGACTCGATGAATGAGGTTCGATCATGTTGGCTTTGTTCATCTTGTGTACTTGTGGAAGATCAGTAGTGTACAAAACTGGTTACATCTATACCTTCTATTCTGATGTATAATACAGAGTATATGCTGCTGTATGTACTAACTGATGTGGTGGTTACTTTTTGTACTTTGTCTGGGCCACAGGGTAAAGGAAGAAAAGGAGAGTAATGGTTGATTGGTATATGCAACTCTGAACTCACAAGAGTGCCAAAGTTCAGAGGATTGAAGACCTTCTATTTTCTTTCTGCCTCCTCCTGTATCATCAGCATTGCAATTTGGTAGCTGCGGCCAAGTCAGAGGAGGATGAATCAGTTGGATTTCCTCTATAGTTTTGTTGTACGCTGTCATAGACATTTTTTACTGCGGACTAGTTTGGCCAGCTGACCCGACAATTATAAATATTCATTTTAATATTGAAATGTTAAATAGAATTTTGCTACCTAACATGAAAAATGAATTTTAACTCCTATTTATTCAATTAGCCAATTATTTGCTTATGAAAGTATCATGTATATTCAAACTAAATTAACTCATCAGTATAAATTAAATATTTGTTTGGACTTGTCCCTATTAGGGAATCATGTGAACATAATTCCAAAATGAATAGCATTGTCGATTTAACAATTACTTATTTGTGAGATACGTTGAAACTATATACGAAAATGGCCAAAAGATACTTATATGGTTTAGTTTCATCTAAATTAGATGTATGGGAATAACAAAATGTTGTCATCAACCTATAATAATAATAATAATAATAATAATAATAATAATAATAATATGGAAAATTGGATTTAAATAATTTGAACTTTGACTCATAATAGACTTAATAATCTAAACTTTAGATTTGTTTCTCAATAATCTGAACTTTGGATCCCTTGGATTTATGTAGCATGCCACCGAGTTAAGAACTGAACAACTCGGTGGTACGCTGACATGGCGGCGGAGTAGTGTACGTTGACCTTTATTGGTTGCACAGTCATCTTTAACTTGTCACTTCACTCTCTCCATTTCTATTCTCTCTCTTTTAACCCCATCCATCCAAGTTCACATGGTCATGGCTATAGCTTCTCCCTCTCCTCTCTCCTTTTCTTTGTCTAATCCATGCCCAATCAACAAGTCATTTGATCTTTCCTCAAAAAAAAAAAAAGTCATTTGATCAATTTTCATTGGGCTTAGGAGGTTGTTTGTTTCATAATAATTACTTCCTAATCCGCACTAGCGTGAGATTTTGAACCGATTAGATTGGATTGCGTTCGAATACTATCAAGGGTCATCATATGCGAGAGTGATGACGGGTTTTGGAAAATAAACATCAATTTACCTCTCGAGAGAGGGAAATTGATGCTAGTTTATCCTTGCAATCCTCACACTTGACAACCAAATACAAATCACTCCTTAAACTATGAAATTTGTGCTTAGTTCTTCACAAGGTTAGCCCGGTAATAACCCCGAGCCCTTGCTTGTCTATCTACTAAGTTTATTTGTCTGAAAAACATCTTCCCAAGCCTGCTACTTTGAACCGTGGTTGAGACCAAATGTCGAACTAGAGTACTAGGGTCCCAACCCCTCGAGTCATAAATGATCGTTATCTTAGTTCGCTGGGAAAATGTTAAACAGAAAGTAGTGTTGAATGCTCTGAAGATATAACCTACCCTTTTGGAAAAAATTAAGAATGCTCAAGAGTCGGATCTACAGCTAGTAAAAGTTAAGGAGGAGGTTGCACAAGGGAAGGCACCTAGATTCGTAGTGTACAAGGATGGTACACTAAGGTTCCATAACCGACTATGTGTGCCTAACGTGAGGAGTTGAAGAAGGAAATCCTAGATGAGGGACACAATACACTATATTCGATATATCTGAATTGGAACAAGCTCTACCAGGATCTCAAGCGAACGTTTTGGTGGAGCAACATGAAGCAAAAAGTGGTCGAGTGTGTCCAATTTATGTTTTGGGTTAATAGATTTTATTTTTTGGTTATTTTCTTGTGTGGTATTATTATTTATTGGTGTACTTGATAAATGTTTAGGAACCCTAAAGTGTTCCTAGTGTTGGGTAATGTAAGAGATTTCGTGTACTAACTTCGTGAGATCATAATTAATTTTAGAACCTATTATTTATAGGTTTGAGTCCGGTCCATTTCGTATAGTCCGGCCCTGATCCACATCGCGGTGCCTTTTACCTATTTTGTGATTTACTTTTTTTTTTAGCATGCATCCCAAAGGGGACTTTAAGTGAAAATTGAGATTGTCTATTTTGAATGTCGTGTTGATTTATGATCAGTGGAGTAATGTAAAGCGGTCTTTTATAAGTTGTTCTTGCTGCCGGTTATGAGAGAAACTGGGTGGGTTGTGTTGAGTACTGGTGTAAAATCCCGAGTTTTTGGTTAAGGTAACCGTGAGTTCCGTTTGAAGAATCGCTAAGTAAGAGTTTAAGTTTCGAGGACGAAACTTCTTTTAAGGGGGTAATGATGTAAAACCCTCTTTTTCTCTCTCTATAATTTTTTTGGATTAGTTGATTCCGTGAAGTGTTTATGCATACATGAGTGAGTGTTGAAATATCAAATATTGATATTCTAGAAATTATGATTAGTGTCTTAGAACTTTGCTTTAGAGTTGGATTAGCTTGGGTTTGTGTTTGATATCATAGTATATATCAAAGTTGCATGGTTAGTCTTTTTGATGATGATTAGTGATGTTCATGCTATGATATTTATGCTAGAACTAAGTTTATTATAAGGATAAATCCATGTCGTTAATGTTAGTAAGTTATTCCTATTCTTTTTATATGCTAGGGTTTATTTTAGAAAAATATTTCATGTTATTACTACTAATAAGTTCATATTATAAGTTATTATTAAGTTCGTAATTTTATTAACTTAGTTTCGTAATTTTATTATTTAGTTTTCATAAGTTATTGAGGTTCGTATTACTATTATTAAGTTTCGTAATTTTACTATTAAGTTTCGTATTATTAATAAGTTTTCGTATGATTATTATTAAGTCTCGTATTAGTATTTTTTTAAGTTATTATTAAAATTTCATATTATCATTATTAAGTTTTCATAAGTTATTAAGTTAATTATTAAGTTTCCATGATAATATTAGGTTTCCATATTATTTTAAAGAGTCATATTATTACTATTATTAGTTTCATGATTTTATTTTAAAGTTTCATGTTATTATTATAAAGTTCATGTTATTATTTTTAAAGCTTCATATTATTATTATAAAGTTTCGTATTATTATGATTATTATAAAATTTCCGAAAGTTTCATATTATTAGTATTAGAAGTTTCACCTTATTAGTATCAAAGTTTCATATGTCTTAGTTTTAAAGTTTCATATATTTTTGTATTAAAGTTTTTATAAAGTTTTCATGTTGTTATGTGGTAATATGAATATTATGTTCCAAAAACCCTGCGTAATATTATTATTAAATTATTAGTATCGGGTCATGGTTTTAAATGTGTTGTTCCGATTTTATTATATTACCTTTAGGAAAATCACCTCTTGCCTGAGTGGCAAGAGGTCCACCTCCTACCCCAGGTGTCCAGGATTCGAATCCTGGGGACGGCATCTCTCTCTTACCCTTTCGGAGAGTGTTGTGGGTTGGAGTGGGGCCCATCTTTGGGCCATTGGCATCCCCCTTACCCGGTCCGTTACAAAGGCCTGTCGGGTTTGTACCCCTGAGATAAGGGCCCGATGGGTTGGACTATTACCTATGTAAAAAAAAAAAAATATTACCTTTAGGAAATGTGTACTGTGATGTTAGTGTTTTCATAATAGTTATGTTCAATACATGGTTAACTAACTTATAAGAAAAGGCTAAGGTTGGGGGTAGGGTAGGATTCGTGCATAAGTAACTTTCGTAGAAGTCAAGTTTTAATTTTAGAAATATATTCGAATTCTAGGTCCAAGCGAGACGACGCGATAGTTAGCTCCCGTGTGTAAGTGATTGCAGTAAAGAGAAGTTGTTCAGGTAATGTCTATGTCCTAATCCCCTTTGGGATGCCCTTTTATCTGTTTTGTGATTTTAATCTATTTTATGAAGCTTGCATCCCGCGCGGGGATTTTCTGTAAAGTAAGACTGTCTGACTTGGATGTCTGTGAGTTGTTTTTCTCAGTTGAGTAAAACGTGGCAGTCTTTTAAACTCTGAGTTTTATTTTGTCGGTTTTATAAACTGGGTTGGGTTTTATTTGAAGTCTGATTCCTGATAATTCATAAGATACTAATAATCAAAGTGAAACCATAAGCGGGTTGCGGGTAACGACCCTTAGACCAGGATCTGTTCCTGCAGGGGAGTTATCAAGAGATCGGGAAGTCCCGATATTATTTCTGAGATTGTGCACACATCTGTTTATGTTTCTGGGACTGACCATCCATTCTGATTCTGAGGATCTGAGATCCTGTTCTGATTCTGAGTTCTGATATTATGGGGATAGGCAAATCCCGCCCGCATAATAAAATTCTGATTGTTTTCTGAGGAAATGATTACTCTATTTCTGATTTCTGATTTCTGATGTCTGATTCTGAGTTTGAAAGTGTCAGTTAAGGTTTTTCTGGAACGTTGTGTTTTTCTGAGTTGAAAGTTGATACTGTTGGTTTATAAGTTTTGTTATTTCTGAACTCTGGTTATTTTGGGTTGAGTTTCAAATGAGTTGTAAAAAGGTTTGACTTGTTCCCCTTCCCTAAAATGGTTTGAAATGATCTTTGAACTGTTTTGACAGTTAGGGGTAGACATTATTGAGGTTTTCCCCCTCATGTTGTGAATGTTTTGTTTTCAGGTGAAGATCAGTTATGTGAAGGGGAAGGGCACTAGAGTGAGGACGTTGGAGTTAGCCGTTTTGATAATAAAGTTTAGTATATGTTTAGACTTGAAGTTTATCAAATGTTGAGTTTTATTGTTCTAGAATTCTAAGTTCCTTTCGTTGTTAATTTGAAGTAAACAGTTATCGTTTGTGGTTAGTTTTCCTTTCTTGCCTTGTATCTCTTCGGAGGTACGACAGTAACGCCCAAGTAAATAAAATAAGTTAACAAAAAAAAAAAGAGTCTTCCGCTGTTAATGTTAGTCAACGCTTGACTTTGACCGTTAAGTTTAGATCTGAAATTTCAGGGCGTTACAACTGGAGAATATTGAATTCTAAGATACGAATAATCAAAGTGAAACCAAATGTTGATTTGGTTAATGTTCCCAAAGATCAGGATCTGTTCCTATAGGGAGGTTATCAAGAGATCAAAGATGCTTGATAGAGATGTGAATATTTCCCCGAGGTTGAAATGATGGGATGACCATCCTAACTGTTGTATTGAGAATTTGGAAATCATATGTTGTGATTGAGATTGTACTAGAAGTCTGAGACCTCGTGATGTTTAGGGTGTTTATACGCCCTTGCTCGCTTAATAAAATTGAACCGGTGTTCGTGTCTGGTGGTGAATATTTCTTTTCTATTGATCTGGGTTGGGACTAAATCGTTTATAAGTTGGTTTGAATGTTTCATCTCTCCCTAAATGAATTGACATGAATTGTAACATGTTTTGATAGTTAGGAGCAGACATTATTAGGTTCTGTCTCATTTTTGTAAGTATTTTGTTTTCAGGTGAAGACTTTAATGTTGGGTATGGGAACTAGAAGTGAGGTCGACATGATTGATAGTCGGTGTAAGATAAGTTGTTAGAGTCATTTGGATAGACTTGTAGTTAAATTTGAATTGTTATGTTCATGATCGAAAGTTATTCACTATAGTTTATTTTGAATAACGGTTGTTGGTTTGATCTGGATGTCATGCGGTTGATTACTTAATTACTTTGCCTTGTAATTCCTCATAGATACTGTAAGGTTTGATTTCTGCTGGTATCGTTAGATTTGACGATTAGAAATTATAATTGAATTTCAAGATGTTACACTATGTGCTTTTGAGTCTATACAAAAGTAATTAATAAAAAATGGGCACACACAAGCTTATACACATATATAAAATACCTGAGTAACATGAAGATATTTACTAGTATGAAAAAAATCTAATAGATTCTCATGGAAAAAAAGAAATAAAAGAAGGATTCTTGGAATAACTTTTTTGAGTTAAGGTCACGATCCCTTTATTTGGAATAATTTTATGTAGAGCATGGGTGACTTGGTGTATATATTATCTATTATTTTTAATAAAAGGAGTAAGCGGTTTTGTTCAATATATATTACATACGATCACAACATATATGTCATAGCAAAAAACTTAATTTTATAAGTGAACAAAATTAAATAAACTAGTGAACCAAAGCCACTCCTAAATCATAAGCTCAAGAGTACCTAATAAATTGCACTTCTACAATAAGTATAACCCGTTATTCCTATAAATTTCTCATTACAAAGTATTTTGGTTTTCTACTTTCTCTAAGTGTATTTGGTTTATGAGTTTCCTGAGAAAGTTGACTAACTTTTCTATGTTTGGAAGTAAAATAGGTTGATAAAATTTTTAACTGAAACCCAAATTTTCCTATGGATTATGGTGAAAACTTTCCCAAGGGGGTATGGGAAAGTTTCTTTCCCATGGGAAAGAAAAATTATTTATAACCTAACTTCCCAAAATGCCCCTGAAAAAAATATTTTGTTAAACTAATATATAAGGATAGTTTGAACATTTTAAATAAACTTTCCTATAAAACTTTACCATGTTAACCAAACACTGTGAAATATTTTTTCCAGGAAAAACTTTCCCAGAAAAACGTTTCCTAGGAAATATTTTCCTGAAAAAGAACCAAACGCACCCTAAAGGAAAATTAGATTCTAACAATCTCTACTTTCAACTTTTGTATGTTGGTATCTACTTTAATTTTTAAATATTTTGGTGGTCCTAAAAATTTAAAAAATTGTATTCTAGTGGTACCAAATTTACCTCTATTTATTTTTTTGATTTTTTTTCCTGCCATATGTTTTTTTTTATTTTTTTCATTTCTGCCCCTAGAAAAATATCACTAAAAGAATTTTTAAATAATTTTTTGAGAATCCGACCAATTATTATGAATTTTTTAAAAAATAAAAGTGAAAAATCATAAAAATTTGGACAAATGTTGTAAATTCAATAAAAACCGTGGGGATATGTGGTGTTAAGTTTTAAATAAAATGCAAATCAAAATATATGATATTTAGAATATATGCACTGGATAAATAAAATAAAAATTATTTTTTAAGACTAAAATATAAAAATTATTTATTCTAGAATCAAATTCCATTCTCAACACTCTAGATATCTAATTCCATACCCAACCATTTTTTTTTTCTCCCCGAACGTGCCCTAGAGTTGACAAAATTGCAGTGTAGTAACGAATGAGTATGAAAAGCCTAAAACCCTGTTTATCCCCTTCCCCAAAACTAAAGTGGGGGTTTACAACTACAGCAAGCCGCGGCCTGCAAACGCACGCCACCCTTCTTCAGGCCTTCACTTCCATACCTTCACTTCCATACCTTCACTAATTTCTCTCTCTCTCTCTCTCTCTCTCTCTCTCTCTGGGTAAGTCTCTCTCTCTCTCCTTCGATTCTTTTCCTTTTGGTCTTACTACTCTGTATTCTTCAATTAATATTCGCGCTTTCTTCCTTTTTCTTCGGTTCTATTCCTATCAAAACCTTGGTGTTGTCTTACTATGACTCCACTTCATATTTTGGTACTACTCCCCATAATTTTAGCCCCTTTCAGAGCCGCCAATGATTTTCAGTTGGGTGCAACTGATTTCCGCCGGGCTTCTACTTATGCTTTCTGTCTTTTATATACCCTTTTAGTTGCATAATAATCCCATTGTATTCACCACAACATTAACTGACTGTCACAACTTTGGGAGCTTCAGAAAGGGACTTGCTCAATTTAACACTGTGTTCAACATCCTTCTCTTGTTTTTATTTTCAATCGTTTTGTTTCATAGAGACTTCTTACGTTTTTAAATTTTGGAAGGGGCAGCTAATGAAGTGCGCTTTGTTATTTGTTTATTTATTTATTTTTTTTTGAATTTCTTATGTCTTTGTTTCCAAAGCCTGAATCTTTGTCTTTTGATGTTCACAGTGATGGCTGCTCGTTTGGAGATAGCAGGCTCTAATTTACTGCACTCTGACTTCAAGGTATGGACTTCCTTATAGGGACTGTTCCGTTTAATAGGAGTGTCGTTTTCTGAAACTATTAAACTTTGATAGCATTGGTTTACATGCCTTTGAGGTTTTCTTTGCAGGGCTCTGGTCAATACAAATTGTTTCTTTCCAGAAATTCATATGGTGGACGGTCGCGTGCAAGTCATGGAACAGTAAGGTGTTGCAGTCGATCGTTGATAATTCCCAACCAAAGTATTATTACGTCTAGGAGTTTGGATGCAGTGAAGGTCAAGGCTGTTGTCTCAAGTGATGTGACTGTTTCGTTGGATCAAGAAAATCCACAATCCTTTGACAAGGTTATCCATTTCTTTCGCGTTCCATTGATTCAAGACAATGCTGCTGATGAACTTCTAAGGTCCATTCAGACAAAAATATCGAATGAGATAGTTGGCTTGAGAACTGAGCAGTGTTTCAATATTGGGTTAGATGCAGAGCTGCCTAGTGAAAAACTCCCGGAGCTTAAGTGGCTTTTGGGTGAGACGTATGAACCAGAAAATCTAGGGACTGAGAGTTTTCTAGACAAGGAGAAAATGGAGGGTTGCAGTGCTGTAGTTGTTGAGGTAGGGCCTAGATTGTCCTTTACAACCGCATGGTCCACTAATGCGGTATCTATTTGCCGAGCATGTGGCCTAACTGAAGTGAATCGTCTGGAACGCTCTCGTAGGTATATATTATTCTCAAAGAGTCCGTTACAGGAAACTGTGGTAAATGAATTTGCTGCCATGGTTCATGATCGAATGACCGAATGTGTATATCCACAGAGGCTGACAACCTTTAAAACAAGTGTGGTTCCCGAGGAAGTCCAGTATATACCAGTGATGGAAAAGGGTAGAAAGGCCCTTGAAGAAATCAATGAGAAAATGGGTCTGGCGTTTGATGAGCAAGATCTCAAGTACTACACCTGGCTTTTCAAGGAGGACATCAAGCGCAATCCAACCAATGTGGAGTTATTCGATATTGCGCAGTCTAACAGCGAACACAGCAGGCACTGGTTCTTTACGGGTAAATTAGTGATAGATGGGAAACCTGTTGATCGAACTCTTATGCAGATCGTGAAGAGTACTCTGAAAGCAAACCCAAACAATTCAGTTATTGGCTTCAAGGACAATTCTAGTGCAATTAAGGGTTTCCCTGTGAAACATATGCGGCCTCTTCAGCCGGGTTTTACTTGTCCCTTGGATTTGAAGATTCGTGATATGGACATTCTGTTCACAGCAGAGACCCACAATTTCCCATGCGCAGTAGCACCTTATCCAGGAGCAGAAACAGGTGCTGGTGGTAGGATTAGGGATACTCATGCAACTGGAAGGGGTTCATTTGTGGTTGCTTCTATAGCTGGCTATTGTGTTGGTAACCTTCAAATGGAAGGTTCTTATGCTCCTTGGGAAGATACCTCATTCGTATATCCTTCAAACCTGGCTTCTCCTTTACAGATTCTTGTTGATGCTAGCAATGGTGCTTCAGATTATGGGAACAAATTTGGAGAGCCCTTGATTCAGGGCTACACTAGGACTTTTGGTATGAGGCTTCCAAACGGGGAAAGGCGGGAATGGCTGAAGCCAATCATGTTCAGTGCTGGAATAGGACAGATTGATCACACTCATATATCCAAGGGTGAGCCTGATCTTGGAATGTTGGTTGTAAAGATTGGTGGTCCTGCATATCGCATTGGAATGGGAGGGGGTGCTGCTTCAAGTATGGTAAGTGGTCAGAACGATGCGGAATTGGACTTCAATGCTGTACAGCGTGGAGATGCCGAGATGGCTCAGAAATTGTACCGTGTTGTTCGTGCATGTGTCGAAATGGGTGAAGAAAATCCCATTATTAGCATACATGATCAAGGTGCTGGTGGCAACTGCAATGTGGTCAAAGAAATAATCTACCCAAAAGGAGCTCAGATAGACATCAGGGCTGTTGTAGTTGGTGATCATACAATGTCTGTTTTGGAGATATGGGGTGCTGAGTACCAGGAGCAGGATGCTATATTGGTGAAGCCCGAGAGTCGTTCCTTGTTACAATCTATCTGTGATAGAGAGAGGCTGTCCATGGCTGTGATTGGTGCAATCAATGGTGAAGGGCGCATTGTTTTAGTTGATAGTGCTGCTGTTGAAAAAAGCCGTGCGCAGGGAGTCCCTCCTCCCCCTCCTGCTGTTGATCTTGAGCTTGAGAAAGTTCTTGGTGACATGCCACAAAAATCCTTTGAGTTCCAAAGGATGGCTCATCCCCAAGAACCCCTTGACATTGCTCCAGGAACTACAGTGATGGATTCCCTAAAGAGGGTGTTGAGACTTCCTTCTGTGAGCTCAAAGCGCTTCTTGACCACAAAGGTAGATAGATGTGTAACTGGCCTTGTGGCGCAGCAGCAGACTGTGGGGCCATTGCAAATTACTCTTGCAGATGTTGCAGTTATTGGTCAGAGTTACACCGACTTCACTGGAGGGGCTTGTGCTATTGGGGAGCAGCCTATCAAGGGTCTGTTGAACCCTAAGGCTATGGCCCGATTGGCAGTTGGGGAAGCTCTCACTAATCTCATTTGGGCAAAAATAACATCCCTCTCTGATGTTAAAGCCAGTGGCAATTGGATGTATGCAGCCAAGCTTGATGGTGAAGGGGCTGACATGTATGATGCTGCCACAGCTCTTGCAGATGTTATGATTGAACTTGGCATTGCTATTGATGGAGGCAAGGACAGTCTTTCCATGGCTGCAACTGCTGGGGGTGAAGTTGTCAAAGCTCCTGGAAACCTTGTAATCAGTGCCTACGTTACTTCGCCAGACATAACAAAAACTGTTACTCCGGATTTGAAGCTCAAAGATGATGGAGTTTTGCTTCACATTGATTTGGCCAAGGGAAAACGCCGCCTTGGTGGATCTGCTCTTGCTCAGGTTACTTTCAAACTTCTTCGATTTCTCATATTTTCCCTTTCTTTTAATGCACATATTACATGACAGCTCTCAGTATATGACAGTTTTGTTTCCCTCTTTATTTTTCTCTGGCTTCCTGAATATATTTGTCCCACTCGCAAGTGATCCATATCTTTTCCTTGCATCCTTCCTTTTTTGGTTGGGGGTGGGGGGAGATTTGCTCTGTAGAAGATACCATGATTATATTGATTCCTTTGTCATGCTTAAGGATTGGTTCTCTTCTGCTGCAGCGGTATCATTTTTTCAACTTTTTCGGTTTTCCATGTCGTTCAAGGTCAATTGTAACATATTCTATTGATGAAATGCACATTACGTCGTATTTCTTGTTGGCTTTAGCATAGTTATTATGTATCACATCTTTTACTACTTTCTTGTCTGTTGGGTTGAGATTTTGGCTACATTGACTGTAATCAGATCCAATTGTTGTTACTCTTTATTTTCCTGTCTTGACCTTTGATTTCTTGTTATAGGTCTTTGACCAAATCGGGAGCGAGTCTCCTGATCTCGACGATGTCTCCTACTTCAAAACATCATTCAATACAGTTCAAGAGCTTATTGATGAGGGGTTAATTTCTTCTGGCCATGATATTAGTGATGGTGGGATACTTGTCTGCCTCTTGGAGATGGCATTTGCTGGCAATTGTGGGGTTTCCTTGGAGCTAGAATCTCAAGGAAATGTCCTCTTCCAGACCCTATTTTCCGAAGAGCTAGGTCTAGTAATCGAGGTCAACAAATCGTCACTAGAATCGGTACTGGGGAAGTTGAATGGTGCGGGCGTCTCAGCCCAGATCATTGGGCAGGTCACTTCAGAGAAAACCATTGATTTGAAGGTTGACGGGGTCACTCAAGTGAATGAGGATATGACCCAGTTGAGGGATATTTGGGAAGAAACGAGCTTCAACTTGGAGAAACTCCAGAGGTTAGCCTCATGTGTGGAGTCAGAGAAACAAGGCTTGAAGCACAGACACGAACCTTCTTGGTCACTCTCCTTTACTCCCACCTTCACAGATGATAAGTACATGCTCGCCACCTCTAAACCAAAGGTAGCTATTCTGCGGGAGGAGGGCAGCAATGGTGACAGAGAAATGTCTGCTGCATTCTACGCTGCCGGTTTTGAGCCATGGGATGTAGCAATGTCGGACCTCCTCAATGGAGCCATCTCCTTGAAGGAGTTCCGAGGGATTGCATTTGTTGGGGGCTTCAGCTATGCTGATGTCCTTGACTCTGCAAAGGGTTGGTCTGCTTCTATAAGGTTCAATCAACCTCTTCTAGATCAATTCCAAGAATTCTACAACCGACCTGATACTTTTAGTCTTGGGGTTTGTAACGGGTGCCAGCTCATGGCTTTGCTCGGGTGGATCCCTGGTCCGACAGTTGGGGGTGTGCATGCCTCTGGTGGGGACAAATCACAACCAAGGTTCATTCACAACGAGTCCGGGAGATTTGAATGTCGGTTTTCAAGTGTGACCATTGGAGAGTCCCCAGCTATAATGTTCAAAGGAATGGCGGGAAGTACTCTTGGAGTATGGGCTGCTCATGGTGAAGGAAAGGCCTACTTCCCTGATACTGATGTTCTACATAGTGTTATTGGTTCTGATTTGGCCCCTTTGAGGTACTGTGATGATGATGGGAAGCCAACTGAGACATACCCGTTTAACCTAAATGGGTCTCCTCTAGGCATCGCAGCTATTTGCTCCCCAGATGGTAGGCATCTTGCTATGATGCCTCACCCAGAGCGTTGCTTCTTGATGTGGCAATATCCATGGTACCCAAAGCACTGGAATGTTGACAAGAAGGGTCCCAGCCCATGGTTGCAGATGTTCCAGAATGCCCGTGAATGGTGTTCTTGATTCGTAAGTCTCTTTCTGTTTTGTTCGGGTTCGTTAATTCTGTTCTTCTTGGTCTGTTAAGACTCCTTATGTTTTGTTAGGTTTCTGGCGACACTCATGCATGAAGGCTTTGGGGGTGGAGTCCAAGCTTGCAAAATAAGGCTCGATATGTGTTTTTTCCAGAAACTTCAGCGAATTTTGTCTGTTAATTGAGCAAGTGATTCTGTTTATCCAGAAACTTAGCTCCTTTCTCAGTTCCTGTGTAACATTAGTGATTGGCAAGGTTGCTCTTGCAATATAATTATATTTGCTAAAAAAAAGGCTTAAAAAGCCTACTCTATTGTTTTTCCTATTGCAGTCGACGTCCCTTTTGCCACCATTTTATGTAACTTTGTCGGTTGTCATTTAACTGCGTTGTTGGGGCAGATGATCTTAATCAAATGCGGCATGAAATCCTTGTGACATTGATTTTTAGACATCTTGGAAGATACTTTCAGGTCCTTAAGAATTTACATTGAAATTGAGGAATAAACTGTTTTATGTAGTAAATTTTACTTACCATTGCTCTTAGGCTTAGGTGGCATTTATTTCGATTGAAGTACGTTACTGATTATAGATGGAATTGGTTTAAATGTCAGTACACCCAATATCTTGCTTGTGGATGCGGTACGAACTGTTTCTAGCTGTTACTTTTTCCATAGGTTTTGTTTGCATGGTGAATTTATGCTATGTGCGCCAGGTGCTAGCACACAAGCCAATGAAGATGATTTACTGCTGGTTGACATCATTACTGTGTTTCAGGTGCTTTATGTCATATTTTATCTCAGATAGCGGCCAATTTGCACTTTGTAATCCCGTTGTGCGTTCACAAGCTTCTGATGTTGAATGTTAATTTACAAATTACATTCAAGATGTTTGACAAGTTAATACTGTTGTGTTATGCTGAATTTCTTACTTTGAGATGCAATATTTCCTGGGAATTGAAGCATATTATAAAACAATTTCCCAGTTTTGTGAACTTTATCAGTTCTGGTCTGACAGTAGCATGGCCGTTGATGGAAGGTACGTATCATTTATGGTTCTCTACATGTTCATCAGCCAGTCAATTCATGATATGGACTACAAGAGTTTGTATGAAATGCAATAAAAAAGATTAAGTGTGCTAGGTTAACTGTATTATAGCCGAGGTCTGAGGATTACATTTTGATCTTTGATATTGTTTGCTCTTGCTATTAAATGCTTTTCACTCATTCCTGTCATATGATCTTTATGATGGTATTTGGTTACCTTTTGTCCTGCAATTCCTGTGAATAACAATGCATAAGGCTACTTGGTACGATGCAATGAGGACTCATGGTCTGATAGCTAAAGCTTCAGTGGGAAGTAGGTACATTTTCTGCCTTAGTATATCTTCTTTTTCCTATCATCTATTTGTACTGTTCTATCCCAGTCTCAACCTATCCTTTTACAGGTATTCTTTAGACGCCAGAGAGAGATCACTGCTATCTAGTCTAAACTTCAGGAGGCGGCAGATTTTCGAACTAGGTATGTTCATTTTATGGCCAATATTGAACTGTGCTTTCCTTACTAATACTAAAAGCCGGAATAAGTAAGCAGGCAGGCATCACACGACACCTGCTTGCCTGCTTACTTTCCTCCCTCTTTTCTTTTGCCTTCACTGTTGGTCCTCCTGTATGGCTGCCTGCTTCCCTTCCTCCTTTCTTCTACCTTCACTGTTGTTTCTCCTGTGTGGCTGCCTGCTTGCCTTTGCTGGAAGAATGACGCTAAGACCCTTCTCTATTATTTTTCACAGTGGTCCAATTGCATGCATCCACAACTGCTGTTCGACAAGGGGTCCAATTGCTTGCATACAAAGCTGCTGTTCGACAAGGGGTCACCAAGAAGACACGTTTCCTTGTTCTCTTTGCTCCTGGAGACTAAGTCTTACGGAATGACCAAAACTGAAATTTGCAGCTGTTGTTCTCATAATCAAACAAGCAGATCTTTGGATGGTTTTGTGAGGTATGTGTTCTTCAATTCCATCTTCTCTCAGGTTTGTGGAAAATTAATGTTCTCTCAATTAGGGTTATGTGTTCTTTAATTTTATTCTATCTCAAATGTGGTTCCATGTTCTTTATTTAAATTAGGTTTTTGTGTTCCTCAATTCACGTTGCTGTTGAATTAGGGTTTTACGTTATTCTGAAAATCTCTGTTTTTTTTCCGAGCAAAACGAGTTGATTTTATGAAAGACCGACTGATATGATTAGTTATCTGTAATTGAAATAGTTGGAGAGGAGGGTTTGATCGAGACAAACCACAGGAAGTGATATCCAAACACCGCCCCTTCCCTGTAAGAACAAGGGAACACAGAAATGAAGAGCAAAAGTACTAAAATCGGGGGGAGGGTACTAAAATCGGTTGATTCAAATTTCTCCCAATTGTAGGGAGTTTGTTTGTGTGGTTGGGAAAGGACAATAGGAAGTGTAGGAAGGAGATTCATATATTTCACTCAGGTGCCTTTTGTTTTCATGGCAGTCAGACAGTACAAGTTGATTTTTTGGGGTCGTGTACTCGTGTGAACTCTCCTGAGTTGTCATACTTGTGTTTGCAGTTTTATTTGGTTTGAAATGTCTTCACTTGTCTACTAATTTGGGGGCTTAATAGTTAGACCCTTGTCCATTAGGCAGATTACTCGATCAGTCAATGATTGATTGCTCTGATTTCGGAACGTGATAGTGAAAATCTCTGCTTGATTTTTGTCATAATTTTCTGATCAAATCTTCCCAAAGTAACGTAAATCTGTGAAAATTTTCCGGTTTTTTCCCCTCTTTCTGATGTCGTTGATGATATTGACATGTGATTATGAACGAATTGGTATTGTTTGTGAATTTATTCTGATTTGTGATATGAATCCTCTTGTGATTCTGTAGAATAGAATCGTAGTAGTCTGTCAGTTTTGATGTCATCGCATTACAGCAATCGGACTAATTGAACTCTAATATTTTGCTGCTGTATTAAATTATACAATCACGCACGGAGTAGTTCTTGTCTGATAAAACTTCCAACTGCAGATTTCCAATATTACTAATCTCAAAATGCTATACAATTTTCCCTGTTTCTAATCTCAAAATGTTATACAGTATTATTGCAGATTTCCTATATTTCCAATCTCAAAACTATTGGGTTTGTTTTGATTTCCAATATTTCCAATATCAAAATGCTATACAATAAAAAACAGACATTGCAAAGACACCAAAGGGATGTCATCCACTGAGAACAAACAGAGGTACAAAAACATAATGAAATACAATAAAAAACAATCAACCCAGCAAGCTCACATTAAGAGAGATATTAGAAGACTAGAAGAGAGAGACACCAATTGTTTTTGAGATAATGAAACAGAAGTTAAAAAGTTTAAATACATAGGTGCAACAATGGCGAGGGCTAGACGAGAAATCAATTAATGGGGCCAGAGCCACACTCCCACTGCTCACCGGGGAACTTTAGAAAAGGAACATTTTATTAATAGTAAATTACTTTTAAGTATCAAATCACTACTTCTTGAATCATATTTTATTAATAAGAAATTACAGATTAAAGAATAGATAATATTTAATTGCTATATACATTAAATTCTTACCAAAAAAAAGGTTGTAATTTGAGCATGTAGAACCCTAACAAAATTGATTTGAAAAAGTTCATGCCGTCTTAATTGGGTTTTTCCACTATTTGACAGTGTGGTTATGTGAGGGCCTATTCATGCTGAGGTTTGAGTTTTTAAGAGCAAGGGTGTAGCCGGCAAGGGTTCACTAAAACTATATTTCTTAGATCAGTTAGATGAATAGTTTGTTGCCAGTTAGGCTTAACCTTAACATTTCAGGATGCCCCTGCTTTAGTGAAGTAAGGGCAGAAACAATGGGTTGATTTGCTTTTGTTCATTCTTAGAAGACTGTGTATAAGAGATTGAGAGGTGTTTGTGGGATTTTTCCGATAAAAGTTTCTGCTGGGATATCTAACAAATTTGCTTCTAATCAAATTAGTGAGAGAGAGATAAGACAGGTGTTGTGCATAGAAGGCAGAAAGGGATGATCAGATTCAGAGGTGATCCACTTGGGATGGTGATCATGTAGAATATGTATGTATGTCAAAGTCAATGATGTTTTGTGTCTCTTGTTCAATACGGAAGAGGATAGATTGGTTTGCGTGTTTTGTGGCTTTCAAATTTAGAAACTGTCTGTCAACACAACTACACAGCAGCACTGCTCAGTTGGGTCTCCTAAGAAGTTGGCCATGTGACCTTATGATGGAACTAGCTTCAATGCTTCAGTAGTCTAGAACTTAAGGGTTTGATTTCATATACTACTAATATACTGTAACTGATATACTGAAACTGGTATTGAGAGTTGACCTATACTGACTCAAAAAAACAGGCTGACACAAATTCCTGTAACCTATTATTAAGGTGCTCTTTCCCTCCCCTGAGCTGAGCTGAGTGAAGCAGATGAACAACATAACTGCCAGGTTGGCTTCTCATGGTCACCAACTGACTCTAAAGCAAATTAATTCCAGTGAAGTCTTCACCATCAACATTTTACTAAAGCTAGATAATTCCTGTAAAGTCTAAACTAGGAATTTGGCATCGCTTGTGGTATATATATATATATAATTAAAAATATGAAAGAATAGTTAAATTCAACATGCAAATGCTTTCTAATCTCAAAATGCCATACAATTTTCCCCAATTTTTTCATCCTATTTTTTTTTATCATCATTTTTATTTTTCTATTTTAATTGTTCCATTTCTTTGTTTGACTTGCATTGATTATAATTCATGTTATAAGCACGTTCTTTGTTGCTACTGTCTTAAACACACTATTAGTCTACTGTAATATTTGTTCAATTATTTAAGCACTAAAGATCGAAAGTGTAGACAAAGTTGAGGTCAGATATTTATTTTTCGGTTCATGTTATGACATATACACACTTTGCTGGCCTAATGATGGAACGCATGATTATACTTCGACTGGAGTTATTAGCGTATATAGGAAAATCACCCTGTAATGCAAGATATCGATTATTTGAAGGTGGCAGCACTAATCTCTCTCTGTTTACAGAAATATACCTCTTTTTCAAAAAGTGTCCACCTCATTAAGACCAATTAGAAAGACCAAGTCCAAAAATAGTTTAATCTCATGTTTTTCAATCAAAAGATGTAATAGTTTGTGTTGATTTTTGGGTTAGTCCATGGGCAGTCCTAATTTCAGAAAAAGGAGATGTCAAGAATATTTGATTTTAACCTCTGATAACCCATACAAGAAGTATGGCTAAAGCTAGAGAAGGTTGGCATCCTAAGACAAGGCTGACCATTACATGAGTGCACTGAATCAAGGTTGCCTACAGGATATCTTGATGTATGTTCATAGGTGGGAAGATTACAGTCTGGATAATTTGGAATGCAATCAGTAGATATTATTTTGACAAACTTTGTTGCTGGATATCTCCTTGCCAACTCCTCTAAGCATTTCAAGAGCAACTCGCATGCTGCCAATCTGCCATAATTTTTTAAATTAACTCAACGACTCAAAACGAAATAGAATGTTATATTATATCAGGTAGCCAGTATATTATGGGTAAATGACTTTTCATAATCTGCTTACATTAAGGCGTTTGGTAGGAACCCCAGGGAAATTTTTCCCATGGGAAGTTTTCCATGGAAAAGATTTCTCTGGGAAAAATTTCCCTTAGGCCCCCCTAAGGGAAATTTTCCCTAGGAAAATGAAGAAAATGGTGGGCCCATCGTGAAAACTTTCCCGATGTCAATCCGCATCCAAACATGGGGAAAATAAGATATTGATCGTGACCTTGATACGGAGCTGGGTTATTGACCAACCAAACGCACCCAAGATTCCCGAAAAAAGGCCTTCTGTCCACTACCTGTTATAACTCATAAGCTACATCAATAAAACAGTGATGTATCTGAGGGCCTAGCCAAGAAAGCTCTGACAAAGTTCTTAGCTGGTCCTCATTTACTTACAGTAAAAATTTAGATCAACGCAACAATCTCACAACAATCCAACAGATAGTTTGCAAGTAAAGACAGTAGATCTCACAACCACTCAAAACAGAAAATATTTCATCAAGACAGTAGTTTCATTGTCCTGCTTTCTTACGAGGAAACACATGAGGATAAATTAACACTTGTGACCTTTTCCTTTGCAAAAAGGGGTTCATTAGAATACGAATGCTTAGATGCAAATACTGAGTCGATGCCAACCAAGATAACCAAAAATGTATACAAAAAATTGTGCATAAAAATACCGACCAAAATCTTCGCTGGCAATGGCATAGAAGCAACATTTACTAAATGTTTTAACATAATGGGAAGGATTACCAACTATTGCCTGGTTGTACAAACCATATAATTCATTCAGAACACAGAATCACATGAACTCTAAAATGTTAAATGCTATTATGGTCAGTTGCTTTTCAATGGATTTATCATACCTACATCCTCATAACCTGAAAATTGCGACATAAACTTGTGCAAACATCATCTACTTCTTGGTCCGACTTGCAGTAATTATAGTTCACGTGATTAACATATTCTTTGTTATTATTGTCTTATATACTCTATTCGCTTGTTGTAGCATTTATTCGCTTTGTTCGTTATTTCTTGCCCCTAATATTTTTCTTCCTATTTTTGCTGATCAGTATCACTTTTCTAATTCGATTGTTCAATTTTTTTGTTTGGCTTACACTGATTATAGGTGACGTAATCGCCGTTGTTCTTGCAACAATCTTTGCTGCTGCTATCTGTTTCTCTTGGCATTTACGTCTTGCTTCCATTGAGGTATCAATTTTGACCTCTATTCTTACTTAGAGAAATCCGTCTCCAGTATTGGTTGCGTGAAAATTATGTGTATTATATAAGTATATTATCTTCGTTGATCATTAGCACATTCTCATATCTTTTTATTGGTGGTTTATCTTTGGTTGCTAAAGGAAACATTCTTTGATATGCATATTAAGACATTTGACAGTTAAAGATACTAAATGACCAGACTTGAAATTGATTTTTTTTTTTCCCCCGGTATTTTTGGCCCTCCTAAACAACACTTTTCCCTCGTCACGTTTCAGAAACTGTTGATATGGATGACTATAGTTATGAAGATTTAAGCAAACGTCGTCGATGTGATATACCATATGATGAAAATCAACAAGCGATCCATCCTAGAGTAAGCCACAGTATTATAATTTCGCCATTGTCAACGTCAGTGTTTTACTAACTATTTACTATGCCGAGTTCTTGTATAGTTTTTAATTAGAGTGATTGGATTATACATTCCACATTATTTACTTATTAGTCAAGGTTATCTTGTTTTAATTTGCATATTATTTGCTTTACTTTGGTTAATTGATTGTTGTATTATAAGTTTCTATTCATTATACTTTGTACATAATCGTATAGGTTTAGCCATCGTGTTTAATAAAATAGTAACCAAGCAAGCACTTTGTTACAAGTCACATAACTTGCTCAACTTTTTCAAACTTTTCAGATACATTCCACATGGACATTAACCAAAACAAAAACTCAAATAAACAAATCCCAGACATTCTGTTGCCAAAGAAAACCTATGTTCGAAGAATGTACCAGGTACTAGCCGGTACAATTATTCTCACGCTATGAATAATGTTTTCCAATATCAGTTTACTAATTACCTATTTATTAGGTCCATCAAACGGTCAGGAGAGTGTGGTCTCTATTCATTGCCAACAACTGCAAACAAATCCCAAAAAAGGAACTTGGTACTTTACATTGTCTGAAGAAAAAAAGGAAGAACTACGCAAAAAGAATAGAGAAGCATATCGTACAAAGAAAACATTATCTAATTTAAATCTCCAAAAAACTGATCCAATGCAAATATTAAAATCTTCTTCTAAATCACAAAATACAACAAGCAAGACTCATTATGGACCTGGCATTGTTATACGGAGCCCACAATTTCCAGGTAACTAATTAATGTCTTCTGTTATCACCGTGACGAACTAGGAAATCCTGATCCATGTTTCCTAACTTATATCTCTATATTTTCAAATATATAGAAACCCAACAATCTACTCCTCCTATCCTTGGTAAGGGAAAAACTTCTACAACGATTTACAACACTTACGAAATAGGTAACCGCAAAATTAGATTCATATTAGTTCATGCCTATCAACTTATAATTTGCAATCTATTTCCCTGACTATAATGTGGCACTACATTCACAGGATCATCGTCTCAATGCGCTAATCCTAATACCACACGCAATAATTTATGTGTAGCTAAAGGTATCCAGAAAAGCATAATAATGCTAGTTGAATATTTAAGGGTTTTTGGATGATAATTTACCGGCTTTTGGGGGTGTTGGATTGTAATTTATCAACCTTTACTATTGGACAGCAATATCCCTGACCTTTATACCTAGGTGACATTATTATACCAACGTAACTAAGGGGGTGGTGAACTGGTCTCCATGCGCGCAAACGTGCCGGCGAAGGGAAAAAAACTATCGCAGGCCAATAACCCCATTAACCCCTTAGTTTTTCTCACTAAACCACATTACAAGACATTGGTTGGTTGTGTGTCACGCTAGTATGAAGACTAGTTCACCACCCCGTTAGTCACTGTGTTTGGGTCGATTTTTTTTTTTAATGTGAGTTAATGAGAAAAACGGAGGGGTTAATGGGGTTATTAGGCAAGGATCGATTATTTTCCCTCCGCCTGTCACGTCAGAACAGAGATCAGTTAACCAATCACCACCCCTTTAGTCACTGTTGGTATAATAATCTCACCTAAGTATAAAGGTCAAAGATATTGTTATCCAATAATAAATATTGGTATATTACAATCCAATACCCCCAAAGGTCAGTATATTGTGATCCAATATCCCAATATTAAACATACTATAATTCCATTATTTCTTTACACTTAAGTTCATAGGTTCTCTTTCTTATTTGTACACGACGATAACATGATCTTCCAAATTGCAAAATGCCTCTTTTAAATTCACTTAAAACCATTCCAACAAGGCCTATGTTGTGCTACCTACTGTTGCTCCTTGTAAACATTGCGGTGCCAAAAAATTCTACTCTGAACCTCCGGGTTTCTGTTGTTCTAACGACCAAATTTCTCTAGCTCCAAACAATGTATCTGATCTTCGATATGATTTATGCACGTCAACTTCTAGCGAAGCTAAAGAATTCCAGAAATATATCAGATGTTAAAATAATACGTTTGCATTTACATCTTTCGGTGTTAAATATGACAAGTCACTATGCAGACGTAATAAAGGAATCTATACATTTAGAGTTCAAGGTCAAATATATCACTTCATCAATGAATTACTGCCTAATAATGCACAACCCTCATACTTACAACTCTACTTTGATGATACTGAACATGAAATTAACAACTGCATAAACCAATCAAGCAAATTGAATCCTGTGATATTAGATAAACTCATAGCCATTCTTAGTGTTAATCCTTACGCTTGTTTCTTCCGAATGCTTAAAGATATTCCAGATTTAGAAAACTACAAAATTATCATCAAGAATGATTCAGGTCTTGACCAACGAGTTTACAATGCTCCAACAACTTCTGAAATTGGTGCAATTTGGCTTGAAGATAACCAAACTGAACATAACAGTGACAGAAATATTATAGTATTTGGTCATATGGACAGAAGTTATAAAGTAAAGTATTACTATGGTTGCTATGACCCTTTGCAATACCCATTACTATTTCCATTTGGAGATACTAGGTGGCATGAAGACATCCAAAAGCGAGATATCACCAAATCTACTAATCATTGCAAAGGAAAAGACATAGTTAACCCACATGATATAAGCACCAGTGATAATCTTCTTTTTTGAAATCAAACATATTTCATTAATAACAAGCCATACGACACTTACAATGAAAATCGTGATTGAACAATTGTAGATCTAAAACATAGATATGAAATTTAACTTCCAAATAACTAATACTAATCTTACTGACGTTCGACTCCGATTTCTTCAATGACTCTGCATCTTTCCTCGATGACTCTGCATCTTTACCATTGATGGAGAACCTCACAACCCGTGCTATAGCGATTTGAAAGTAGATCTTCACCACTGATAATCTTCTTGAAAGAGAACAAGGTATAAATTAATATGGCTTACTATTATTACAGACAGCCAATATGCAACACAAACATTATTAACTATTTTTACTCCACATTTTTTTGTAGTGTTACAGAAAGAAACGCGAAATCAGAAAAGAAAGATTATATCATGCAGGGAGTAGTATTGCTACAAACTACAAATTAGACTTAATTATAAAACAATTATACTACATTCAAAATGTCTTTTCCAACAATATCTTGTTGATATGTACATCAAACTTGAAAAAGCAAGATTAGACTATTTTAGAAACAATCAAAATGCTATTAGAGCAGACTTATATTAAGGCCTTGTTGATAGTATTGCAATGGATGAAACCCATGGAAAAAATGTCAGGAAAAGAATAGTCCTTCCTGCATCTTTTATTGGCGGTCCAAGAGATATGAGAAAAAGATATATAGATGCAATGGGGTTAGTTCAATAATTTGGAAAACCAGATATATTTTTGACGATTACTTGTAACCCAAACTTGATTGAAATTAAAGACGAATTACTAATTGCACGTGTCTTCCATGCAAAACTACAACTTCTAAAAAATGAACTTTTTAAAAAAGAAATATTTGGAAAAGTTGCCGCTTATATATATGTTGTGGAATTCCAATAGAGAGGACTACCCCATGCTCATTTCTTGATCATATTAAAGCATCCGCATAAATTAATATCTCCTGATCAGTATGATGCCATCGTATGCGCTGAACTTCCTACAAAAAAGATAACATGCATTTATATAATGTTGTTATTAAGCATATGATGCACGGGCCTTGTGGAGAATTATATATGGATAATGTATGTATGAATAAGAGAACACAACGTTGTAAAAACAAATATCCAAAAGAATTCTGCCCTACAACTACACATGGTAAAAACTCATATCCAAAATATAAGCGTCGTGATAATGGTGACTAGACCTGTCAATTCGGGCGGGCGGGCGGGTTTCGGATCGGTCGTATATCGGGTTCGTGTAAATATGGGTCAGGTGTATTTCGGGTTCGGCAAAATACGGGCGGTATATTTCGGTTTCAGGTCAACTCAACGGTTTATGAATGCGGCCTTTTTCCGCTTTTCCTTTCAAAAAAATGGTCTCTAAATACTACTTTTTGTACAATATACATAATAAAATATGATTATCTTCTAGTAACGATAGATTATTGTAACTATTTTAACGTTAAAAATTACAAAGAAAAATCACAAATTCTAATAAAGTTGAACTTAAAAAATTAATTTTTCGGGTCAAACGGGCGGGTCGGGTTTGACCTGCTAATTTTCGAGTTCGGTATACTTCGGGTTAAGTTGAAAAAATTATGTTCAAAACCCAGAAATTTTGGACGGGTTCGAGTCGGGTTATCGGGTCGGGTCAGAAACTGCCAGGTCTAATGGTGACCAAGTAGAAGTTGGTGGTCAAATGTTAGACAACCGCTGGGTTGTCCCATATAATCCGTACCTATTGGCAATGTTTGACTGCAATATAAATGTAGAAATATGCTCCACGATAAATGTTGTGAAATATATATATATATATATATATATATATATATATATATATATATATATATATATATATATATATATATATAAGGGACATGGCCGAATTGTTTTCCAAATACTATCAAACACAAAAGCACACGAAATCAATGAGATCGATGCATTCCAATCTGTAATAACCCGCCCTAACCCAATGTAATTAAATTAATTAATGAGTTTAATTAACCAAAATCGCGCATTTCAATTCAGTTAACTGTTTGTGTTTTTGCAGGACTCGAACGGAGCAATGACCGTCGTCAGGTTAATAAATTATACATAAATTAGTTAAGTGACAATTTTCAGCTACCCAAAGTAATCTCAGAATATTCAGGTTACTTACCTGGCCTAGCCAAGTTTTATCGAACAGATCGATTCATCGATATTATTATTAATAATATTATTATAATTATACCTTTCATTCCTTAATTTATTTAAGGTTCGATTCAATTTACTTTCCCCATCTTATTTCAAGTCTTCGTCTCATTGTTTTTAATTTTATAAATTTTATCCCGAGACTTTAAGTTAGTAATATTGAATTTTAGTGAGGAGAGAAGAGTTAGTATTGATATCATTTGAATTTTTGTCCATAAATAAAACTCATACCATCCTTCTTTCATTCTTTTTAACGTCAGATAGCTCTCATTCCCTCTCCTCTCTTTCTTCTTGGCATACCTCCATGTTCCTTTCACTGTCTCTTCCCAGCCGCCGCTCCACCGCCAGCAGTAGCAGGCCGCCGCCGGAGCTCCAGCCAGGCGACACCAACAGCAGCAAGCCTCTACCCTCCTCCCTCCTTGTTTCCTTCATCTTCTTGCTCTTGTTTTTCCAATCATCCACTTGAGGTAAACCCTAAATTCCTTTCAAATCTGAATTTCATTGTGTAAATTACAAATTTAATTGTTCTTCTCATCAAAGTTAAGTATTTAGAATGAGTACACTTTGAATTACCAATTGGTTTTGGGTTGGTCTATGTTTATGAGCTATGCATGCTAAGTGTTTGATGATATGTCTCAATGAAGAACTTGGTGTATAAATGTATAATATCAAGTTAAGTTGCTCTTGGATGATGAAAGTATGTTGTTTGACGCCAAATCCTCTTGAATATGAAAGGATTATTGTTAGATATGGTTGCATGTGATTAAAATGGTGTTTAATTGACATAAATGATGAGAATTGGGTAAAGGATGAATCAAGTGGAGATTTTTGTTGGGTAGACTTGATTGTGATTATATGGTGTGTGCATATTGTTTCTAGCACTCAAATGGTATTAAATTAGTGACGTTTGTTGCTGTCCAGATTCTCCAGGTTATATATGTTGATTTTTATGGGTTTCAAGTAACTAAGTTAGAAGAGTTTAAGTGTCAAGAGATGGTTCTAGTTTAATTAAGGCTTGGTATTGTTGAAATTTTTAAATTGAGTTATGCACGCTCTCTTGGTGAGTTAATTTCAAAATATGGGAGGTGTGTGCTACTGGTTTTGGGTGTTTATAGACAAAGAACAAGCTTGCTAATAGTTTAAGACGTTAGAAATCGTCTTCTATGTCGAAGACGGGTTCAAGGAAATTCAATTGAGTAAGGATTTGTATGTCGTGTGTTTGGGACAAATGGAATGTCCCGTGACCAAAAGTATCATGAGAATTAATAGCCTTAAGTATTAGCTTGCACTCGGGCTTTAAATTCTGGGATTCCGATATGTGTAGCTCAAGTTTTAGCGGTTTTAATTTGCATGCTCTGTTTTTATACGTTTTTGGGCAGTAGGTTCGTGAGTGTTTTAAGGCACCAAATAGGCCTAAATAGTCTAAGTGCTCAACATAAAAGTTATAGTATGCTTCGCAAGCTTTCCGGAATGGGCTCTTATGTGTTCATCGGATGTCGGAGTGAAAGGTTAAGACCCAACGAAGTAAGGCCCCCTTACCATGTCAAACCAGAAATTGAATTCACCGAGCCTTTTTCAAAGCAAATTTTCGGTAGTTTCCAAACCTTTTCTGAATTTGTGGTCAACATTAAAGCTATAGATTGCACTTCAAGATTTCCATAGATTGCTAATACACGTTCATAAGACATCTATTCTTCAAGTTATGAAGTCTCAAAGTCCCTCTCCCGTACTAAAAATTACTGCAGGCTAGCTTACTTCTTTGTTCGTTTTCAATCCCTTACACTCATTTTTGGCCTTAACTCTTAACGGGGAAGTTGTAGAACATATTTTTAGCTATTCGAAAAGTCCTCTTATGAAATTTTTGGAGGTTTATAGAGAAAGTTACGCTTTCCGCAAATTTATTGCAAAGTCCTAAAAATTTCTCAAATCTTTTAATTAATAGTTAACTCTTATTAAGTTAATTAGGAGACTTCCACCTTATCAAGAACCCAATTTGATTCACTTCATTGTTCTTATCTCAAGTACGGTTCAAGAGGTTGTTCTAGCTCCCTGTTCGAGTCCAGTCAAGCTTTTCAAGTCGCTTTAAGCGCGGGTTCAACTTGTAAGGTACACATATTGCCTGTACCCTTCTTAAACTCTTTTATTTGAGTTTAATAAACAAGTATAATGATATTGAGATTAAGTAATGGTTTACATGTTTTGCCACGTAAATATTGCCCCGACCCATTGTTATTTGTGCCATAGAGCACTCCCACAGTAAATATCTGACCTAGTGTCAACCCATCCGGATCTCCCGATCGGTCCGGGTATGCGCATACGGAGGCTTAGACTGATGATCACAAAGCAGGGGACCATTGAAGATAATAATATGGCAAGCATGTTTATTGTTGTTCATTATAGTTTATTGTTTTATTATTTTATTGTTTGCAAAATGAATTGAAATGCGCGAAATAAAATGAATTGCCTAAGTTTATTTTACTGTACATGGAGTATGCGTATTGAGTTTGACTCATTTGCGAAATTGTTTTATGTTTTGTTTTAGGGGGATGCTTCTGATGTTGATAAATCCAGTGTTGGTAAGAAGTCAGTTCATGCAGGTGAATGGAGGTGCCTTGGATATGTTGGTGGATATACTTACTCATGAGGGTTTGAGGTGGAGGTGATTATTCCTCTATATGATTTTGTAAATTATAAGTGATTTAAGGTTTTCTACAGGAATTTAAAATTATGTAGGTTGTTTAAGCTCTTTCTTTGGGAATGTTGTGTATTGTTTAGTGTCATATATATATGGTTCGGTGTTCAATTGTGATTGGATGGCCTTGTCCTTTGCTGGGACGGCGGTAATGCCCTTGGGTTCTTTTATCTGCTGCGCTAATTCTTGGGTTATGAATTGTTTATTAATAAGCTGATGAGTATGAATCTGGGGGTGTTACACAAACTGCTAGATGGGTTTCTCCTCCAGAAGCTATCTGGAGAATTTATGGATTTCCCTTAAATGAAATGTACCCTTCCGTTAAAAGTTTGCAATTACATTTGGAAAACTTGCAGAGCGTTACATTCAAAGAATACATTAATTTAAATCAAGTAACTAATGATCAAAATTCAAAAAAAAAAAAAACAACACTTACTGAATATTTGAAATGAACAAGACTGATGCAAACGCGAAAAAGAGAGGTTATTAGACATGTTGTCGTTGCTTATCTAGCAGAAGGGGACTTTTACTCAACCATGTAAGAGGGAGCACATCATTCAAAGATTTAAAAACATACAATGAAATAGAAGTATCATAATTTCGTGAGGCTGCCCTACTCCGCGACTTGTTAAAATCAGACACTCATCTTCATGAATGCTTAGAAGAAGCATCGTCCTATCAAATGCCTTATACACTAAGATATTTATTCGCTACAATTTTAACTTATTGTTCCCCAAACAATCCAAAAATGCTATGAGACAGCTTTAAAATACCTACGTCAGAGGACTATAAAAAAACTACTTTGTGACACATGAAAATATAGAAGTCAAAGTCTTACAACATATTGCATCACTACTTGAATCAATGGGAAAAAATATCAACAACTTTGCTTTAACTGATAACCATCTCAATTTCAATGAAGACGAAATACAGTTTTAGGAGGTTGAAGACGAATTGAACATTCCAATATTGGAATAAGATCTCCTATATATTGATAGGCTAAATTCAAAACAAAAATATGCATTCAATATAATTACTGAAAGAATATTCTGTAATAAACATGGATGTTTTTTTATTGATTGCCCTGGGAGCACTGGAAAAACTTACTTATATTGTGCTTTACTAGCCGTAGTTCTATCCAGAGGATTTATTGCACTACCCGTTGCAACCTCTGGTGTTGCAGCATCTAACTTACCTTTTGGGAGAACTTCGCATTCAAGATTTAAACTATACCAATTAATATTGATGAATTTGCAAGTTGTAACATCAAAAAATAAAGTTGCACGACAGAACTTTTAAGAAGAGCAAAACTTATTATATGGAATGAAGCTTCAATGGCTAAACGACAAGGAATAGAAGCTGTTAATCGAATGCTTCAAGACATAATGGATTCTGACTTACCTGTTTGGTGGAAAAGTAGTAGTATTTGGTGGAGATTTTCGTCAAGTTCTACCGATTGCCCCTAAGAAAACAAAACTAGGACAAATTAATACAAGTTTAGTCAAATCTGACATTTGGCATGTATTAGAAAAGATTAAACTAACAAAAAATATGAGAGCATTATCAGATCCTATGTTCAGTGACTATTTACTAAGTGTTGGTAATGGAATGGAAAAAATAATTACCAATGACCTAATCAAGCTTCCATCACATATGATGGTTCTATACATTGACAAAGATATATCCTTGAAAATGTTAGTCAACCATGTATTTCCAGATTTGGAAATTTTTGCAACAAATTCTGAAGTTATGACACAACATGCGATTTTAACTCTGAAAAATGATTATGTCGATGATATCAACGACCTTCTCATACATAGATTTCCAGGAAATGAAACAATATGTTACAGCTTTGACAACACAAAAGATACAAGCCTTCAGGGCGAGCACGAAGATTTTATTAATAGCCCAACACCGATTGGATTTCCACATAAATTAACTCTTAAATCTAATTGCCCAATTATACTGTTAAGAAATATCAACCCGTCTAAAGGACTATGTAATGACACTCGCCTTATATGTCGTCGCTTTAGTATGTTCTTGACTGTGAAATTGCAGTTGGATATAATCGTGGTCAGAGAGTATTTCTTCCTAGAATTCCTTTAGAGCCATCGGATACTGAAAAATTTCCTATTATATTTACAAGAACTCAGTTCCCTGTACGTTTATGCTTTGCAATGACTATAAATAAAGCACAAGGTCAAACTCTAGACCATGTGGGCATCTACTTACTAGAACCTGTATTTTCTCATGGTCAACTATAAACAACGGACTCAATTAAAATACTTACAATTCCAAATGAAAATACACCATAAAATCATTATACTAGGAATGTGGTGTACCAAGAAATACTTTCTGCAGCTGAAAGTATTTCTTCTGAATTTTGTCAAACACAATATATTTTTTCAAATATTACAGTACGAACTTTATATCAGCTGCATTTATTCCTCCTTTCCCCTTTGATCTAGGGATGGCAACGGGGCGGGTCGGGGACGGGGGAGTATATCCCCGTCCCCATCGCTGCTCCCAAAACTCGTCCCCATCCCCGCTTCGGGAATGATTCTTGCCCCATCCCCATCCCCGCGGATTCCCCATCCCCAACAGGGATTTTTTAAAGCTATTCAAAATCTAACCAAATTTTAATCAGACCCACTTTTTAACATGTTCAAAATACAACGTATTTAACTTGCTCAAGCAATAATACATCAAAATCAAACAATAATACATCAACAAGTGTTATTAATATATATATATATTGAATTAGAATAAAGGTTATTTGGTAATTTTAAAATTTTCGGGGACGGGGATTCGGGGATGGGAACGGGGAATTTCCCCTGCGGAGAAAATGGGGACGGGGATGAGGAAAATTTTGTCCCCATCTCCGCCCCGTCCCCGGACGGATTTTGAAAAATCGTCCCCGTCCCCATCCCCAATGGGGTTGGGGATTTTTCCCCAGAGCGAGGAGGGGCCCCAGCGGGTTCGGGGATTCCCCACCCCATTACCATCCCTACTTTGATCTTACATGTTCCCTTACATGTTAAACTCTCTTTATAGCATTGTCTCCAACTTTCAGGATATGGCTACAGAGGAACAATTGTTATTCCTGAAAGATGTCACCCCTCTTACTACGGGAACTTGGACTGTTGAGGTACGAGTGGTGGAGAAGTCCTTCCCCCGAACATATGCATATAGTGCCAGCACATTTCAAATGATGATTCTTATAGACAAACAGGTTAGTCTAAGATTAATTATTTATTATACCAATGTACTTATATTCTAATGCTTTCTTATTACTATATGTTGACAACTTCATATGATTAACAAGGGCACGAGAGTTCAGGCAACAATCTTTGCCGATCAAATTGAACGCTTATCAGATACTCTGATCGTCCTCCACAAATATAGTGGAATATAGCATTGGGAACGCTAAAGTTGAACCCATTCATCCTACTCATCGCATTGTGCCACATCAATACCAGTGGATAATCACTAAAAAGTCCCCCGTAACTGAGCTACAACTTGACGACGATGATGAAATTTCTGTTTCTTTCAATCTGACGCGATTTTCAGATCTCCGTACATACATGAATAGCTCTCGTCAAGTTGGTAAGCCTTATTTCTGTCCAACCTTGAATATTGATACTTTTGGAAAAAATGTCGTTGCTCTACTATAACTTTTTTCTAATGTATCCGCCTGCAGATGTTAATCTCTTGGTTTATTATTTGATGGTTTTGGATATTTTATGTGACATATTTTACACATGCAGTGTGAAGTTACAGACATTTCATCTTGCTTGCGAATCTATGATGTTGGAAACCAATAAACTAGCACACTTGTAAGCAAATTTGACAAATTACAAACCCAAAACATAATCTGTTGGGATTGTAAGTCTTGTAATGGCAACAAGGAGGGAGTTTTTCTTCTTCTTTTCCCTTCTTTCTTTGTCCCACATAGGAGGAATAATGTGGTTTTGGAGTGGTTTATATATCTCTCTTGTCTTGCTAGTGTTGTATTAGCTTGTGAGTGGTTTTATGGTGGAGGGCTAGGGTTGGGCTTCCACACTTGCTGCCGCCGCCATGCGCCATCGTCTGGTCCGGGCATGGGTCGTGGGTCGGGTGGTCTTGAGCCCGGCACTATCTTTTTGCGAGTAATCTAGCCGTTTCGAATCTTTGACCTGAATTATTTTTTCCACAACTAATTCCTGGTCTTCCGCCTCCTTTATCTCCATGATCCTCTCCCGTGAATCGCTTTGCTTTTCCCTTCCAGATCTCCTTTTTTTTCCTATTTATTGAGGTCTTTCTTTGGGTTGTTCCGGACATCGAAAACACTGATCCTCTCATCTTTACCTTTCTTTCTGGGCATTGATTTACCATACTCAAGCTCTTAGCCTCGAGTGCGGGTCTAAGGGTTGTCCGAGTTAACCTTGGGAAGCGGCCAGGCGTATTCGATTGGCACCGAGGTCGAGCCGTAATCGCTTTCAAGCGGTGGTCAGATTTGTGTCGTTCCGTAGCCTTGATCAATCCTCCTTTTCCAACAATTTGAAAGCGATTAATCTGATCAATGGCTGTTCCACAAAAAACCCTCTCTGAAATTTATAGGTTCGATCTTCTTGATGGAACCAATTACAAACGTTGGTCTCAAAAATTGCTTCTCTGTCTTGAGCAATTGGAGATCGACTATGTTTATCTTCTCCTCATCGGGCGCCGAAAATGATGCTCACGAGGCCGAGGTGATCCAGAGCACCCCTACGAACACTCCGGTCAAAAAGCCTGATGAAGCCGAGTTGAAGAAATTGGAGAAAGACAACAAGGTTGCTCGGAGTCATCTCCTCAACAACATGACGAACCCGCTGTTTGATTTGTTCGTCAATTTCAAATCAACGAAGACCATATGGAAGAAACTGCAGATCAAGTATGGCGCTGATGATGCTGGAAAGAAGAAGTACGTGGTTGGCAAGTGGCTGCAGTTCCAGATCGTGGATGACAAGCCAATCATGGAACAAGTTCATGAATATGAGAACCTGTGTGATGAAGTTCTAGGTGAAGGGATGAAAATGTGCGAGATTCTGCAAGCCAACGTTCTGATCGAGAAATTCCCTCCGTCCTGATCTGATTACAGGAATCATCTAAAGCACAAGAAAAAGGATCTCACCCTTCAAGAACTGATCAGTCATATGAGGACTGAAGAGGCTAACCGTTTGAAAGATAAGATGATCTCTTTGTCTTTAAATTCTGTTAAGGCTAACATTGTTGAATCTTCTGTACCCTCTAGCAGAGACAGGTTCAAAGGGAAAAATAAGAAGGACCAGAAGCAAACCAAGCGTCAGAAACAGGTCAACAAGCCTAACAAAGATATCTAGAAGTCTGTGGTGTATTGTTACATATGCGCTAAACCAGGGCACAAAGCGTATCAATGAAAACAGAGAAAGGAACCGATGAAATCCCAACACAAACCTGCTGGACAGAATGGTGGACAGAATCAAGCCAACTTGACTGAGGATTCTAAGGTGTTCTGTGCAGTGACGGTGGAGGCCAATCTCGTTACCAACAACACCGAGTGGATTCTGGACAATGCGACAACTAGGCATTTCTGCACCAACAAGGACCTGATGCATGATTTTGAAGAAGTTTCTGCTGGTGAACAAGTGTTCATGGGAAATGCCGCTACTTCCGCGATGTTGGGTAAAGGAAAAGTTCTCCTTAAATTTACTTCTGGAAAATCACTGTGTTTGAACAATGTGCTGTTTGTCCCTTCCCTTCGTAGAAATTTGGTTTCCAGTAGTTTACTTGATGTTGCTGGGTTTGAGGTGAACCAAAAGGCTGGAAAAATTGTTATTCTGCGCAATGGGGTTTTCGTTGGGAAGGGGTATCTTAGCAATGGCTTGTATGTTCTGAATGTGATTTCTGATGCTAATGGAAATGCTTCTACTTCTGCTTATATTACTGAGTCTGTTGGTTTATGGCATGGGAGACTTGGACATGTAAACTTAGCATCCCTGAACAGACTAAAGAATATGAGACTAATTCCGAATGTTAGCACAGAAAATTGCACTAAATGTGAAGTATGTGTTGAGGCCAAATTTGCCAAGAAACCATTCAAATCTGTAACTACGAGATCAACAGAATTGCTTGACCTTATTCATTCGGACTTAGCAGACTTTAAGAACACAATCAGCAAAGGAGGGAAAAAGTGGTATATCACCTTTGTAGATGACTATTCTAGATATACAAAAGTATACCTCCTAAGGTCTAAAGATGAGGCTGAAAAAATGTTCTTAAAGTATAAGCAGAAGTTGAGAACCAACTAGGCAAAAAGATCAAGAGACTTAGGTCTGACCGGGGTGGTGAGTATGATACAAATTCGTTGGCTGTTTTTTGTGAGAAAAATGGTATAATTCATGAGACCACTGCCCCTTATACACCACAACAGAATGGTGTAGCTGAACGTAAGAACCGTACCCTTAAAGAGATGATGAATCTATGCTATTGAGTTCTGGATTATCTGATAATATGTGGGGGGAAGTTGTTTTGACTGCTTGTTTTGTGCTTAATAGAGTACCCCATAAGAAAATAGACCGGACCCCATATGAGCTTTGGAAAGGGTATGCCCCAAACTTAAATTATTTGAAAGTGTGGGGGTGTTTGGCTAAAGTTGCTCTGCCTGGTCATAAACGGACCAACATAGGCCTTAAGACCTTTGACGCTGTTTTCATTGGTTATGCTCAAAACAGTGCGGCATATCGTTTTATGTCTTTAAGTGATTATTCTATTTCTGAATATAGAGATGCTGAGTTTTTTGAGCATGTCTTTCCATCGAAAAAGGACGTTCCTAATGCTATGGCTGAAAGTATGAGCTTACCCGCTTCTAGTTCTAGAGATGTTGTCATTGAACCTAGAAGAAGTAAAAGACAAAGGACCTCAAATGTTTTTGGACCTGACTTTGTTACTGCCTTTATGGTGGAAGTGTGAAGAATACAAAGTTGAAGTTGTGTCTGAAGAGTTTGTTTCTGTTTTCCTTGTTGAGCAAGATCCAAAAACCTTTGAAGAGGCTGTTAGGTCTGTTGATGCAACCTTCTGGAAAGATGCCATTAAAAGTGAGATAGATTCCCTAGAGTCTAATAAAACTTGGGAATTAACTGATTTGTCTAAGGGTTGTAGACCTATTAGCAGTAAATGGATCTTTAAGAAGAAATTGAGGTCAGATGGTTCAATTGATAAATATAAGGCCAGACTAGTCATTAGAGGCTTTGACCAAAAGAAAGGGATTGATTACTTTGACACTTACTCTCCTGTGACTAAAATAAGCACCATCAGAGCTTTGATTGCTTTGGCTGCCTTGTTTGATCTTGATGTGCATCAAATGGATGTTAAGGCAGCTTTTCTTAATGGTGACTTAGAGGAAGAAATTTATATGACCCAACCTGAGGGGTGTGTAGTCTCGGGTCAGGAGGATAAAGTTTGTAAATTGAGAAAATCCCTTTACGGCCTTAAGCAAGCTCCTAAACAGTGGTTTGAGAAGTTTAATAATTCTCTTGTGGAAAATGGCTTTAAAGCAAATTTTGTTGATTCTTGTGTTTATTCAAGGATGTTTGGATGAGATTGTGTGATTATATGCTTATATGTCGATGACATGTTGATCCTTGGACCAAATTTGCTTGTGGTAAGTGAGACTAAGAAATTGTTATCTTCTTTATTTGAGATGAAAGATATGGGTGAAGCTGATGTGATCTTAGGGATTAAAATTCAGAAGACTAGGTCTGGTTTTTCTTTGTCTCAGTCACATTATATTGAGAAAATGTTAAAGAAATTTGACCACTTTGATGTGACTCCTGTAAGAACCCCTTATGATCCTAGCATATCTTTAAAGAAGAACAATGATTCTGCTGTGTCTCAATCTGAGTATGCCAAAATTATTGGAAGTGTAATGTTTTTGATGAACTCTACTCGTCCTGATATTGCTTATGCTGTGAGTAGATTGAGCCGTTATACACATAACCCTAGTAAAGAACATTGGAATGCACTTTTTCGTTTGCTTAAGTATCTTAAAGGTACTATGGATTGGTGTTTGCATTTTAATAAATTTCCTGCTGTTGTAGAAGGATATTGTGATGCAAACTGGGTTTCTGATAATGATGAAGTTAGTTCTACTAGTGGTTATATATTTACTTTGGGTGGAGGGGCTATTTCATGGAAGTCTGCAATACAGACTTGCATAGCCCGCTCCACCATGGAATCTGAATTTATTGCTCTTGAGTTGGCAGGTCAAGAAGCAGAATGGCTTAGAGGTTTGTTAGCAGACATACCTCTTTGGGAGAAGCCTGAGATTCCTATCTCTATACATTGTGACTCACAGGCAGCAATTGGAGTAGCACATAACAGTGTCTACAACGGAAAGAGGAGACACATCCGTGTTAGACATGGTACAGTGAGGCAATTACTGAAGCAAGGTGTAATAACATTGCATTATGTGAGGTCCGAGAAGAATTTGGCGGATCCTCTCACTAAGGGATTAACCAAACGAGTTGTTCTCGAGGTGTCGAGGGGGGTAGGGCTTAAGCCTATGGCTTTGGCTTGAAGAGGTATGGTGGATATCCACATGTGGTCAAACAAAGCCATACTAATCTTCGAGATGCACTACATTCCTATCCCTATGGTGCCAGGTAGTGCTCTAAGGATGAGTTTATATACTCTTAATGAATCCACGCCCGTTGTGGGGGGTGCTTGTGAGATGCACTGAAGGATTCACCGACTTTTGTGTGTGAGATTGAGCTATCTTGCTCTTAATAATTCCATAGTCACAATTTCTTTTGTGGTGGTCTATATTGAGATAGACTTGATGGAGTTATCTAAGTAAGTGTGAAGGTTTGGCCACCTTCTATGAGAGACTAAGGCTGTCTCTCTAGAACACTTATGAGTCCCAAGGTGTGCGCATGGCCATAAAGGCGCAAGTATATTTTATCGCGGAGTATGTTCTTCTACAAGGTTGATATGTGTTGTGAGGGTCTCAATCAAAGTCTTTCAAGTTCAAGGCCTAGTCCACTTGACTAGATCGTTGGTTGTTGCCTCACATCACTAATGTGTCAATTCAAATCGAAAGATATTGACGCCTAAGTATCTTACCCATTCTTTTGCCCAGGTTTCTTTCTTGGTTTGTTATCCTTGTGTGCCATTAGTGCGGGATTGTTGGGATTGTAAGTCTTGTAACGGCAACAAGGAGGGAGTTTTTCTTCTTCTTTTCCCTTCTTTCTCTGTCCCACATAGGAGGAATAATGTGGTTTTGGAGTGGTTTATATATCTCTCTTGTCTTGCTAGTGTTGTATTAGCTTGTGAGTGGTTTTATGGTGGAGGGCTAGGGTTGGGCTTCCACACGCGCGCGCACGCGCCGCCGCCGTCCGGCCGACCGGTCCGGGCGGGGCGCGGGTCGTGGGTCGGGTGGTTTTGAGCCCGACACTATCTTTTTGCGGGTAATCTAGCCGTTTCGAATCTTTGACCTGAATTATTTTTTCGACAACTAATTCCTGGTCTTCCGCCTCCTTTATCTCCATGATCCTCTCCCCCGTAACTGCTTTCAGTTTTTCCCTTCCATAGTCTCCTTTTTTTCCTATTTATTGAGGTCTTTGCTGGGTTGTTCCAGACATCGAAAACACACAGTCCTCTCATCTTTACCTTTCTTTCCTGGGCATTCAGTTTACCATACTCCAAGCTCTTAGCCTCGAGTGCACGGGTCTAAGGGTTGTCTGAGTTAACCTTGGGGAGCGACCGGCGTATTCGATTGGCACCGAGGTCGAGCCGTAATCGCTTTCAAGGCAGTGGTTCGTCCACGACTCCGATTTGTGTCCGTTCCGTAGCCTTGATCAATCCTCCTTTTCCAACATAATCAGCATTTAATCACACAATATCATCCCTCTAGGCACTAATCTAATCAAATACCAATCACCAAAAGCTCAAATACTCACCTTCCCCAATCCCAACTTGAACAAGGACCATACAAACAACATAAAAAGTAAAAACTCATGTAGGCATAATAATATTTAATCCAACAGATTTTATCAATCACAAACCCAAATCATTATCCCACTTAATCATTCATTTTTATGCCATTACTCTAATTAACTACTTTACCCATACCCCAACCCAAACACCTACTTGTGCCAAATTAAATATAAACAATAATCTCATTAGTTATACAAAATCACAAATACCCATGAAAAGAAGAGAATATATCAGAATATCGATTACATATAAATGACAAGGTTTTGATCTTGTGATAATAAGAATGGATTAAACTATAGCAATATATACGAACAATGTATTCATTTTACTGCCTGTACAATGTAGACAGAACATTTGATAGTAATGGATTACTCAATACAATCCAATTAACTATGTTATTGATGAAATTTTGTCATCTCCCTGGGACTTTATTCAGGCAGCTTAAACAGTCATTTTTATCAAGTGATAGGTGTTTTTTTTTTTCGAGTTTTTGGAGACGACTAATGAGTCATTACCTCCTCCCCCCCCCCCCTAAAAAAAAAAAACCTAGAGATTATACACCTTATTCTATCCACTAACTTGTCTTCAATTATTTAGATATAATGGCGATTGTAATAGCAGCGCTTCCATAAAAGACGGTGACTCCAAAAAATCCGCGTGACACTGACCAGGATCCTATTGACGTTCAGGAGTTCATTATAATTAATGACGACTACAACTGCAACCTACTCTTTTTCATTTAGTATATCTTTCAAAATTATTGCCTTAATTCTTTTGTACATATATAAATTATCTGATAATAATTATGCTTCAACAAAGATTGCAGCCGATCATGTTAACTACATGGAAGCAATTCGTCCTGAACGAAGCTGTATATATTTTGGAACAATTGGATAAATGGTAATCAATGTTATCTATTAATTTATAAAAAATATTTTACTCCCCTCTTAATATATTTCACTTCAACTTACACATCATTTCTGACAACATAAATGTCACTCTCAGCAAACCCATTAACGATGTTCATAGTAAATCCAGATCTGCCTGAAGCAAAACGTCTGCATATATGGTAAGCATCTCCATTTGTTAACTACTTCAATAACAAATGACACATCACTAACATCATTTTGTACTATTAATAGGCAATAAGAGAATTCAAAGCTTATTAAACAAGTAGTAAATGACAAGAACTATCTGAACAAAACTAGGGAAGCAAGCACATCAACCGCGTCCACAACACACAAAGCTTCCCCTATTATGGCAATAAACGACATTCCTGCCACTCTAATCAGGTAAACTATAATTATTGCTTATTGTTTACTACAAATAGATTACCAACTTGAGGGAAACTCTACCAAATGAAATAATTTTCGACTTTCCCTCATAGAAATACTCAGTTATTAATCTACACAGCCAAACATTCAAAGTTCGAGCTCGCGCAACTATCACTAAACTCAAGCATAACTTTGTGTACATGTGTTGCAGCAAATGTGAACAATCAATTAATGCTAAGTGTGGAACTTCTTACACTTGTCAAAACCGAACTTGCAAATGCACTATCATCGCCATTCCCAGGTACTATAATTTTCATTCTACATACAATTAACTAAGCTATAACTGTGTTACAATTAACATTGATTGATTCAGCACAACAAATTATAAAGATTCCGAATTGAAGTCGCTCTAGGCTTTTTTTCCAATGAATTTGTTCTTACATGTCAAATTACCTATGTGCGTACCTTCAGTGTGTCATGCGAGGAACAGAGTGGAAATCTCCCTGATACTTTATATGATGGTCTTCACTGACGACTATATTGGAGTTTAGAGGCAGTTCACTGTCTTAGCAGCAGAAATGACTAAACAATAAACATGGGTCCAAATTTCCTCTGTTTTGCCATGTCATTTCTAAATAACCCAATTAATTTCTACAGCTCATGCATTCACTTGGACCAGAATAGATAAGTAGCCTACAGTTGGCATTTGTAGATTACACGGGAATCAAGTCAAGCATATATTAATTGGTTACTAAGCTTTACAAATTTCTTGATTAACTTGTAAGTTATGGCAAAACACTGTGTAATTGCATTGGAAAAAGAACAAAGATAAAACGATAAACCTCTTGGTCAAATTTTTCTCAACTCTAGAACTTTTAGCTTTTGCGAACAAAAAATTAATCGCAGCATCATATTGGCTTTTATGAACCATAAGTTAATCTCAACTTTTAAGCATTTCCTTCTTTCTCTTGTTCTTATATCTCTCAAATCTTTTCTTTTAGATTGTGAAGTCCAGTGCGTTACTAAAACTAAGCTTTGCTTTTCCCAAACTTGAATGTCGGCTATATTTGTTGTTTAAAACACCATGGAACAGGAAATTTCAAGCACAGGACATACTTGAGTTTACTGGTAGTCTTATTTGGACTTTATGGGTTAATTGTTACATTAAATTAACACTGGAAAAAATTTGTCCGACCCGGATTACCCGAATTGTCCGACCCGAAAAAATCGGGTCTGGACATAGATTCTTCATCCGAATTTCGATATTGACCGAATATTCGAACATAAAATCCCTCTTTTTTCTTTTGTCCGAACCCCATTTAGCTTCGTCCGAATTGTCCGACCCGGTCCGACCCGAAATAAAACCGGGCCCGGACATGAATTTCTCGTCCGAATTTTGATATTGTCCGAATTTGTCCGACCCAAATTGACCTGGACCCGAAATTTTGCCAGCGCTACATTAAACGGTATTACATTCCACACAGATGTTGTACGAAGCACAGCTTGAAGACTCCTCTGGAATAATGACAACAACAATATTTGGCCTAAATGCAAAAAATGTTTTCTCCACTATAGCAATGAATTTGCACAACAACAAACAAGAGGTAACCTTATGTCATCAACTCTTTTTTCCATCTTCTGTCTGTGCCTTCATTTAGCTACTACCTTCACAGCTAACTCATGTTGACTTATGAACAATGCTCTATTATTGGCTAGACCATCTACTTATTTTGAAGCTATGAACTGTGCTCCCTCCTCCCCTATTTGTTTTTCAGTTTACTGACCTAAACAGAACGGAAAAAAAAAACCCTTCAACAGAAGGTTGACTTTTTTTTTGTTTTTGAAGATTTCTATTTCCATTCAAATCTCACTCCTGACAATTTATTTAACAAGCATATATTTGGTCAATTTATTTATTAATCTATATGAACATTAATTATCCATTCATATGTATGTTATTGACAATATTTACTATATATGTAGGATGGAAGTATTACCGCGAAATGTCTACAGTCTCTTTCGAGCAACAAAGAGTATATATTCCTCCTCAGGACTGCACTTCACATGTATAGCAAAAAGTTGACGATCAGATTTAATGTCAACTCAGTCCTCGACGTCATCGATGTTGCTGGTGCAAGTACCACGCAAGAAAAACTTGACTAGCAAAAGCGAGCTTCCATCTCTGGTGTTGGTTAGTTCAATTTTGTCATAAGCGCCCCAAAGATCTTCAGTGCGTACACTTTTGCTATAGACTATTTTTTGGTATCTTACGCACAGAAGCCGAAGCTAGTCCCCAAAGATCTTCAGTGCAACCCATACTCTGGATGTAAATTATTTTTTGATTGGGTATGCATTAGGAAAAACAACTCGACTCCTTCATGGCGTACACTTTTTCTGTAAATTGGTTTTTGGTAAGTTATGCACAGAAACTGAAGTCAGTCCCAAATGATCTTTAGTGCAACCCATACTTTGGATGTAAATAATGTTTATGTAAATAATGTTTATGTTAGGAAAGTGTCCTAAAATCACTCAGTCTCTTGATCCCACAATTATTTGTTTCCTAATTGTATTAGGATATTAATTAGGTTTCCTTATTATGTTAGGTTTCTTAATTGTATTAGATTCTAAATCTAATTGGAGTGGGAGTCAAGGTAGGTTTATAGAGAGTTTTCCCTATAAATAGTGAGTCTTGTCCACCTTGTTTTGTGTGGCCAATTTCGGGGGCACCTCCTGTGGGAGGAGGTGTATTCAGATATTCTGAGATTTCGTATTCCCATTGGTGAGAGAAGTTGTGAGAGTTTATGTGAGTTGTTATACTGTCTTTCTGTTGATCTCGGGGTGAGATCGTTCGTTGTAATCTCTACCAATAGTGAATTTGTTTGAGGTTGTGCCGCCCGTGGTTTTTTCCCGATTTGGGTTTCCACGTTAAATCCTTGTCTCCCTTTAATCTTGCATTCATTTATTTTTCTCGATATCAAGTAGTCATCTTATTTTCTGCTTCCGCTGATTACGTCGCTCTTATTAAAAACCCTAACAATTTGTAATAACTTACATATGTTTTTCCATGTATGTATTTACTATTATGACAGGGCTAATATTTCGCAGCCTGTGTTTTACACGGGCACATCCATCACCAGCGGTTCTACAATATCCTTTTCAAAGCTAAATAAATTTCTATCCGTGTTCTTGTTTTCCGACTAAATTCTACTCTATTTTTAGCTACCCAAACAGGAATTTGTATTTGTAATTTTAGAGAAACTTTTGACATGCCCATTTGAGGTCTTGTGTGGAAATTTCATGGGAATTGACCCTAGCATTTTTGCAAAACACAAGGGAAGATAATAACAAAAAATTAGCCAAAAAGTACAAAATGCAAGATTTTGTGTTACTACCTCCTTAATTGATATTTTGATTTCCTTGTTAATTAATGACCACTTCTCTGCTCTATTTTCTGTGCACCTAAATATATGAACAATACAGTATTCTGCAGCCCGTGGTTAGCACGGGCTTATGCATCTAGTATCTTTATAAATCACAAAAACAGAGAAAGAAAAAGGGGGGAGAGGAAGCCATTACCTCCTTTGTGTTACATATCACGTAAACAACTCAAGGGGGGAAAGAAAAGATAGTTGGACGCAGCCTTGCTTAGGCCTTGTTCGACAGAAAAAGTATTTTAGATAATGCATAGCAACTTAGGTAATGTATAACCGATATGAGGCGATATCTGTTCAAATAAATATTGTGTTTGGTAAATTTATCGGTTGCGTTAGTTGGTTAATATGAACTGACGTAAAATAATACAAATAACTTCCAATATTTTTTGTTAAAAAAAATGAAAGGTTATTCCAAGCGCTAAACGTTACTTTATTAACGTTTCAGAAAGTACTACTTAAAACGTTAGCTTATCGAACACTAATATTTATTTGCTTAGAGTTTTGACTTGACCAAAATTGTAGTACCTACTGTCGAACACGGTTTTTAAAGTTGTTAAACGAGTCTCCATCATTGTTGTCCTTGTATCTCCTTTTGTTGTTGTTTTCCTAATTTTAGGTCTTCAAGTTGAACAAAGCCATCATCACAAAGTTACTATTCTGCTATGTGAGCTGCATTGTTCATTTTGGGAATCTGAAATTTGTATATGAGGGCATTTACTTCCCAATTCCCTCAAAAACATGGCCTGTTTGTTCTATAAAGCTCAAAATCAAAGTCCCTTGTGGGAGAGCTCTAGAATCTTATGGGTCAATGGTGTCGGTAACTTGACTAGTTATAAATTTAAAAGAACTATGAAGGAAATAACACAATCCTGGAAGTTTTTGCCAATATAGAGAAGTTGGTAGCACGGTTGCTAGAATCAGGATCCTATTTCGGATTTATAGGGTAGTTAGGATCGAAATTAAGCCATGTAGAATCGTGGATCAGAATGTAGATAGCAGAATTGCATCGAGAATTTTGAATCACAAAATCGTAGAATAATATAATAGGATCGAGATTTTAATAACTATGGTTGGTAGTAGTTGAAAAATCCAACCTACCAAAAGTGTCCAAAGAATTTGTTGATGATTTGAATAGATGTGCCGAGCAATAACATTTCATTTAGCAGTTGCCCATGATCTTCATACTATCAAATCTGTTATCATATATTATCTTTTCCAGCATTGGATTATGTAATAATCATTTTCTTTTTCAAGATTGTTATTTGCCTAGCTTCATCTCTTATCCATTTGTGATTTATCTGACTAGTCTATACAACAACCATCCCAATATACTCATGTTAATGTGAGGTTTTATAGAATTTAAATATACACAGTCTTTTTTCCATGTAAGAGAATGCAAGTCATTTTTGGTGGACATGTCTATATTTTCATATTTGCACAACAAATAGATCATTATTCTCTTGTTTGGTAGATAATTGTTGCATTAGATTTAGCTATTAGCTGTTTATTTATTTATATCAGTTTCGGTTAATTGTGTCAAGAAAAATGTTTAATGGAATTATTTTTTTTTCGCAAAAATATATTAGGTAAAATTTAACATTATGCCTTTTATCTAAATCAATTTAGTATTACCTCGAATATGCAAAAGAAATTCGTCCATAAAAAATTATTTCTTACAACAATAACAAATTCTCAGGAGAATATGTTTAGTCACAGTTTGGGCAACCTTAATAAAAAAAATCTATTTTCTTATACTTTTATATAAAAATCTAAAATATAAGTTTCTTCAACGTTTAAAGTTATCTATATAGAAGATATCTTAGCTTAGCAATTTAGAAATAGAGTTAACCATCTAGTTTATAAAAAAGTGTGAGTTAAGTCAAAACTTTATCCTAAATATTTTACCTCAAAGAGTTTTTTAAATATTATAATAATAGTACAGATAATAGCGGCTACATGATATTAATTGAAAATTTTACCATAGTTGAATTTTTTCCAAATATGGTAGTTGAAAATTTCTTATTATCAGTTTAACTAAGATAAATCATATCCATTTCAAACATTAATGTGTGAATAGATACAATTAACTATTACAACAAGTTATTTGGATCAAAATATAATAATTTCAATCTTTTTTTTTTTTGAGAAAAAGGTCAATCGACCAAAATTTCATTCAATATGAATAGAATCCTCAAGGAGTACATCAGAAAGAAAACCTGGGGAGGAGAGAAACAGTTTGTATTCTAGGTCTTGGTACAAGCACCAAGTAGGTAACCTATGGGCAGCTCCATTTGCAGATGGTCTAGTCCAGAGGATATCTTTAATGGAGCTATCCTTCCATTTTTCCCTAACTTCTGTTGCAACAAGGGCCAGAGACCCCCGGTATGTGGATCCATTTGTCAGTAATTCCACAATTGTCTTGTTGAGTTGTCCCACATCGAGCTTTGACACCCATATTGTGGTGTTTATAATGGTTTGGATGCCTCAACCTCCTAAGCTAGCTTTTGGGGTTGAAAAGTCCATTATTTCACACGAATCACTCTCAAGTCTCAATCCAGCCAGAATTGACTTCCATTTCTGCACTTAAATCCAGTGCCGTAGAAATAGCTTGGAGTTCAGCCTGTTCAGCCAGAATTCGAATGTACCATCACCTCTTCTTGCAATGCAGCCAACACCAAATAGACCCCTTTCCAGATCACAAGCAGGATCAACATTGGATTTTCAGACCCTAGAAGCCTCCTTTCCATCTCTGAACAGGTCGTATTTCACTACGAATTGTGTCTGTCTGTAGAGAATTCTGGATTTCTGCAAAAAGTCTGCTTTTCTACTTCTTGAGAATCAATCAATTTGTTTTTATGCACGACATCGTTCCTGGCCCACCAAAACTCCATATCCCGTAGCTCCATCTTCCTACAGCATCCAAATCTAGTAGTTCAAAGACATTTTCCACCCAGTCATCTCCTCTTATTCCGGGAATCATATGAATTCCAGTGACACCCAGTAAATCCCAGACTTCTCGGGTCCATTCACACTCTATAAAAGTATGTCGGATACTTTCTTCCTCCTTTTTGCAGATTACACAGCACCCATTGATCTCACAACGCCTCCTTTTTAGATTTTCCAGAGTAGGAATAATACCTTTCGCCAATCTCCAAACAATACTTTTCACCTTTGGTTGCACCTTTAATCCCCAAATCTTTTGCCAAAGTGAGCATCTATTGGTTGTAGAAGGTGAACAATCTGACATGCTCTTTGCTAGATGATATCCACTTTTAGAATAGAATCAATGCTACTTTACACTTTTTAACTACAATAGTTGAAAAGGTTATAATTATACTAGAATAACCTCAAAAATATTAAATTTGGCTTAATGTACTTGTTGTAATAGTTCAATGCTACTTTACACTTTTCAAACATTAATGTGTCCAAAAGTTATATTTTTTGACCTAACTAATAAGTATTATATTATTATCATTGATAAATATATATAATTATTAAAGAAACTATTAATAAAAGTTACAAAAATGTGAAATATGACTAATTCAAAATGGTTAAGAACCATCTTGAGTCAAGATGGTTAAGATATCAAGGTTATTAGACATTTTTTTTCCCTTCGCCAACCATGTTAGCGTGGAGGCAGGTTTCTGGCACTTGAATTCTTGTTGGTATAATAATGTCACCTAGGTATAAAGGTCAGTGATATTGTTGTCCAATAGTAAAGGTTGATATATTACAATCCAACACCCCCAAAGGTCGGTATATTATCATCCAAAAACCCTAAAAAAAAAAGCACGATTGCAATTTTTATGACGTCTTAGGTAAATTGATAATTTATAAAACAAACTAGTATCAGTTATGTCAATGTTGGTGTTTATATTCTAATAATATGTACTTTCACCTTGTTACATTTTAATTGTATCAAATCTAACTCTATTAGATGTATATCATACCTATAAGCCTTAGGGATTTGATTTGATTTTTGTTAGTTTCTAAGCTTCATACGCCTATTTTCCATGATTTTTAGTGAATTGCAAATTTTATCGCAATTTTTTTTATTTTTTATAGTTTTATTATTTTCTCCCATTTTAGTCCTTAAATAAATCATAATAATGATTCAGGCTCTCAAGACAAATTTTAAAAAATATTTTTAGTGACTATACTTCACACTCTTTTTAGGAGCGGATATGAAAAAATTGAAAAATCTCTAACTTCAGAAATCATAGTGTAAAAAAAGTAAGGTATATGAATGTTCATAACCTCTAATTTGTATATGATTGCTCATAAGTCTGAAATACAATGCTCATAAACTAATACATGAATGTTTATAACCTCTAACATGAATGCTCATAAACCAGTAGATGAATGTTCAGAAAAATATACCACAATGTTCATAGTTTTTTAAAATGAATGTTGTGCATTGAAGGCATCTGTTGCATTCGAGTTAAAAAGTTTTTTTAAAAGGTGGCTCAAAAATATACTCCCTCCGTCCCTTTTTATTTGTCACTTTGAAAAAAAAAATGGAGAAACCAGTGCAACATCAAAAAATTGGGGAGAAATAAATCAAAATGACAAAAGTACCTTTAATTATAGTTAAGTTATTGGTTTCAAAGTCATTTACTATTTTTTTTTTTGTAAGGTGCGGTGTGGTGCGGTGTGACACCACAACTTACCATACTACTTAATATTCTTCCATACTTTACTATAACATACCATACTTTACCATAATTATTATTAAGGCTATGTTCTTTGGATGAGTTATTTTCAAGTTAGGATAGTTAGATTTGAATAAGTTAGATAAGTTAGGATAAATTATGATGTTTGTATGGGGAATTGTGTTTTTAGAGTGAATGTTTTTTTGGGGAATTGTGTTAGGTTGAGATAAGTTATGATAAATTATGATAAATTAGAAGAGTTACAACCAACATGATAAAAGATCAGGGTGCAACGCTCTTCTCTTCACCTAGGAACTTGTGCGCCAAAATGAAATTCTTTTGCAGCGTTGAATGTAAATTAGTAAAACTCATTCTTAGAACGCTGCATTATTCCAGAATAAGGAGTTGTTTTATTTACTTTTTCTTTTTTTAGCTAATGAAAAGGGGACATGTGACATATTATATTTCTTTTAAGAAAAGAAAAAAAAAATTGTGATTGGTCAGCTATGAGAGATTGTTTTATTTAGTTCTTATTATTATAGAATAAATGGAATGTAATTCCAAAAAATAGGAATGAGGATAATGTGAAAGGGATGGACCTCCATTTACATTCCAAAAGCTTGGATTGCTATTGCATTTATTTTAATATATCTCCTCACTTTTTTCTCTCGTCATTTTTCTCATTTACTTTCCACATTCTCTCATCACCTTCTATATTAATAATACCTTCCACACTTTTTTATCTTATCATTCTACACCTTATTGCAATATCCACAATTTCACCATACCGCACCATACCAACCGCATAAAGGAATAGGCCTAAGGTTACAATAATAAAATTGTTATTAAAAATATAAATGAGACAATTAATAAGGGACAAAAAGATAGTTAAATCCTTTAACATTAAAAAGTCTAGATGTAACTTTACTACTCCCTCCGTTCCAAATTAATTGTCATATTTCATAATTTTGCACATACCAATGTTTAACTAAAAAAAACTATCTAGGTGATTAAATATCCTTATTTTCCAAGGTGTTTTTCGCATATCAAAGTGTGGATAGTGAGAGAATGTGAGTAGGAGTAGTTTTATTTATTAGAAAAGAAAAAAGTTAATATAATTATTAAAGTTAAAATAATTAAGTTAGGTATTGGGAAATGAAAAGTGGCAATTATTTTGGAATAAAAAAAGTTAGTTTAAGTGTCAATTAATATGGAACGGATGGAGTATTTAAATTGGCATTCACCACTATTCAAATGTCAATTTGGTAAATTTCTACAACTTAAACCCTTATTCTAAGCTCTTTCCTACTACTATTTTATTTTTTCTTTTTTAATTACCTAAATCCTTTAACTCCTTAAATAAATATTAAAAACCATGAATATCCATTAACAATTCCAATTGCACTTTGATAATTTTTGTTAAACTTTAGGAGTTATTTTCTAAGCTTTATATTATTTTATTTTCATTATTTTAATCATTAAATCCTGAAATATTAAAAACTACGAATGTATATTTACTATTCCAAATGTATTTTGGTAATTTTGTTAAACTTTAGGGGTTATTTTCTAAAAAAAATTTTATTTTATTTTCATTTTATTTCAATTATTAAATAAAAAAATTACATATACTTTACTATTCAAAATACAAAGAGTACTACTATTCAAATGATATTTTAGCAAATACTCCCAAGTTGAGAGTTTATTTTATGGCTTAATTATTTTATTTATTTATCCTTTATTTTAGTTGCTTAATGCCTATATTAGAACTTTGCACTTACTTTACTTTAAGTGTTGTTATTGGTATTGTTCATATGACATTTAATGAATTTACCAACTTGAATGTTTATTCTATAGTTTTATTATTTTATTTACTTTATTCTTTGGATGATTGATTTAGGTTAGGTAAGTTTTTCGTAAATATTGGTTGCCAAGGTGTTGGGAAGACGTGTAAAATTTTGAAAATTTTCCAAAACATATAATAAATACTAGTATTACACATTACCAAAATTAATCATTTTTTTCAAAAATTTACACGATTTTAAATTGAAGTTGATATAGAAACATTTTCTTTTTCTATATGTCTTTTTTTTCTAATAATGCGCTATCATATGCGCGCTCTCTTCTTACTAGTGGATAAATAAAAAATGAGAAGAGTATTGTACTAGACCTGTCAGTTTCTGACCCGACCCGAACCCGCCCGGAATTTCTGGGTTTTGAACACGATTTTCTGAACTAAACCCGAAGTATACCAAACCCGAAAATTAGCGGGTCAAACTCGACCCGCCCGTTTGACCCGAAAAATTAATTTTTTAAGTTCAACTTTATTAGAATTTGTGATTTTTCTTTGTAATTTTTAACGTTAAATTATAAGCGCAACTTATTTATTTGTTATTTCTCTAACTTAAGTCAAAATAGTTACAATAATCTATCGTTACTAGAAGATAATCATTTTTATTATGTATATTGTATAAAAAGTAATATTTAGATACCATTTTTTAAAAAGAAAAAACAGAAAAAGGTCGCAATCATAACCCATTGGGTTGACCCGAAACCGAAATACACCATTCATATTTACCCGAATCTGAAATACATCCGACCTGTATTTATCCGAACCCGATATACGACTGACTCAAAACCCGTCCGCCCGATTGAATTGACAGGTTTAATTGTACCCATAAATAAAATAAAAAAAAGAAACAAAAATAAATAAAGGAAATTGACAATGAACGTACGGAGCATGGTGGGGATTGCAGGCAACGGGTGTCGTCCATTCCATGTGTGTGTCCCACTCCATCCTATTTTTGTTGTGTTCCTTTCCCTCATTTGTTTTACATATGGAGGAGGAGGTGGAGGAGGAATGCTATAGAATGGATACCTATGAGTTGGACGACAAAAAAGTTGAGAGAGAGCTCATCCATATACATTAAAATCGGATTTATTCTACGGAAATTCATATCTAAATGGAGAAATTTGAGAGGTTCAATTAATTGCTCCCAACCTAATTTTAATTTAAATAATTATTCTCAATTAAAAGTAAATTAATAAAAATATTTTCCTTCCATCAAAACTTCAACCTTGATAAGTGATATAGAAAATGAGGATAATTACCATTTGACTATCACCCTTTTAGTATTATTATTGTTACATATAAAATTGATATTTCGTCAATCATTTTCATGGTGAAATTATTATGAGAATAATATATATTGTACAAGGGTTAACAAATAAATGATAAAATTTTAATATATTTTTATTTAGCAAATATAGTTTCGATATATATATATATATAATACAAAAAAAAATTGTATTGTAGTGGGACATAATCCAGAGTATACCCTAAATATCATAGATTTTGTGTTGCATTTGATTCAAAACTTTGTATAACACTTTACCACGATTTTTAATGAATTTACAACACTTCTCCCAATTTTTTTTGAATTTTTTCTATTTTTTATGATTTTTTCAATTTTATTCTTTTTAAAAAATCATAATAATTGCTTGGAATCTCAAACAAATAATTTAAAAAATGTTTTAGCAACTACACTTCATTACCTATCTATGGGCAGGAACGAAAAAAACAAAAACAATATGAGGTATGCATGAAAAAAATAAAAAGAATGTGGTGATAGATTTGGTACCACTACAATACAATTTTATTTTTTTTTACCACCAGAATACAAATTTAAAGTAGAGATTATTGCCATCCAATTTGCAAAAGTAGGGATTATTAGAATCCAATTTCCCTATATATATATATATATATATATATGAAAATTAAATATTTCAATTTTAATTAATTTAACACACATATTATATCACAGAAAAAGTTTAGCACATATAATTCTCGATAATTTAATAAGTGACAATCTTCCCGTACATGCATGAGATATATCCACTAGTTACATTATTATTAGAGGAGAAACATAAAGCAATGAGCTCTCCAATCCTCATCTTCTCTTTCAGGCACAATAATGTGTATTTTTTAATGACGGAACTGCCCTCCACTTGAAAATGCCCACACTCAGTCAAATTTGCTTCCAATTCCAAACCGATCAAAATGAGGTTACTAAAACCCCACACTTTAAAATCCCTTGGAATAACCTTATAATCGCCAACATTGACCTAAAAGAGCCATGGTTAATGTAGAAAAATCCCCACAGTAACATTGTGATAAAACCTCGAATAATGAACCCTAAGAAGATATTGTTCATCATATGAACAAACTCAGTGCAATATTCCAAGAATCACTTAAAAACAACACCAAAATCACCACTAAACTTGACTCTAAGCCCAACAATTGATGCCCACATGTTTACCTATCATTCAAGTACTTGAATAAGATCACAATCAACTGAAAAATGTTCAATAAGTTCACCAAAACGGTACCATACAATGTAGCTACAAATTTTGTAAATAAACAAGAAAATAGAGCAAGATTTGATCACCTATAAAAGAAATAACCCACCAAGGATGATTTATGGCCTTCAAATGATTGCATAAAGGATGAATCACCAACTAGCACTTGAGAAACCAAGGTAGAACTCACCAAACTTGATATAAAGATCACACCAATCAAACTTTAAAGAGAACACTCCAAAAGTACCACCATTAACATTGGATAAAACAAAGTAGAGATTTGAGGGAAAGGGTGTTCAAATACCGATTCATATCATTCATCATCATAATCAGCTTGACTTCATTTGATTCTTGGGAGGGACACAGATCTGTCTTTGATTGACACGGTTGTGCTGGCTTCCTTTTTCTTACTTCAACTCCAACCACATTGACTTCAAATAAACACCAACGAAAAACTCTATCGACCCAAGACTATCAAAAAAGTACAATCGAGAAAGGCCAAACTAGGGAGATGTGACCAGTGATAGCTTAAAATCGGCCATCACTAACCTAAGGGACAATGAACTTGGGTTGCACGATGATGGCAGTGGGAGGAGATTCTGGAATCGTCTGGAGAGATCATTTAGTTTATAATGTCACACCAATTGAACTACTAATTAGGTACCGTTCTTTTGTGCGTTAACATAAGTAACCGCAACATATCGCAAATTACCATTACCTTTTTACTATTTCCACCGTAATTTACCACAATTTACCACAACTAATAGCAACGCAACGCAAACGTAACGCACAAAAGAACGTGCCTAAATAAAATTACTAAATATCACAAAAATATAAAAGTGAGAGAGTTTATGATACAAAAAAAAAAATAATCATAACTAGAGTAGATTACTTATCACTTTGCATCAATTATTATCCATTTTCTGAATTCAAAAGAATGAATCCGTTATTGAGATATTAACACATTTATATGATGATTGGGAATATTTGATTTCAATTATTAGGTCCAAATATCAAATCAAAAGTAAGCAATTACTCTGTCCTACCACATTCGGAAAACTACATTAATGAACAAAGTACATCTATTCCTTTTATCCCTGAATTCCTAATCATGATTTTTGATTTTTTTACATTTGAAGATTTCTATTCATGCTAGTCACGATCGTCACACAAACTAGCTAGGGCCCACCTGCTGTTCCTGATAGAAGATATACGATTTTTTTTCCTTCACAATTATTTAAGCTATTTAAAAAAAAAAAGACTTCTACTACTATTTTAAATTCAAATTTTATAAAAATAAAAAGAAATATTTGCAATTTACCTTTCCAAGAAGCAAAAGCCGTTTAACTTTGAGCGCCAACTAAGCAAGATCCTGTGCTTCGCTCTCCACCTTTCGTTTCACAGATCTGCTAATCATATTCCCCCACGTATCCGACATCAGCAATTGACTGGTAGAAACTGGGCACGTGTGAGGTGCAGGCATCTTGATGGTGTGCGCGTGTGAGATAATCACTGAGTTTCCCCCAATAAAAAATGAGTTCAACTATCCATCTGAGTTTACTACCTGTCTATGTCTAATACTTTGCATCTCCCTCTCTACAAAAACCAATATTTCTGTACGTGTTGATGTTTGGTGATTGTGAATGCTGAAGAAGCAGCAAAAATGGGGATCTTGGACTCACTTCATACATCGAATGTACTCCCCTTTACACTTAATCGTTCTGAGCCGTTCGATCCGGCTACTGTCATATCCATAACTGTTTTCTTCACCTTAATCTGTCTCTGCATCATCGTTGGTCACTTGCTTGAGGAGAATCGCTGGGCCAATGAATCCATTACATCTCTTCTTCTGGTCTGTTTCTTACTTTGCTCAATTTCCCCATCTGGGTTTCTTTTGATTTCTGTCATAATCATTCATTTTTGGTTCCTGGATTTGCAAATTTCGCATTTGACTTTCACCCAACTATAGTAAACTACATTCGAAGACATACACTTGAGGAGGGCTACCTTGCATTAATTACAAAAACTGGGTATTAAAGATTGAATACTATTTCCAATGATGTGGGTGAAGTTGGATTTTTTTTTTTTTTTTTTTTTGTGCAGTCTGGGTATGGATGTGAGTTTTAAGGTGGTCCATCTACCATGTGTTTGAATTTATGTCTCAGGGACCAAAAGTGGTGAAAGAAAAAGACCACGTTCTTTTTATTAACCCTTGTTTGTTGTTTCTGTGTTTTTGGTTGCAATTATTATGGCTAGTTTTGATTGGAATGACTACTTGTTTCAGTTTCATATCTGTGGTATTGGTATGTGACCATTTTTTTCCATTTTTGTGTTGTTTGGATGTAGGGGCTGGTGTCTGGAGCAGTTGTGTTGGTGATAAGTAAGGGCCAAAACTCACGTATACTTGTGTTCAATGAAGAGTTGTTCTTTCTGTACCTGTTGCCACCCATCATTTTCAATGCAGGGTGAGTTCTCTTTTCTAGAGATTGGGGATGAGATTGTCATCGTGGGTAAGGGATCTAATGTTCCATGTGGAGTTACTGCTTTTGGAAACAGCATTTTCTTCTTTGCTATGGCTTGGTTTGGTCCTAGTAAAATGAAATGGAAAGAAAAATAAAACTGAAAATTTACTTGCTCTTCATTTAGCAAACATAATTGATTTTGCCAAGAATATTTTGCTTCCGAATTTCAGAGGAAAGTGGGAGGAAATGAAGTGGTAGGGGGGATTGGAGAGGGAGAAAATGAAGTGAGGGATTGATGGAGAAGAATGGAGTTTCTGTACTAGATTGGTGGTGGGAGACAAATTTTCTCTCCATCTCATTTTGTAAGAAGTAAAAACCAAATGGCGCCTATAAGAACTTTGAGGTGTCTTAAGTGGAAAACATGCCTACCATGCTCGATGTTTGATTGTTTGATAGTCATTCGTACATCATACCAACATGTATGAATTTTGTCATCTGATATTTGCAGGTTTCAGGTTAAGAAAAAGCATTTTTTCAAGAACTTCTCAACCATTTTGTCGTTTGGAGTTCTTGGTACATTGATATCATTTTGCGTCATATCATCAGGTACCATCTAAGTTTTCTTATGCATGAACTGACCATCTCATCTGCCTTGTAGTCCGGGACACGGGGTTTGAGCTTTGAAAGATCATCTTTAATATGTCATCCATTGACAGTGGTCATTAGTCACAGTACACCCAACCTGCTATAGCTTGAAAATTTCTAGATTTTGTACATATCCAACATGTAGAGATTTGCCTATGTGTTAGTCCATTTTGTTTACTGAACTGTATCTAATTGTAATCAATGCGAGATAACATGTGATGCATCATGCATGTCAAGATGTCATCGGTTCCTTGCATGCCTTGGAGCCTTCTAAAAGCAAAAAAAAAAAAAAAAAAAAAAAAAAAAACCAATTATAAATTTGATGGATATTGGCTTACTTGTGCATCAGGACAGTGCTTACAGTTTTGAAATCTGGTATCTGAACTATGATGTTTTCGTTGGCATGTTCAGGTGTACTGTTCCTGCTAAAGAGGTTTGGATTGACACAGCTCAATACGAATGACTATCTCGGTACTTTATAACTTTGATGAACAAAATATAGTTTTCCTAACGGCTTCTCGTCTATAGGCTAATGTAATTTGATTGATCTGCAGCCGTTGGCGCCATATTGTCAGCCACAGACTCTGTTTGTACCCTGCAGGTATACATGTCAATTATAAAAAACAAAAGGCCATATAATGGTTAGTAGATAATTTACTTAGTTGGCGTATACTGTTGTGTTTTATAGGTCCTCAATCAAGATGACACACCGTTTCTCTACAGTATTGTGTTCGGAGAGGGAGTAGTTAATGATGCAACCTCCATTGTGCTTTTCAATGCGGTCCAATCGCTTGATTTGAGCAACCTCAGTGGCATAACTGCTTTGGAATTGTTGGGGACCTTTTTGTACCTTTTCTTCACCAGCACACTTCTTGGTATTTTTGTAAGTCATTTTGCCCCTTTTTTTCACATTGAATGAGATGAGGACTTACTTGCATCTTTTCCTGGACTTGAAAGATGCATTGTTTGCATAAAACCATGTGAAACTTAGATTTTCCTAAAATAGCCCTGTGTCCTGCTTGATTTGATTGCGAAAATTTTGCAATGATGAAATCCATCCTTTATCGAATCATAGGAGATGTAATATCTGGTGGGTATTGCTGTTTTTCTTGTATTTATTACCATGTTTGAATGCACTGCCTAGCTTTTGGTCATCGCACCTGATCATATGAAGGAACTTCCACACTATGGGAAGTTGTAAGCCAAACTTATTCTGTTTTCCCAATGCCATTTTCTGTGGACCATGTAAAGGATTTTGCCTCCCCAAATGTAGTTACCTTAATATTAGTTAGCATTCCATGTTCATAAAATTCAGTGTTTTGCTTCATAATGACTGGCCATGTTATATTTTCTTTTGTCACATTTCCTCAAGTACTCTCACAGTAAGGCAAGCTTATTTATTTTTGTTGTCCAAGTAACTTCTCAAAATTGTATTTTTGTACATTTTTTTCTTTGTATTAGAAATTGTCTGGACTGGAACTGTGGTTTCATCATTTGATGAACAAGTTAAGTTTTTGAAACTAAGCTTTTTTGAGCCCAGTTTTTGAAACCAAGCTGCTTTTATATTTAGTTGGTAAAAGTGGCTCTACTGAGATCTCTGTATTTGTCTCCTGAATCATGTTTACTCTTTACATTATAGAAAATTTATGGATTAGCTTGGATTTTAAGCTTTGTGCTGTTTTTTTTTTTTTTTTTTTGGTCTAACTAATCTTGCTTTGAAAATTGTAGGTTGGTCTGTTGAGTGCATATGTCATAAAGAAGCTGTACATTGGCAGGTACTTGAAGTCTTGAACTGAAATTTGTGTTTGTCTCTGTTGAGTTGAATGTCAGAGTCATTCAAATCTCTGGTGGACAAGCCAGCTTAGTTGGTAAAGTCTCTGGTTTGAACTTTGCTGCACTGGCCTTTGTGCCTTTCTATTTTTTTTTTTTTTGTGTGGGGGGCTGTTGAAATTATCTTGTTACCACTTGGCTTGGTTCTTGAAATAGCCTATCCCATATGAGTACACAGAGGTTTACCAACGTGTGTTTGATAAACATTATTAGCTTCACATATTTAATAGGGATATTGGATCATAATATACCGACCTTTGGAGGTATTGGATTGTAATATACCGACCTTTATTATTGGACAACAATATCCCTGACCTTTATACTTAGGTGAGATTATTATACCAACAATGACTAAGGAGGTGGTGACTGGTTAATTGATCTCTATTCTGACATGACAGGCGGAGGGAAATTAATCGACCCTTGCCCAGTAACCTCATTAACCCCCTTTGTTTTTCTCACTAATTCATATTAAAAGAAATCGGCCGTAACACAGTGACTAACGCGGTGATGAACCAGTCTTCATACTGACGTGACAATGTGGGTTAGTGAGAAAAACTAAGGGGTTATTAGGGTTATAATGTCACCCAGGTATAAAGGTCAGTGATATTGTTGTCCAATAGTAAAGGTTGGTATATTACAATCCAACACCCCCAAAGGTTGGTATATTATCATCCAGAAACTCTATTTAATATAAATATATAATTAGCTGTTGTGATGTTAGATGTTTTTCAAAATGGAATTATGACAGATAAGTGTCACGGATAGCTGTACTGGCTGCATAAATATTAGATATTTCCCCTTCTCACATGTTAGTGAGGATGCAACGATCACGAGTCGTGTATAATATTGTGATTGGTTGACATATGAGACAATACATGCGTGAAGGCTAATGTATATGTGGAGTTCCAATATATCAAGGGCAGAAGCTGTTCTAGACTTGTAGCCCATCCTAATTACTAAAGTATTGTCTGCCTCCCCTTCTCGGTTGCTCTTTGTTTTCTACGTACTACCCAATTCATACTACAAAACTGTAATCCAATGTCTCAGTGAACATATCATTTATTGCAATTTAAGGTTATCTTTTATGCAGGCACTCTACAGATCGAGAAATTGCTCTGATGTTGCTAATGGCCTATGTATCTTACATGATAGCTGAGGTACAAGGAACAATCCATGCTTGTTGACAATTTGATGGTTATGTTTTCTTATGCTTATTATCAAAAAAGGAAAAGAAGTTAATACTTGAGTTTTTTTTGTGATTGCAGCTCATTAGTCTTAGTGGCATTTTGACAGTATTCTTCACTGGCATTGTTATGTCACATTACACATGGCACAACGTGACGGAGAGCTCAAGAATTACTACAAAGTAAGAGTATACTCCTCTTCATATCAAATTCGATGTAATTTAATGATCTCCAGCATCCCATCAGTATGGAAATCTTCCTTGTGTCTGTCTGATATTCTCGAAATATGTTTGGTGAATGTTGAGTGAAAGAGTGATAGCGTGTAAATCAGTCTACTCTTTTCTCATATTTAGGCAGGATTATTAAGGGGAGGAAATTGGCATGAGGGAAACAAGGTCCTCCAAATGGTTACATACCGAAAGTTATATCAATGAGTTCTCATAATAGGTTGATAACCACTATATTTTGGCTTCAAGTTCATATTCCCAAAATTTTTGAGAAACAAAAAGGGCTCCTTGTATTTATTTTGTTGAAAATATTATATAATAATTGTTTATAAGGAAAACCTAAGAATTAGACTAAAAAAGCATCTTTTGGATCAAACTCTGGGCATAGTTGTATAAATTCCCTTCCCCCCCCCCCCCCCCCCCTTTTTTTTGTTTTGCAGAGGACCAACCTTATAATTTGCTACAATAATTCTTTTGTATGAAGATAGAGAATGCTAATAAGAAAAAAAAAAGTTTCTTTCGATCTAATTCCCATTTCCTTCTTTAGTAAGTTAGTTTAATATAGTACCGTAGTCCCCCTTCCCCTAAAATAAGTTCTACCCCTAGAGCTAGAGAAGGGATGATTGATTGAAACTTTCCTGCAGTCCCCTTCATATTTATTTTGCATTTTAACTTTTCTTTGGGGGTAGGGTGTAGGGGTTGGGTAAGATTGAAAAATCACTGTAACTAGACGTTTCCCAGAGGGCAATTCAATGTGTAGTTCCTGCTAATGAAGGGAAAAGGCATCTTCCAATAGCTTGGAAGTGATCCTTTTCAGGCGGCAGACGAGTTTGACATAACAACTACAAAGGTTATAGTTACATAAATCACTTGTAGTAGTGCAAAGGAATTTTCTATTTACATCCTAGAACCGTGACAGTAGATAGGTTATCTTTGTAATTCCCTTAATTATTACTGTATATGCAATAATAAATTGTTATGCTTGGCTCAACTGTATAAATTTGCTAGCAATTTTAGTTCTTGTATTGTCAACTTAAATAAACAAAGAAGCACAGAATAGATTGTTAAGCCCTAACACTTGCTGTGATTGCAGGCATGCTTTTGCAACAATGTCATTTATTTCAGAAACATTCATATTCTTGTATGTTGGGATGGATACGCTAGACATTGACAAATGGAAGGAGAGCAACGGGAGGTATGTTGATTTATTAAAATTATAGTTCATGGCTCTTTTAATTGGTTATCTTTGTTGTTTATCCATTCTTGTGAAACAAGACTGATTCGCAAGTGACTGAAGCCCGAAATGGCGTTGACTTCAGTGCAGGTACCTTTCTTGCCGTGAGCTCCATTATGATGGGTTTAGTTTTGATAGGACGTGCAGCATTTGTTTTCCCACTCGCATTTGCGTTGAATCGGTTGAAGAAGAGAGATGATCAGAAAATTGAATTCCGTAAACAGGTAGATTTGGTTGTCAACTGCTGTAGTAGATCTGTGTTTCTGGTTTTAGTTTACTGACTGTTTCAGCTTCAGTTTATTATATGGTGGGCAGGACTAATGAGGGGTGCAGTCACTGTGGCATTGTCATATAGTGCGGTACATAAATATTCTTCTACTTGCAGTTAACAAGTAATTTTCGATTTCAGCTCTCTAACAAACGTGTTTTGCAGTTTTCCGGTTCTGCCGAGGGTGCGTTAAGTGAAAGATCACTGATGATCACTTGTACCATTATAGTTGTCCTGTTTAGTACTCTGGTGAGTTTTGTTCTTATTGTTTTATTTTTGATAGCTAGGGGCCAATCTTACAATAGCAAGCCCCTGTGTGGGTCCTGCTTTAGTGGGTCTAGGGGATCCAGATGTATTGAGCCTTATCTCGTCAAATTGTTTAGAACTTATAAGCATGATGCTTGAACTATTTTGTTTTCAACAGCTATTTGGTTCAGTAACGAAGCACTTGATTGGGGCAATAATCGGATCCCAAAGAGGAATAACTTCAGTTTCAGAACTATCCAACATCCCGAGTCTGGACTATCTGCAAATTCCATTCCTGGAATCGAATGAAAATGGCAATGGGGATGACAATGGTGATGGTGGTGCCAACCCTGACACCAATGGCAATGCTACTGCTCAGAGTGGTGACAACACTGAGCCCCGTGAAGCTCCTCCTCGTAGGCCAACTGGGCTAGCTTTGTTGATGAGACACCCCCATAAAACTGTGCATCATATTTGGAGAAGATTCGATGACAAATTCATGAGACCTGTATTTGGTGGAAGAGGGTTTGTCACATATGAACCAGCCTCCCCTACTGGTGCTGCTGAGCCTAGCCACGACCTTTGAATTTTGGGATTTCCATCATAACCCACCCTCCTATTATTTCTTTATTCATTACAAAATTCTATATATACACCCGCCTCTTGTTGTATCAGACAGTTGCTATTATAGGGTTTTCTTTGTAAATTGCAAGTAATAATTGGAATTCATATGTATAATTTTTATGTTAATAGCTTGTAATTTTGTCAAGCTTGGATAAACATGACTTACCCATTGTATTCACACCTCATTTCTATTTGCATTTAATCTTAGATAATCACTCGTTTCTGCACAAGAATCACCTTCGATTCTTGTACCAAGCCCGGAAGGAATAAAAATACAATTCAGAGTGTCTAATTGACTTCTCTGCCTTTCACTATGCATGGATGCTATATATATACAAGTATATTTGCTAGACATGTTTGCAAGACACCTTATTCTGATAAATTACAACAAGAAATTCTATAATATTAGAATTCTTCTTTCTCTCTCCCTACCTTGCCGTCGCACGCCCTTGCTGGGACCACCGCAACCGCCGCTCTTGCCCTCACCGCCGGAGTCGTAGTCGCCCGCTGGAGTCGTTGTCGCACATCCACCGTCGAAGGAGACAACCAGTGGTTGTGCTGGGTTTGCTGCTGTTAGAAACCAGACGCCCAACCGACCACCTTTCCGACGACCACCGATGACCCCGCTGACGCCACCGCCTCTGACCGTCACCGCTCCAGTCGCCGGAAACCGCTAGACTGTCCGTAGCACCCCTCTAACGTAAACCCTAAATTCAGTTTTGAAACTTTTCTTTCTTTTATTCATTATTTTCTGTTTTATTAATTATTGTTAGTATTATTATTATTATTATTATTATTATTTCCTTCTTGTTAAAATCTTGTAATTTGAGTTAAGGGTGTAAATTATTAATTTGTTAATTCTGGTTGTAATTAAATTGTTCTTGTTTTGTATTATTTACATATAAATTTGTCTAAATTATTATATGTAATTTTTATGTTCTAATTTGGTGTATTAGGGTTTGTAATAGTTGTAGTGAAATTATTAATGTTCGATTGTATGATGTACTTTGTTTTTCTTGTGAATCATGTTAGGGTTTTAGATAATACTATTATTGTATGCACGAATTAAAGTGTTTAATTATCTAGATTAATTCTTGTTCGTTAGTTAAGTATTCACATGCTTTCTTTAATTCTCTTAGGTGTTTAACATCATGTTTAACCATACTAAATAAATTAGATGGATTAAAATATTAAAGTACGATTCTTGTTTATTAATTTCATGATTCTTGATTAAACCTTGGAAAAAGAATTAGTTGTTGTGATTCTTGATTAGTAGTTTAAGTGTTTATATGTTCTTTATTTTTCATTCACATGTTCTCTTGTTCTTTCTTGTACCTTGATTAGGAAATTCATGTTTTATAATCATCCATGTTGTTATTATAGGATCTTGGAAGAGTATGTTGTAGAACTCATGTTTAGGGTAATGTTATTATTATTTCATGCATGCTTTTAGGGTTAGAGAAAATATTAAAGTTGATTTCATGCTTTGCAATTTGGTTTTGATGGTAGGAAGTTTGATGTTTGGACCTTGGATGGATTAGATTACATACCTTTAACCTTAGTCACTGTTTTAAGCCCAAATTAAGACCCCAAGATCGAATGGTGAAAGTTAGAACCAAAATAATCAATTATATGAAAACCGGGTGCGGGACAGTTTTGATAGGGTCTAAAGAATGGATCACCATGAGAGATATAATTATCCTTTGATCGAACCCTTTGAACTGGAGGTTCCCTTAGATGTTTTCTTTCATAGGAATTTTGCGGATCGGACTTTGGAGTTGTATAGGTCGAGTTATACCCCGATTACCAGACCTAGGTCAGATCTGGATAGTTTGGATTGATGACCATTTTTGAGGACCTTAGAGGGTGTTTTTGGTCTCGAGTTTAACACAAGAGTTTTAGTAGACATTCTGAGGTTTCCGAAAAGTCCAAAACCAGACCCATAGGATGTCAGAAAATCAAGTTATGACCCTTTTTATGTGGATGCTGTAATCTGTCTTATTGATGTTAATTATTAATGAAAATGTTGTTGAGTGAAAATGTTGTTTTGATCTTGTTATGTGATTACTTGGAATGTGTTAGGTAATTTAAAGTGTGAATTCATGATTGATGGGAACCTATAGTGTTCCTAGGGGAGGGTTAGTTAGAATGTAGTTAATACTAACTTCGAAGGGCACGTTTTGATTAGAATAATTATTTCTATTTTAGGCCCGAGCTAGTTCGCGTCGTTAGTGAGCTCAAGTGTGGTCGTTATTTGCTGCGAAGTGAAGTTAATCAGGTAATGTCTATGCTCTAATCCCCACTGGGATGCTCTTTAAATGTGTTTTAATGTTTTCTAATATGTTTTGAGAATTGCATCTCGAAAAGGGACTTTATGTGGAAAATGTGGCCATCTGTTTTTGATATTTGTTTGTAATTGTTGATTTATGAGTTATTGAAATTGAGATGGTCTTTTATAAGTAGTTTTGTTATTGGTTTGATAACCTGGGTTGGGTTTGACCTGAGAGTTGTGAGTTGAGTTTTGCATAAGACACTAATAATTCAAAGTGAAACATTAAGCGGGTTTATTGTTTTGATGCCTTTGGTAGGCTAATGTTTTTGCGGGCGATAACCCGGAGACCAGGATTTGGTATCCTGTATGGGTTATGTGTCAGGAGATCATGGTTTCATCCCTGATATAGGATAGATGATATGTATTGATGCCTTTGGTAGGTGAATGTTACTATAAGGGATTTGGTATCCCGGCCACATAATAAAATATGGAATTGGTTGGGTTGAGGAAAAATGTTAAGGGTTAAATGTTTGTGAAATGGTTTGACTTGTTCCCTCTCCCTTAAATGAATTAAAATGAATTTGAATTATTTTTTTTAACGGTAGGGGTAGACATTATTGAGTTTCCCCCCTCATTTTTGTAATGTTTTGTTTTCAGGTGAAGATCTGTATGTTGGGAACGGGAATTAGAAGTGAGGATAGCGTGTCTAGAAGTTGTTAAATTATGTTGCGTTTCTTTTCTGAAAAACCTGAAGTTAGTTTTGAGTTTTAATTCTAAGCATGAGTTGGTTAGTTGGTTTACCGTTATCAGACAGTTGTAGTTTTCTTTCTTGCCTTGTATTCCTTCGGGGATACAACAGTGACGCCCAATAAGAGTTTGAGTCTTTCGGTAAATCTTCTGTTAACGTTAGTTTGACCTTGACTTTTCTATAATTGAATTTTCGGGGCGTGACACACATATTAAAACCCAATCAACCTTTTCACATAACAACACGTTCATTAATAAATAACAAGACAGATTACATTACTCACATAAAAAGGGTCGTAACTTGATTTCCCGATATCCTATGAGTATGGTTTTGGACTTTCCGGAAACCTCACGATGTCTACTAAAACTCTTATGTTGAACTCGAGACTAAAAACACACTCTGAGATCCTCAAAAATAGTCATCAATCCAAACTGTCCAGATTTGACCTAAGTCTTAATCGGGGTACAACTCGACTTATTCAACTCTAAAGTCCGATCCGTAAAATTTATATGAAAGCTAACATCTTAAGGAACCTTCAGTTCTAACGGTTCGGTCAAAGGACAACTATACCACTTGTGGTGACCCGTTCTTTACACCCTAACGAAACTGGCCTGCTCCCTGTTCCCATATAGTCGGTAATTTCGGTTTTAACTTTCACCAATCGATCCCGGGGTCCTAATTTGAGCCTAAAACAGTGGCTAAGGTTAATGCTTCTACCCTAATCCAACCAAGGTCTAAAAGCTACCACTTATAATGAATAATTTAAACCTTTTTAGGTAAAGAACTTAATAATAACGTAATAATAATATAAACACGTAATAGTCACATAATAGAAACGTACATGTGTAATGTTCGAAATTCTAATGTACATAAAACCTTAAATAAAAAATAAAATAGTAAGAAAGATTTTAAGAACTCTTTTTAAGAATTATAACATAGTATTAAATATAACTAATACTTTAACTAAAGAATTACCAAATAAATTACTTTTCACAATTATGAACGATAAACATAAAATATCTTTCAAAACTATAATCAACCTTATTTAAACTATCACACATATCATTACTTAATTATAACCAAAGAATTCATATTTAACGAAGTAAACTTACTCTAATTTATCCATGAAATAACATTAATAAAACCCTATCATGATTTACATATAATAAACCACATTAATAATATAGTTGCACCTAAATCATCACAACTACAAATATAATCCCTAACAAACTCTCATAAAGATATTACCTACTTCTACTAGTACTAATAGATAACAGTAATATTAATAATATAATAGATAATAGTAATATTAATAATATCATTAATACAATACTACTATTACACTAACTAGAATCATAATAACAATAGTAATAATAGTAATAATCCCCTAACAGAACACATCACATGATTATTCACGTACACAACATAAATAATAATAATAACAATAATAATAATAATAATATCCCTAATACTAATAACAACAACAACAACAACAACAACAACAACAACAACAACAATAATAATAATAATAATAATAATAACACATAAATAATAATAATAATAATAATAATAATAATAATAATAATAATAATAATAATAATGATAACAACAACATATGATGTTACCAATATACCCTTATTAGTTGATGTATATTTGATAGCCATATACAACAAGGTCATCAAGGAAGACATCAAATATACATCATAAGAGCTAAATACTTGATTACATGGAAAATGAGCTCCATTCATTCATATCTCTTTCACAAACGAATGGCTTCAACAAGGGTAGCTTGGTAATTTTCTCCATATCTTGAGAACCATAAAGCTTTTGAGAAAGTCATCCTAGAGTCAAAGATAGACCATTCAAAGAGCTTTCCAATGGTTTTTGAATCTTGGAATTTGGAGAAGAGATGAGCAAGTTATTCAAGTTTTAATCTAGCTTAGTTTATTTTGATTCTTTATGATGTCATACTTGTATTAGATGATGTAAGCAAGATCCCTTGTATTTCTTTCATACCACACGCCAAGGGGGCCTCTCATTTCGTATAAATAGACCCCTTGGGTGCCTTGTAAACACAATTCATTCAATATATCAAATAAAAAGCAAACACATGTGTTGTTGTTTTCTCTCTAGCTTTTGTGCTAGTTTTTTATTCTCTTGAGGGAGTTTCGAATATCCCTACTTCTAGCCTTGGGTTGGCATCCCTTGGTGGTGAAAGGTAGAATTGGAGAAGTCTTTGGAGTGGTGTGCCTATATCTCCATAGAAGTCTTCAAAGCCATTATCATTCATTCAATCGTTCATCAAGCAATTCATCATTCGTTCATCATTCAATTCGTGAGTTTCATTCTAGTTCATTTGATCTTGTTTTTGTTTCTTCATTGTTTCAATCTCAAGATCATTCGCATACCATCCCACACATTCAAGAAACTTACATTCCATTCATTTACACATTCGATCCATTCATTTCATTCATCCATTTCATTCGTTCATTTATCAATTCGTCCATCTTGATAAAGATTTCCATTGATCTATTTCGTTTTCCATCTTATTTCATTAAATTTGGTTGATCTTTAAGAACTTTGAGAAGCAAGATTCTTATCTTGGTTTTTAAAGATCCTGTTTCCAAGTATAATGAGATTCCATTGATTCCATTATACATCATTAGTCCCTCAACGATCCTACGAGCTCAAGTGTTAGCAAAAATAACCACAACCGAAAACACAATAATTAATGGAGTCAAACTTAAATTACTAACGATGTCATGGTCAACGCCTTTAAATTTTTCGGGGTTTTACAGGAGGTGTTTATTCTTATTCTAAATACCTCATTTTTTCAATTCTCATAAAACAAACATTGGAATTGTATTACCATTATATCTATTCTCATTTTCACCTTCCAACTCTTTCTTACCAAATGTCCCCTAAGGGAACATTGTGTCAAATGCTCATATGAAGCCCATCTATGTTCAACTTGAAGCAATGTTTTACATGTAGTGTAGCTAAATATATTGTGTCAATTGGAGCTCATATTGTACAATTGAATGCATTGTGTTGTTACTTTTGTAGTGAATCGATTTGTTGTGTAATTAAATGTCGTTCAAGTTGGAGTTCATATCATGTAGTTGGACGTATTATCTATTTTGAGGTTGCACTATCTATCAATTGATAAAGATCTTCATCTTCGACCCTAAGCCCTAGAGATCATAATCTGATAGAATAAGCAGTGCAAAAAAAAAAAAAAATTGTCATAAGTCATATGTTGTAATATAAAAGAGATAGTTATTTCTTGTTGGATTGTAAGTTGTGTGGTAATTCTATTACTTTTTGGTTAAATTTTGGTGGGTTGGACTCAAACTATTGGATCATTTACGTTGAATTATATGGTCATTTACTTATATGATAGTTATGTTGGGAATGTCCCGACAATGTTCGATATACACGGAGATTAAACCAAAGTGATATAGTAATTATATGTCTTGCTAGAGACCTCTATAATTAGTAACTAAATATGTTTAATTACAACTATATTATTTGGTCCTACTGGGTCACACAAGTCAGTGCACTGGAACAATGTATGTAACCTAAGTAATATTGTATTACGTTTAGAAAAGTTGGAAACTGATTTATGTGAGAAATCAGCCCAACACGGACCGAAATTGGGCTCAACACGGACCGAAATTGGGCTCAACACGGACCGAAATTGGGCTCAACACGGACCGTGTTGACCCAACACGATCCGTGTTGAGACACCACGATCCGTGGTGTCCATGGGCCGAATTAATGGACCTTCTGGAGTCCAACACGGACCGTGTTGGGCCTGAGAAGCGCGCCGTTGCGTTAAGTCGGCCCTTTAGGGTTATGAATCCTCTCCCTAGGTTTTCTAAACACTATATAAAGGGATCTCTAAGAGAGATTATTTGACACCAAGTGCCTGAGACTCTTAGAGAGATACCAGGGTGATTTCCTAAGTTCCTCTCTCTTTTAGTTTTGCAGTTCCAGTTTCAGGAAACATTATTTGTTTCCGAAACAATCTCACATACATCTTAGATTGAGATTCGTCTCGATCGGGTCGATCTAGCAGTCGGGTTCTCGGAGTGCTGCGTGGACTTTCAGTAGAAGATTTCAACATTGGAATCTCGAAGGTCAACCTCTTCATCAGCCGGATTAGCGATCAGGTTTAATTATTAAAGCCTCTGCAATTGTTGTGATTAATTGTTTTATAATTGTTATGAATATTCCGCCAATTAATCTGTATCTGTTTAGGAAATAGATAACCTAAAACCTAGCAGTGGTATCAGAGCCACCAATTGCATGCTAAAGTATTGTACTTGTATTCATAAGTAATTTTGTCAATAGTTGAATTATATTATGAATATGCTAGAGTAGATTTATGCCTAAATTTTGAATCTTTATGAAAGTTTTAATCTTTACTGTTTATGATAATAAATCTGGAATTTTATTGTAAAATTTCATACTTTGTTATTATTTATTTCTTATTGCCTTTATTTAATCGATTTTATGTTTGTTTAATCGTTAAATATGACATAAACTTGATTCAATTTTGAATGTTTTAGAAACAATCTTGTTTAATATTGTTAAACAATAGGCAATACATGAAATAGGTCAAAATTCGCAAAATAAGGTTTTGTAGAATTATTTTCTGATTTAGTTTATTTACGGTAAATATGAAAAATAGAAACAAAATATCAAACGAATTCGAAAATTTCTGAAATTTTTACTAGAGGTGTCTGGAAGTGTTTTGGACTTTCCATAATTTTTGTATATTTTTTCCAATTAAAATGGATTTTTAATTGAGTTTTCAGATCTGAAGAGAAATAAAATTCGTTTATTCTCTGAATTTTATAAATTTGTAGAAATTTGTAAAACTTCTGAAAATTTTACAGTAGGTTACTGGGTAACCATACTTTTAGGAAAAATTCTGTTAATTTATCCATTCAAATTATATTTTTTTTAATTTAGATTTTCAAATTTGAGAGAAATAAATTTGTTACTTCTCTGAATTTTTTATATTTATAGAAATTTGCAAATTTTCTGAAAATTTGAAAGTAGGTTACTGGGTAACCATTCTGCTATGGACAAATATTTCGTGAATTTTCGAAATCGTTTACTAATTTTCCTTTAATTTTCAGATTAACAGAAAAGTAGAATTTTCCTTTAATTCTGCTATGGATTTTTATTCTAATTTTAGAAATTTGATAAAAATTTGAAATTTTTACAGTAGCATATTGGATGAACCTACTGTATGGGAAAATTATAAAATTTTATTTTTTAAACTTATCGGACTGTTATTATTTATTTTCCTCTTAAACGGAGAATTAAAATGTTTAATTCCCTAAAATTTTACAATCTTTTGAAAATTGTTAAAATTCTGGAAAATATTCATATTGGGTTATTAGATAACACGATGATATGAAATCTTTTAATTCGATGAGTTATGATATTTTTTATTTAAGTTTTTCATTCACGAAATTAACCGAAACTGGGAAGCAACACGGTCCGTGTTGATCCAACACGGACCGTGTTGCCAGCAGTTTTGGTGAATTCATGTGCTTTAGGGTTTGTAATTAATTTTAGAAATTAATTATTAAATTCTATCACTACTAAATCAGATAATGGGCATAAAATCTATTATTTTGTAAAGTTTAAGAAACTTACAATATCTTTAAAAGATATAGTATCTTTTAGATTCCTTGATTTTAGGAAAGTCAAGTATTTTGTTTGTATGAGTATAAAATCCTAAATCTGTTTAGGTAATTAAGATAAAATTTGGAATTTTGTTTATTTCATCATGCAATCTTTTAGGAAACCATATTTATTATTTGTTTCCTTATATGTGTTATATTGTAATTATGTATGCCTTTATAATTTATTATTTAAGCATGTGTTATATTTGATATAATTATTGCAATATTACATGTTTTGCATGTGCTTCTAGTATGGCCATAGATAGTCGGTTTTACCGGTCTGCGTACCGGGTTGGGTGAAATACTGCGTCCGTGTCGTTGAATTAATTTAAATTTAAATTTTTCAGTTAAGTTATTTTAATTCATGTAAGGCCTCAATTGTGAGGTCCACTTTGTAAATTTGTTGTAATTGGAGACATCAAATCAAATGGGAGCCCAACAACAATGGAGGTGGTGATTCGAGTGGGAGCCCGTCCAAGGAAGTTGCAAAACCCAAGAAGATTTTCTTGAAGACTGTCAAGGCTTAGTTAAATTAGTTGATTAAGTCTAGGTGGCCATACTAGGGGTTTTTATTTATGCTTTAAATTTGTTATTGCATGTTTTATTATGCCTTTTATGCTTTTCGAAAGAGTTCACCTAGAATTGCATGCTTAGGATAATAAAACTTACTCTCAAAATGAATTACTGCTCAACCTATCGAAACACCACTTAGATGGATAAATAAAGAAAGCCAAAGCGAATTATTTGTCCATCATTAATAAGTAGGGTGGGAGCTAGGTCAATTCAAATTGGCTATCAAAATAGTTTTGGGCCAAGAGCAGAGGAAGAGAAATATTGTATTCGATACAAATTTCTTGCCAAGAGTCATTTTGAATGATCGATCATAAGATGATCCACCAAAGATAACATGGGATCGAGTTTTGTTGGGCCAAAGTCCACTTGAGCCCATGAGTCTTGTGGGTCTTGGTAAATTAAAACACTAAATGAGAGTTAATAAAGTGTTTTGATTTGAAATTAAAATTAGTTAAATTTTTTTTGATGAATAATAACTAAAATGAACCAATTTTGTCTCGTAGAATTATTTATGTCTTTTTCACTCAAATATCCATCACTAATAAAATATTATTTTCTCCTTGAGAAAGAGAAAAAACATTACACCAATTCCTTAATTGGCATCGCTATCACAAGATTGTCTTGGGCGAATTAAAAGAAACATGTCTTTGATATAACATTGAGCTAGGCATCAATATTAAGAGGTCAATCAAGCCAAATGAATACATGTAATGTAATAGTATTCATACAACTTTAACTTCAAAATGTTTGAAGATTAAAGGAAGGATTTCAATATTACCAACACAAAACCAAGTTCATCGAACTAGTTAGAGTTGATAACTATGAAACCAATAACCATATAGTCTCGGTTGAGCTAGATAAGAGCCAATTGATGGCACTCATGTTCTAAAGGGTATTTGACTATTTTAGAAATCTCGGATCCTCTTGAGCCAAAAGATTGGCGACCAAAGATAGTCTTTTAGTGAAAGGGAAAATAAGATTTAAGAAATCTATCAAAGACAAGAAGTCAAAGGAAAGGTAAGGACAAACAGTTGTACATACCCAACCAATGACAGCAACCGGTTAACAACCAGATCATGTATGACACTGGGAGCGTGAATAACTATAAGGAAGACTTGAGATATGATTTCAATTCTAGGCAAATGCGTATATGATGCACACTACCCTTATTAAACCCACTTTGAGTATAAGATACAGGCTGTGAAACTCGCATTTATGCAAATATGCAGTTATCTACAGCAAAGTAGATGTGTTTTGAAGGATGAGAGTCAGCCTACAAATAGGAACATGCAATTAGTTGTAGCTTCTCATGAAGAGTTGGTTGTTTATCCATTTCCTCTAAACTTATAAGAGAAATATATAGGTGATTCTATGTTCTCATTATAAGTAGAAATTTAATTTCTTACTCTCAATTAGAGAGAGAGAGGATCACGGATAAACACACCTAACACATCGAAACGAAAAGGTTTAAAAGGAATAAACTCATAAAACTTGTAACTATCTATTAAGTCATGCAAATCAGAGCGCATTCAGAAATGTCACAGTGATAAACTTTTGAATGATAAGACTTTGAAACATGTGATGTCTGCAAAGCATGACTATACCTTTTACAAGAAAGGGTGAACGTGTCAACAAACACTTATACATATGGATGTATGTAGTCCAATTGAGCACAAGTACATGGGATGAATTACTTCAAATCTTCAAAGATGAATAAAATAACACATGGTGATTCATGTCTATGAGATTCATCTGAAGCTGGAATGTTAAAATAGTTTAATGATTTCCAAAATGAAGTAGTCTTGGTGAAACAATGAGAGCACTTGGATACGATCGAATAGATGCTAATGGTTGAGCCAAGAGTTTGAACAAATGACTCAAATGAAACATAATTCTGGCACTATAAGCTTAAGTCATATTAATCAGAAATGCATTCAGAAAACTGCATAGTGCAGGATTTTGGAAAACCTAAACTTTGAAAAGTTCAATGTTTATAAAGCATGTCTGATGGGTAAGATGACTAAAACCACCTCTTATTGGAATTGGTGAACAAGCTAACGACTTATTAGGATGTAAATATATTGATATATGTGGGCCTATGAGCACTAGTGCTAAGAAGAAGGTTTACAGTACTATTTCATCACTTCCAGTGACGATTTTTAAGTAGATATGGGTATATCTACTTAATACGCCACAAGTTCAAATCCTTTGAAAATGTTCAAAGAGTTTCAAAGTGAAGTACAAAACCAACTTGGCAAGAAAATCAAAACCCTTCAATTAGGTTGAGGAGGTGAGTGAGCCAAAGATTTCATTGACCATTCCCTAGAACGCGGAATTGTTTCATAACTCTCTCCTCTAGGAATACGACACCTCAATGATGTATCTAAGAGGAGGAATCACACCTTATTTAGATATGGTGCGATCAATGATGGTTGAGTCAACATTTCCGGTTACCTTTTGGGGATACACGCAGTTAACCATAGCTCTAATTACTGAACAAAGATTATCTGAAGCACTAAAGAAGACACCACATTTGATTTGGAGAGGAAAAGTCCTTGAACTGTCTTTCTGAAAGAAAGGGGTATCACTTCTACAAACTGTTGTAGAGGAAAGTGTTTGTGTCTCAAAATGCTTTCTTCTTAGAGAATATGTTATTCTCTAAAAGAAAGAGTGGGAGAGAATTTTGAACTTACCGAAGTTCAAGAGACACAAAACACTATAATCATCACCTAAAACTCCGTTACTTGATCCTAGTTCAAGTTTTCCTATTGGTCGGAAAATTAAAGAACGAGGTTGAAGTAGTAGAAGCTCCTAAAAACGGTGAGGAGGAGGTGCCATGAACAATACTCCAAGCAAGGTCAGGTAAACAACTCCATCAGCCACAAAGATATCGATCTTCTATGGATGAGCATGAGATGTTACTTTTAGAAAGTAATGACTCTACCTACATCAAAGAAGCTTTAGCAAATCAAGTTTCCATAATGTCTAAAATGGACTCCATGTATGCAACCAAGTTTAGAACTCGGTTGATTTGTCTGAAGGTGTGAGCCATCAGGCATATGAGGGTTTTAAGGCAAAACATGGGTTCATTAAGACATCAAGACTGACTTCAAAATCAAATTTTGAAGAAAGGTGTGTACTTGACACAACTGAGTGGTCTTTTGTTGGAATACTTATAAATTTCAAGAGACCATATGTGGTCTTAAGGAAGCTTCTAGGAGTTGGAATCATTGATCTTCCTTACTAGGATATCAAAAAGGTTTGACATACTAGGAAGTTCCAAAGATTATATTGTGTTTACAAGAAGTTCAATGGGAGCAATGCGTTTTCTGATATTGTATGTGATTGACATACTGCCTACTAAGAAGAATATTCCAATGTTGCTTCTACTGAGGTTGACTTGGAAATAATTTTCAAAGTGAAGGATTGGTGGGGCTAAGAATCTTCTTGGAGACAAGATCTATAATGATAGATTAAAGATTTTGATTGTTTGAAATCAAAGTTGACTAGGTGTTGAATAGTTCAACCCACTTCGAGAGTGGATTAACTTCCATAAATCATGGCATATCCTTAGGGAATCTGGTTGTCTCAAAACAATAAGAAGATCTAAAAAGGATGAGACATATAACTCATGCTTCGGGTGTGAGATTAATGTATGCCATGAAATGTTCAAAGCCCAACATAACATATACATTCTGTATGTTTAAGCAAACTTAAGGATGTGGTCTAAGTCTAAAGTGGTCGATAAAAGCTAAGTGTGAAGAGTTGCATTGATGCTACACTTATGACAGAGAAATATGATTATCTGAAAGGTCAGAGAATATTATACGATTTGTTTTGAGTGGTATTGAGGTGAACTGGAAGAAGTTCCTAACATGACATGTGTTTAATTCTACAAAATAAGACAAGCATGACACGACTTTAGAAGCTGTGACAGAAACTGTTAGGAAGTTCGTTTGGAATCGGGTGATGTTTCTAGCCTTGCGAGAGAAATGGAGCCTTGTTGGTAGGATCCATCACTCAAGCAAAGGAACTGAAGCTCACTGTGAATCCAAACATAAGTTCCGGAAATATCTCCCTGTATGAAAGGTCATTAGTGAGATGGTATATGTGCAAGGTTCATTGCAAGTATTATGTTCTAAACCCCTGTTGTAGTTATAGCATGATAGTCATTCATGGGCAATAGGTATTGAACACATTCCGGAATATTAACAAGTCAAACTTACATGAATTGTTCATGAATTATGACCTTGTTGATTCATCATTAAGAATAATATTCCAAATTTACATTAATTGTAGTTTAGAATTATGTAAATGTCCAAAAAGGTTAGCGCATTCAAAATGGGAAATTGGATGAGGTTCGATTTCTGAAACCCCATTAGTGAACTTGATGACGCTAATCCTGGTCGATAGTCGACCTGTTTCCTAATTGTATTATCACGTAGGAACAGTGATAATACCAACACAATTAGCATGTAGGATTGAGGTGATGATCAAGTTTCGTGATCATAGTGATGTGATGACATCATAAATCAATCACATGGGTATTGTTGAGAACAACTACCGAACTGACCCGCATTGGGAGCTCTTTAAGTTGGGAATTGTCATAGGAGCTCTCACCACTCAAAATTTCTGAATCCTGAGTTCAGTACACAGATTGCATCCTCTGCTGTGACTTTGGAGCGCGTCAAACACCTTTCGTAACAGTAGGCTATAAAGGCGGTGTCTGGGTTACAGTTGGATCATGTGAGAATGTGTGTCTGAACAAGATGGCATTGTCCTCCCTATTAGGGACAGCTATCTTATTGGCCACTCGGTGAGATTGGACTGAAAATGCTTGGCCGAGCTCAGTTGAATCAATAGTTGATCATCTGCTTTTCAAAGTCTAAACTCGGAGATCGAGGAACGTTTCGGGTCTTATATTAGGATGACATCATCTTACCTTATCCGAACATGAGACAGTAAGTGACAAGGGAATTCAAAGAATCGAACACTTGTGGGACAAGTGGGAGATCGTTGGGAATGTCCCGACAATGTTCGATATACACGGAGATTAAACCAAAGTGATATAGTAATTATATGTCTTGCTAGAGACCTCTATAATTAGTAATGAAATATACATCATGAGAGCTAAATACTTGATTACATGGAAAAGGAGCTCCCTTCACTTATGTCTCTTACACCAAGAATGGCTTCAACAAGGGTAGCTTGATAATTTTCTCCATATCTTGAGAACTATAAAGCTTTTGAGAAAGTCATCCTAGAGTCAAAGATAGACCATCCAAAGAGCTTTCCAATGGTTTTTGAATCTTGGAATTTGGAGAAGAGATGAGCAAGTTATTCAAGTTTTAATCTAGCTTAGTTCATTTTGATTCTTTATGATGTCATACTTGTATTAGATGATGTAAGCAAGATCCCTTGTATTTCTTTCATACCACACGCCAAGGGGGCCTCTCATTTCGTATAAATAGACCCCTTGGGTGCCTTGTAAACACAATTCATTCAATATATCAAATAAAAAGCAAACACATGTGTTGTTGTTTTCTCTCTAGCTTTTGTGCTAGTTTTTTATTCTCTTGAGGGAGTTTCGAATATCCCTACTTCTAGCCTTGGGTTGGCATCCCTTGGTGGTGAAAGGTTGAATTGGAGAAGTCTTTGGAGTGGTGTGCCTATATCTCCATAGAAGTCTTCAAAGCCATTATCATCCATTCAATCGTTCATCAAGCAATACATCATTCGTTCATCATTCAATTTGTGAGTTTCATTCTAGTTCATTTGATCTTGTTTTTGTTTCTATTACTTTTTGGTTAAATTTTGGTGGGTTGGACTCAAACTATTGGATCATTTACGTTGAATTATATGGTCATTTACTTATATGATAGTTATGTTGGGAATGTCTCGACAATGTTCGATATACACGGAGATTAAACCAAAGTGATATAGTAATTATATGTCATGCTAGAGACCTCTATAATTAGTAATTAAATATGTTTAATTACAACTATATTATTTGGTCCTACTGGGTCATACAAGTCAGTGCACTGGAACTGTAACGACCCGCCCTAAACACGTATTAATTAAGGCCTTAATCCCAGTGATTAACGAAATTACGCTGTTCAAATTTTTCTTTCTTTTACGTTAATATGGTTATTACTGTTATTATTATTATTATTATTATTTATTTTTATGCGCGACAGGTCTCGAGCAAGGCGATGGTTAAACGGGTTGATTTTATGTTATCTCGAATTTAAAGTTATTATTACGAGTTTATGAATACTTTTACGATAAGTTTTATAATTTATTTTGTCGTTCTCAATTTTACGCTTGTAACCGAAGAAGATTATATTAATATTAATTTCCGTTTCTTTTACGATTTATATTACCCAACCTTCCTAAGTACATTTTATTGCTCAATTCATTTTATTAATATGTCTTACCAATTTATTTTATGTGGTTTAGTATTAGTTAATTTTACCCAATTTATTCCCAAGTAATTTTATTTAATTTATGCTAAACTATTTTATCAAGTTTTATGTTGATTAATTTTATCTAGTTTATTACCAATTACCTTATCTAGCTAATTTTAATGACACCTTTGTTAGCCTAATTACTAATTAGAAGAATGGTTTAAGTAGTGTTTTAATTTAATTAAGGGAGTGTATTTATATATACAAGGGGGGAGTAATAAGGCCTTCTATTTCATTTTATTTACAAATCAGAAATTCATCTCACCTCAACCCTCCTCCCCCTTTCTCCTCTGCCCAGCCCAGGCAGCCCTGTCCGGGCGTTTTCCGGCGACCGGCCGGCGGCCCAGGGGTGGCCGAGCCACCCTCCTTCCCTCCTCTCTTGTTTCCTTCTCCAATTTCTCTCTCAAGTGGTATATATTCAAAACCCTAACTCTATTCTTTATGTTCTAATATGAAATTTCACTTCTAATTTGTGTAATTCTTGTTGTTCTTCATCTCTTTTATGTTTTTAAGCATGAATTTATGTTGTGGTTAAGTTAGGTTAATTAGGGTTTAAGTTTTGGGTTGAATGCATGTAAATTTTGGGTGTTCTTGAAGAGTTCTTGATAGATTTATGGTGGATGATGATTCTATCTTGGTGCATGTGAGTTTGTTGAAGGAATATTGAATTTTGGGACTGATTGTAAGTATTGGTTATGTTAATTATGTGATTTTGTGCTTAAATGATATGAATGGGAGAGAATTTGGGGAAGGAGTGCTAGTACAAGCATTGTTTCAAGTAGCATGATTTAATCCATGGTTGCATGTGAGATTTATGATGTTATTTGAGTAAGTTTTGAATGTTCATTTCTGGAAATATGATGAATGTTAGCTAATTTGAAGTTTAGTCGTGAATTGGTATGATTTAGAAGCTTAAACAAACATTAGAAGTGGGATTAAGGGCATTAAAGTTTCTGTTTGGGAATCTGATTTTTGCATAGGATGAAAAGTGTGAATTTTGCCCGGATTTTTACTGGAAATGATAGCCCAAGTGATTATCTAACTCTAGGCTTTGGAATTTCGAGAATCCGATATGTATAGCCCGAGATACGAGCAAAACCGTGAAGGGGTACTGTTATATACGTTTTCTGGAGTCAGTAGCTAAATGCTACTTTTTCGTCCATTTGGAGACCTTGTTGGTTCTTGTGATAAACATAAAAGTTTTAGGTTACTCTTTAAGCTTTCCGGAAAGATAAGATTTGCGCCCATACGATATCGGGAGTGAAAGATATGAGGCCGTGTTTAAGGGCTGTCAATTTAGTTTTCTGCCCAGAATATTATTTCCAATTTCTGGCTTTGGGGCCATAATTCAATCATTAAGGAGTTCTAATCAATGGGCGAATTGTATGTCAATATTAGGATAATCAAGATATGTATTCTAGGTTACAAGTATGATCATTTGGTGAGGATGGTTTTCTCCTAAAGGTGTAATTGTCATTAGTAAGTCATGGTTATACTATTGAAGAACTAAAAGAGTTATTATCACATATTGATGTTTGGTTTAGAATTCGGGATGCTTGTCTAGCCTAAGGCTTCTTTGATCTAAATAGTCTCAAGAAATAATCTTCTTCTAAATACTTAACTCTAGTTCATCGTTTCAAATGCTCCCGAAATTAATATTTCATTCTCATAATTGTCTTCCTTGTCGCTTGATGACATTCCCAAATAAAGTCAAAGAACTCGTTAATCCTCATTTTAGCCTTCCATTTCTTGAGTTTCATACTCCATCCATGTTATTGTCCAAGTCTACTCTTCAATTCACAAGCTTTCCATCGATTATTTACGAGCCTCTATATGAGTTTCATATCGGAAGTTCAAACCATAGGATTTGTTTTTATGTGCCGACAAACCAGCTTCTGTCCGGGCTACTTTTCGAGCCCTTCCTTTCATTTTTAGCCTTCGGGCCAGTGGACAAAGTTGTAGGGCGTGATTTTCCCTTTCCGAAAAGTACTCGTTTGCAAAAATCTGAGTTTCCTAGCTCAAGTTATCACCAAATCTTTGATTGATCAAAAACTGAAATTTCTATTTTTCTCATCCCTTTTAAGTTATCAAGTTTTAATTATTTTAATCCCAGCTTGTAAATTTCAAGGACTTTATTAAAGTTCTCAATTTTCTTGTGCTCTTATTATAGTTTCCAAGTCGCCCAAACCGTCCCAAGCTCGAGGCACGTCGCTAGATCTTTCTACTACCCAAGGTACGCAAATTTTCCAACTTTTCGCTCCTTATTATCATTTAATGTTTTCGTGGTTATTTTAAGTTGTGCTTTAATGTTTATGTTACGGTTTTAAAAGGTCCCATTTTATGTTTTCTTTGTGCTAGTTACTTATGGGTGCTAGCTCTCTTTTTATGTATGATACTCCTGATCAGAGTATCCATACCTGGCCAGTGTCGACTGCTCGGCAGTCACCAAATCCAAACTTCGATCGGTTTGGGCATGCGCGTGTGTGAGATGCATTGCATCGATCGTAAGAGACCAAATACTTATGTTTTAGTACCTATCTTACCTTTCATGTACTTTACCTTTTACGTTGATGAATTAAGTTATTTTATTCTTGTTTATCCCTTTCCCGTTTTCAAAATGAATTTAAATGCCGGCACTAAAACCGTTTTCGAACGGTTTGACGTGTTGGAGGTTTACGTACTGAGTGTTTCCCCACTCACTTTGCGTTGTTTTAATGATTTGTTTTAGGCGGTCCGAGCTCTCAAGTTAAAGGCAAGGATAAGCAAAAGTAGGAGTTTACCCGACCAAGGTAGTCTTAAAGGGCGGTTTTGGCCGACATCGGTGGTCTTCTTGGTGCCAGAGATTGATTCATATGGGAGGAAGTTTAATATATATATTTCTTTGATGGATGTATAAAGCTTAATATATATGTTTTTGGTGATTGTTTATGTATGGGTTTAAGTGTAGCGTTCATTTGGGTGATTCGTGTATATTTTGGTGGTTCGTGTGCCTTGTCCCGAGTGGGGACGGCGGTAATGCCTCAATACTTGTCTTTTCCGCTGCGCTAATCACAGGTTTAATTTATGGTTTAAGTTAATCTTGTGGTTAAGGGTTTTGGGGTGTTACAGTTGTGGTATCAGAACAGAGTTATAAGAAGTTTTTTGGGGATGTAGATTCCCTAGGAATGTGAGATATGAATATGGGAAGTATGAATTGTGTATGGGATTTGTGTTCCTTATGGATTGGATTGGAAATTGTGAATATGTTGGGGATGAATGTTGAGCTTGAAGCTCTAGATGTGTTTATGAAGTGTAAGTTGTTTTCTTGCAGGAATACAAGTTATGTAAAAGTCTGGGATAGCTCAATTTATAGGGGAAGTGCTGTCGAAATTTCTCCAGAATTTAGAGAGCTTTAGTATAAAAATCTAAGGAAGTTTAAGTACAAATCACAAGTAATCTAATAGTAGGTGCAAGTGAAGCGTGCTAAGTGCTTTTGAGAATGCGAGGCAGGTTGAATTAGTCTCGAAAGGAGAATTTGAGTCATTCAAAGAAAAGTATACAAATCCAATTCCAAGTGGGATTGATGTAGAAGGCAAAGGAAGTGTTAAGTGCCTTATCATGGTGTGTTGTGAAATGTTTAAAAGCATTTAAATGATATGAGTGAGTAGTACGCTCCAAGTATAGTAAGTGAAGTCTCAGGGATCTTAAGAGGGAACAAGAGTTCCATTAGTATCAAATGAGGTTCAAGTTGGTTAAGTCTTGGATCTTGCCTTGATTTTTCTTTTATTAATTTTAACGAGCTCTTATTTGCTAAGTTTATTAAAACCTCGCGTTCATGTTATATATATGTAATATAGATGGATCACAATGGTGACCCTGGCTACTTTGGGTTTTAATTCAAAAAGTTACTCGGGCGCATACCTTTTCCGCCCGTAAGACAGGCAAGCCAGCCTAGGGAAGAGAACTACGCTAATAAGGTAGCCAAGAGAAACCCGACCTCTTATGCGGGAAGTTCTGACCCCGCGATACTAGGAGAATGATTTAGAGATTTGGGAAAGATATTTGAAGTAGTTGAGGTACATAAGATAAGAAGCTGACAATAGGGACCTCTTATTTGAAAGGAGAAGCTAATTTTTTTGGGGGAAAACTATTAAGGGAGAGTACCAAGGGACAAGCAAAGCTTGGCGGGGAGCTATTAAGGAACAACCATTGTGAGGACCAAACCTCTTGTGCTTGGCCTTTATATTTCAAGTTCATTGCTCGAATTCAACCTTTATTCCATGCTCTCATTGTACATCCTCATGGTAAAGTTCACCCCCTCATCGCAATATCAAATCCAAGCTTCTCGTTTCCTATCATTGTTTATTCTCAAGAATCTTTATCAAATCCTGTCATTGTTATCCCCAAAGACGTTAAGGCATTCAATAACTCGCCTTTATCGACTTGTTACCAATTCGTGATCAATTCCTTCATGACCATTACCTACTCTGATCGCTATTAACTCGCTATTTCTTCAGAGATAGACTTCGTTAGATTCATATGACCCTTTTTACTCGCTAAGATTTATCTTTTTCAAGTGGTTGTCATGTTCCACCATGAATCTGCATACTATTTCCAAAACTCAGCTTCAATAAAAGTCATACTCAGTTTAAGATCAATAACTTATGCTCTATCCCTCCAGGAAGTTACTACAAAATATTCATGCATTCCAAACATTAATTCCCTTAATTCAGAAATCAGAAGACTGATCCTAATATCTTTCCTTTTCAAATCAAGCTCATTTCGATGTACTTATGAATTTCCTTGTTCATGAAATCATTGTAATCATCATCTTTATCAAATGTGCTATATTTTGTTGATCCTCGTTTTCTTAATGTATATACATGTGTCGTTGGACTAGAGAATATCTATATTCCTCCATGAAGCTTTAAATCTATTAGTGTGAACCTTTACTTCGTCGTTGACTTCAGAATTCATGTTTCTACCCCTTATCGATGGCATCTCCCTATTATCATGTTTTTCCTCCGCGCCTGTTAGTACCTTTTATAGGAAATAGATGTCAGGAGGGAAGTTTAATAAAGTAAGGAAAAGCAAGGTATAAAGGTATTAGTTTGTATGGAAATTTCGAGATACCTGAGGTAAAGTAGGAAGTGTAGAGAAACAGTTGTTCAAGGAGATACTAGGGACCTTCGAGTCAAGACTTTTTACGATTAAGTTGTTCATAAAGTCAAGAATATAGAACGCTTGGAGAAAGATTAGCTCTTCATCCAGAGGAATAATAGTCATATGGATATATCTGAGAAAGAAAACATTCTTACCATATAATTTATGAAGGGAAGAGAGTGTTCAGATAATTAATAGAAGTAAAACCCAGTGGTTTGGGGTTTTTGAGAGATAGTAATCCCCCCTGACAATGACTTGTCTTAGAAAGCGATGCAAAGAGAAATAAATTCAAGGTTTTATGAATAATCAGCGTAAGGTGTTCGTCACGATGATGATCGTAACCTCAGGATGAGATATGATATCATGAAGACACCTCGGAAGCCATTTGGGAAGCCGAAGAAGACAGGAAGAAAAGCTACCCGCGCCTCTTTTAAGTTTTTTCGAACGCGAGTAATCCAACAGCAAGTTTCGGGGACGAAACTTCTTTTTAGGGGGAGAGGGTGTAACGACCCGCCCTAAACCCGTATTAATTAAGGCCTTAATCCCAGTGATTAACGAAATTACGCTGTTCAAATTTTTCTTTCTTTTACGTTAATATGGTTATTACTGTTATTATTATTATTTATTTTTATGCACGACAGGTCTCGAGCAAGGCGATGGTTAAACGGGTTGATTTTATGTTATCTCGAATTTAAAGTTATTATTACGAGTTTATGAATACTTTTACGATAAGTTTTATAATTTATTTTGTCGTTCTCAATTTTACGCTTGTAACCGAAGAATGTTATATTAATTTTAATTTCCGTTTCTTTTACGATTTATATTACCCAACCTTCCTAAGTACATTTTATTGCTCAATTCATTTTATTAATATGTCTTACCAATTTATTTTATGTGGTTTAGTATTAGTTAATTTTACCCAATTTATTCCCAAGTAATTTTATTTAATTTATGCTAAACTATTTTATCAAGTTTTATGTTGATTAATTTTATCTAGTTTATTACCAATTACCTTATCTAGCTAATTTTAATGACACCTTTGTTAGCCTAATTACTAATTAGAAGAATGATTTAAGTAGTGTTTTAATTTAATTAAGGGAGTGTATTTATATATTCAAAGGGGGAGTAATAAGGCCTTCTATTTCATTTTATTTACAAATCAGAAATTCATCTCACCTCAACCCTCCTCCCCCTTTCTCCTCCGCTTGGCCCTGTCCGGCGTTTCACTGACCGGCCACCAGTGACACTCAGGGTGGCCGAGCCACCCTCCTTCCCTCCTCTCTTGTTTCCTTCTCAAATTTCTCTCTCAAGTGGTATATATTCAAAACCCTAACTCTATTCTTTATGTTCTAATATGAAATTTCACTTCTAATTTGTGTAATTCTTGTTGTTCTTCATCTCTTTTATGTTTTTAAGCATGAATTTATGTTGTGGTTAAGTTAGGTTAATTAGGGTTTAAGTTTTGGGTTGAATGCATGTAAATTTTGGGTGTTCTTGAAGAGTTCTTGATAGATTTATGGTGGATGATGATTCTATCTTAGTGCATGTGAGTTTGTTGAAGGAATATTGAATTTTGGGACTGATTGTAAGTATTGGTTATGTTAATTATGTGATTTTGTGCTTAAATGATATGAATGGGTGAGAATTTGGGGAAGGAGTGCTAGTACAAGCATTGTTTCAAGTAGCATGATTTAATCCATGTTTGCATGTGAGATTTATGATGAATGTTAGCTAATTTGAAGTTTAGTCGTGAATTGGTATGATTTAGAAGCTTAAACAAACATTAGAAGTGGGATTAAGGGCATTAAAGTTTCTGTTTGGGAATCTGATTTTTACAGAGGATGAAAAGTGTGAATTTTGCCCGGATTTTTACTGGAAATGATAGCCCAAGTGATTATCTAACTCTAGGCTTTGGAATTTCGAGAATCCGATATGTATAGCCCGAGATACGAGCAAAACCGTGAAGGGGTACTGTTATATACGTTTTCTGGAGTCAGTAGCTAAATGCTACTTTTTCGTCCATTTGGAGACCTTGTTGGTTCTTGTGATAAACATAAAAGTTTTAGGTTACTCTTTAAGCTTTCCGAAAGATAAGATTTGCGCCATACGATATCGGGAGTGAAAGATATGAGGCCGTGTTTAAGGGCTGTCAATTTAGTTTTCTGCCCAGAATATTATTTCCAATTTCTGACTTTGGGGCCATAATTCAATCATTAAGGAGTTCTAATCAATGGGCGAATTGTATGTCAATATTAGGATAATCAAGATATGTATTCTAGGTTACAAGTATGATCATTTGGTGAGGATGGTTTTCTCCTAAAGGTGTAATTGTCATTAGTAAGTCATGGTTATACTATTGAAGAACTAAAAGAGTTATTATCACATATTGATGTTTGGTTTAGAATTCGGGATGCTTGTCTAGCCTAAGGCTTCTTTGATCTAAATAGTCTCAAGAAATAATCTTCTTCTAAATACTTAACTCTAGTTCATCGTTTCAAATGCTCCCGAAATTAATATTTCATTCTCATAATTGTCTTCCTTGTCGCTTGACGACATTCCCAAATAAAGTCAAAGAACTCGTTAATCCTCATTTTAGCCTTCCATTTCTTGAGTTTCATACTCCATCCATGTTATTGTCCAAGTCTACTCTTCAATTCACAAGCTTTCCATCGATTATTTACGAGCCTCTATATGAGTTTCATATCGGAAGTTCAAACCATAGGATTTGTTTTTATGTGCCGACAAACCAGCTTCTGTCCGGGCTACTTTTCGAGCCCTTCCTTTCATTTTTAGCCTTCGGGCCAGTTGACAAAGTTGTAGGGCGTGATTTTCCCTTTCCGAAAAGTACTCGTTTGCAAAAATCTGAGTTTCCTAGCTCAAGTTATCACCAAATCTTTGATTGATCAAAAACTGAAATTTCTATTTTCCTCATCCCTTTTAAGTTATCAAGTTTTAATTATTTTAATCCCAGCTTGTAAATTTCAAGGACTTTATTAAAGTTCTCAATTTTCTTGTGCTCTTATTATAGTTTCCAAGTCGCCCAAACCGTCCCAAGCTCGAGGCACGTCGCTAGATCTTTCTACTACCCAAGGTACGCGAATTGTCCAACTTTTCGCTCCTTATTATCATTTAATGTTTTCGTGGTTATTTTAAGTTGTGCTTTAATGTTTATGTTACGGTTTTAAAAGGTCCCATTTTATGTTTTCTTTGTGCTAGTTACTTATGGGTGCTAGCTCTCTTTTTATGTATGATACTCCTGATCAGAGTATCCATACCTGGCCAGTGTCGACTGCTCGGCAGTCACCAAATCCAAACTTCGATCGGTTTGGGCATGCGCGTGTGTGAGATGCATTGCATCGATCGTAAGAGACCAAATACTTATGTTTTAGTACCTATCTTACCTTTCATGTACTTTACCTTTTACGTTGATGAATTAAGTTATTTTATTCTTGTTTATCCCTTTCCCCGTTTTCAAAATGAATTTAAATGCCGGCACTAAAACCGTTTTCGAACGGTTTGACGTGTTGGAGGTTTACGTACTGAGTGTTTCCCCACTCACTTTGCGTTGTTTTAATGATTTGTTTTAGGCGGTCCGAGCTCTCAAGTTAAAGGCAAGGATAAGCAAAAGTAGGAGTTTACCCGACCAAGGTAGTCTTAAAGGGCGGTTTTGGCCGACATCGGTGGTCTTCTTGGTGCCAGGGATTGATTCATATGGGAGGAAGTTTAATATATATATATTTCTTTGATGGATGTATAAAGCTTAATATATATGTTTTTGGTGATTGTTTATGTATGGGTTTAAGTGTAGCGTTCATTTGGGTGATTCGTGTATAGTTTGGTGGTTCGTGTGCCTTGTCCCGAGTGGGGACGGCGGTAATGCCTCAATACTTGTCTTTTCCGTTGAGCTAATCACAGGTTTAATTTATGGTTTAAGTTAATCTTGTGGTTAAGGGTTTTGGTGTGTTACAGGAACAATGTATGTAACCTAAGTAATATTGTATTACGTTTAGAAAAGTTGGAAACTGATTTCTGTGAGAAATCAGCCCAACACAGACCGAATTGGGCTCAACACGGACCGTGTTCACCCAACACGATCCGTGTTGAGACACCACGGTCCGTGGTGTCCATGGGCCGAATTAATGGACCTTCTGGAGTCCAACACGGACCGTGTTGTTTAACCACGGACCGTGTTGGGCCTGAGAAGCGTGCCGTTGCGTGAAGTCGGCCCTTTAGGGTTATGAATCCTCTTCCTAGGTTTTCTAAACACTATATAAAGGGATCTCTAAGAGAGATTATTTGACACCAAGTGCCTGAGACTCTTAGAGAGATACCATGGTGATATCCTGAGTTCCTCTCTCTTTTAGTTTTGCAGTTCCAGTTTCAGGAAACATTATTTGTTTCCGAAACAATCTCACATACATCTTAGATTGAGATTCATCTCGATCGGGTCGATCTAGCAGTCGGATTCCCGGAGTGCTGCGTGGACTTTCAGTAGAAGATTTCAACATTGGAATCTCGAAGGTCAACCTCTTCATCAGCCGGATTAGCGATCAGGTATAATTACTAAAGCCTCTGCAATTGTTGTGATTAATTGTTTTATAATTATTATGAATATTCCGCCAATTAATCAGATGCTTAGGAAATAGATAACCTAAAACCTAGCAAAGGGTATCGAGCCACCAATTGCATGCTAAAGTATTGTACTTGTATTCATAAGTAATTTTGTCAATAGTTGAATTATATTATGAATATGCTAGAGTAGATTTATGCCTAAATTTTGAATCTTTATGAAAGTTTTAATCTTTACTGTTCATGATAATAAATCTGGAATTTTATTGTAAAATTTCATGCTTTGTTATTATTTATTTCTTATTGCCTTTATTTAATCGATTTTATGTTTGTTTAATCGTTAAATATGACATAAACTTGATTCAATTTTGAATGTTTTAGAAACAATCTTGTTTAATATTGTTAAACAGTAGGCAATACATGAAATAGGTCAAAATTCGTAAAATAGGGTTTTGTAGAATTATTTTCTGATTTAGTTTATTTACGGTAAATATGAAAAATAGAAATAAAATATCAAACGAATTCGAAAATTTCTGAAATTTTTACTGGAGGTATCTGAAAGTGTTTTGGACTTTCCATAATATTTATAGATTTTTCCCAATTAAAATGGATTTTTAATTGAGTTTTCAGATCTGAAGAGAAATAAAATTCGTTTATTCTCTGAATTTTATAAATTTGTAGAAATTAGTAAAACTTCTGAAAATTTTACAGTAGGTTACTGAGTAATCATACTTTTAGGGAAAAGTTTTCTGTTAATTTATCCATTCAAATTATATTTTTTTAATTTAGATTTTCAGATCTGAGAGAAATAAATTTGTTGCTTCTCTGAATTTTGTACATTTATAGAAATTTTCAAATTTTCTGAAAATTTGACAGTTGGTTACTAGATAATCATTCTGCTATGGATAAATATTTAGTGAATTTTCGAAATCATTTACTAATTTTCCTTTAATTTTCAGATTAACAGAAAAGTAAAATTGTTTACTTCTCTGATTTTTATTCTAATTTTAGAAATTTGATAAAAATTTGAAATTTTTACAGTAGCATATTGGATGAACCTACTGTATGGAAAAATTATAAAATTTGATTTTTTAAACTTATCGGACTGTTATTATTTATTTTCCGCTTAAACGGAGAATTAAAATGTTTAATTCCCTAAAATTTTACAATCTTTTGAAAATTGTTAAAATTCTGGAAAATATTCACATTGGGTTATTAGATAATACTATGATATGAAATCTTTTAATTCGATGAGTTATGATATTTTTTATTTAAGTTTTTCATTCACGAAATTAACTGAAACTGGGAAGCAACACGGACCGTGTTGCCAACAGTTTTGGTGAATTCATGTGCTTTAGGGTTTTAATTAATTTTAGAAATTAATTATTAAATCCTATTACTATTAAATCAGATAATGGACATAAAATCTATTATTTTGTAAAGTTTAGGAAACTTACAATATCTTTAAAAGATATCTTTTAGATTCCTTGATTTTAGGAAAGTCAAGTATTTTGTTTGTATGAGTATAAAATCCTAAATCTGTTTAGGTAATTAAGATAAAATTTGGAATTTTGTTTATTTCATCATGCAATCTTTTAGGAAACCATATTTATTATTTGTTTCCTTATATGTGTTATATTGTAATTATGTATGCCTTTATAATTTATTATTTAAGCATGTGTTATATTTGATATAATTATTGCAATATTACATGTTTTGCATGTGCTTCTAGTATGGCCATAGATAGTCGGTTTTACCGGTCTGCGTACCGGGTTGGGTGAAATACGGCCTGCGTGCCATCGTTGAATTAATTTAAATTTAAATTTTTCAGTTAAGTTATTTTAATTCATGTAAGGCCTCAATTGTGAGGTCCACTTTGTAAATTTGTTGTAATTGGAGACATCAAATCAAATGGGAGCCCAACAACAATGGAGGTGGTGATTCGAGTGGGAGCCCGTCCAAGGAAGTTGCAAAACCCAAGAAGATTTTCTTGAAGACTGTCAAGGCTTAGTTAAATTAGTTGATTAAGTCTAGGTGGCCATACTAGGGGTTTTTATTTATGCTTTAAATTTGTTATTGCATGTTTTATTATGCCTTTTATGCTTTTCGAAAGAGTTCACCTAGAATTGCATGCTTAGGATAATAAAACTTACTCTCAAAATGAATTACTGCTCAACCTATCGAAACACCACTTAGATGGATAAATAAAGAAAGCCAAAGCGAATTATTTGTCCATCATTAATAAGTAGGGTGGGAGCTAGGTCAATTCAAATTGGCTATCAAAATAGTTTTGGGCCAAGAGCAGAGGAAGAGAAATATTGTATTCGATACAAATTTCTTGCCAAGAGTCATTTTGAATGATCGATCATAAGATGATCCACCAAAGATAACATGGGATCGAGTTTTGTTGGGCCAAAGTCCACTTGAGCCCATGAGTCTTGTGGGTCTTGGTAAATTAAAACACTAAATGAGAGTTAATAAAGTGTTTTGATTTGAAATTAAAATTAGTTTAATTTTTTTTGATGAATAATAACTAAAATGAACCAATTTTGTCTCGTAGAATTATTTATGTCTTTTTCACTCAAATATCCATCACTAATAAAATATTATTTTCTCCTTGAGAAAGAGAAAAACAATTACACCAATTCCTTAATTGGTATCGCTATCACAAGATTGTCTTGGGCGAATTAAAAGAAACATGTCTTTGATATAACATTGAGCTAGGCATCAATATTAAGAGGTCAATCAAGCCAAATGAATACATGTAATGTCATAGTATTCATACAACTTTAACTTCAAAATGTTTGAAGATTAAAGGAAGGATTTCAATATTACCAACACAAAACCAAGTTCATCGAACTAGTTAGAGTTGATAAATATGAAACCAATAACCATATAGTATCGGTTGAGCTAGATAAGAGCCAATTGATGGCACTCATGTTCTAAAGGGTATTTGACTATTTTAGAAACCTCGGATCCTCTTGAGCCAAAAGATTGGCGACCAAAGATAGTCTTTTAGTGAAAGGGAAAAAAAGATTTAAGAAATCTATCAAAGACAAGAAGTCAAAGGAAAGGTAAGGACAAACAGTTGTACATACCCAACTAATGACAGCAACCGGTTAACAACCAGATCATGTATGACACTGGGAGCGTGAATAACTATAAGGAAGACTTGAGATATGATTTCAATTCTAGGCAAATGCGTATATGATACACACTACCCTTATTAAACCCACTTTGAGTATAAGATACAGGCTGTGAAACTCGCATTTATGCAAATGTGCAGTATATACTGCAAAGTAGATGTGTTTTGAAGGATGAGAGTCAGCCTACAAATAGGAACATGCAATTAGTTGTAGCTTCTCATGAAGAGTTGGTTGTTTATCCATTTCCTCTAAACTTATAAGAGAAATATATAGGTGATTCTATGTTCTCATTATAAGTAGAAATTTAATTTCTTACTCTCAATTAGAGAGAGAGAGGATCACGGATAAACACACCTAACACATTGAAACGAAAAGGTTTAAAAGGGATAAACTCATAAAACTTTTAACTATCTATTAAGTCATGCAAATCAGAGCGCATTCGGAAGCGTCACAGTGATAAAATTTTGAATGATAAGACTTTGAAACATGTGATGTCTGCAAAGCATGACTATACCTTTTACAAGAAAGGGTGAACGTGTCAACAAACACTTATACATATGGATGTATGTAGTCCAATTGAGCACAAGTACAAGGGATGAATTACTTCAAATCTTCAAAGATGAATAAAATAACACATGGTGATTCATGTCTATGAGATTCATCTGAAGCTGGAATGTTAAAATAGTTTAATGATTTCCAAAATGAAGTAGTCTTGGCGAAACAATGAGAGCACTTGGATACGATCGAATAGATGCTAATGGTTGAGCCAAGAGTTTGAACAAATGACTCAAATGAAACATAATTCTGGCACTATAAGCTTAAATCATATTAATCAGAAATGCATTCAGAAAACTGCATAGTGCAGGATTTTGGAAAACCTAAACTTTGAAAAGTTCAATGTTTATAAAGCATGTTTGATTGGTAAGATGACTAAAACTACCTCTTATTGGAATTGGTGAACAAGCTAACGACTTATTAGGATGCAAATATATTGATATATGTGGGCCTATGAGAACTAGTGCTAAGAAGAAGGTTTACAGTACTATTTCATCACTTTCAGTGACGATTTTTTAGTAGATATGGGTACGCCACAAGTTCAAATCCTTTGAAAATGTTCAAAGAGTTTCAAAGTGAAGTACAAAACCAACTTGGCAAGAAAATCAAAACCCTTCAATTAGGTTGAGGAGGTGAGTATTTGAGCCAAAGATTTCATTGACCATTCCCTAGAACGCGAAATTGTTTCATGACTCTCTCCTCTAGGAATACGACACCTCAATGATGTATCTAAGAGGAGGAATCACACCTTATTAGATATGGTGCGATCAATGATGGTTGAGTCAACATTGCCGGTTACCTTTTGGGGATACACGCAGTTAACCATAGCTCTAATTACTGAACAAAGATTATCTGAAGCATTAAAGAAGACACCACATTTGATTTGGAGAGGAAAAGTCCTTGAACTGTCTTTCTGAAAGAAAGGGGTATCACTTCTACAAACTGTTGTAGAGGAAAGTGTTTGTGTCTCAAAATGCTTTCTTCTTAGAGAATATGTTATTCTCTAAAAGAAAGAGTGGGAGAGAATTTTGAACTTACCGAAGTTCAAGAGACACAAAACACTATAATCATCACCTAAAACTCCGTTACTTGATCCTAGTTCAAGTTTTCCTATTGGTCGGAAAATTAAAGAACGAGGTTGAAGTAGTAGAAGCTCCTCAAAACGGTGAGGAGGAGGTGCCATGAACAATGCTCCAAGCAAGGTCAGGTAAACAACTCCATCAGCCACAAAGATATCGATCTTCTATGGATGAGCATGAGATGTTACTTTTAGAAAGTAATGACTCTACCTACATCAAAGAAGCTTTAGCAAATCAAGTTTCCATAATGTCTAAAATGGACTCCATGTATGCAACCAAGTTTAGAACTCGGTTGATTTGTCTGAAGGTGTGAGCTATCAGGCATAGGAGGGATTTAAGGCAAAACATGGGTTCATTAAGACATCAAGACTGACTTCAAAATCAAATTTTGAAGAAAGGTGTGTACTTGACACAACTGAGTTGTCTTTTGTTGGAATACTTATAAATTTCAAGAGACCATCTGTGGTCTTAAGGAAGCTTCTAGGAGTTGGAATCATTGATCTTCCTTACTAGGATATCAAAAAGGTTTGACATACTAGGAAGTTCCAAAGATTATATTGTGTTTACAAGAAGTTCAGTGGGAGCAATGCGTTTTCTGATATTGTATGTGATTGACATACTGCCTACTAAGAAGAATATTCCAATGTTGCTTCTACTGAGGTTGACTTGGAAATAATTTTCAAAGTGAAGGATTGGTGGGGCTAAGAATCTTCTTGGAGACAAGATCTATAATGATAGATTAAAGATTTTGATTGTTTGAAATCAAAGTTGACTAGGTGTTGAATAGTTCAACCCACTTCGAGAGTGGATTAACTTCTATAAATCATGGCATATCCTTAGGGAATCTGGTTGTCTCAAAACAATAAGAAGATCTAAAAAGGATGAGACATATAACTCATGCTTCGGGCGTGAGATTAATGTATGCCACGAAATGTTCAAAGCCCAACATAACATATACATTGTGTATGTATAAGCAAACTTAAGGATGTGGTCTAAGTCTAAAGTGGTCGATAAAAGCTAAGTGTGAAGAGTTGCATTGATGCTACACTTATGACAGAGAAATATGATTATCTGAAAGGTCAGAGAATATTATACGATTTGTTTTGAGTGGTATTGAGGTGAACTGGAAGAAGTTCCTAACATGACATGTGTTTAATTCTACAAAATAAGACAAGCATGACACGACTTTAGAAGTCATGTGTAAACGTAGGATTGGAAGTTCGTTTGTAATCGGGTGATGTTTCTAGCCTTGCGAGAGAAATGGAGCCTTGTTGGTAGGATCCATCACTCAAACAAAGGAACTGAAGCTCACTGTGAATCCAAACATAAGTTCCGGAAATATCTCCCTGTATGAAAGGTCATTAGTGAGATGGTATATGTGCAAGGTTCATTGCAAGCATTATGTTCTAAACCACTGTTGTAGTTATAACATGATAGTCATTCATGGGCAATAGGTATTGAACACATTCCGGAATATTAACAAGTCAAACTTACATGAATTGTTCATGAATTATGACCTTGTTGATTCATCATTAAGAATAAGATTCCAAATTTACATTAATTGTGGTTTAGAATTATGTAAATGTCCAAAAAGGTTAGCGCATTCAAAATGGGAAATTGGATGAGGTTCGATTTCTGAAACCCCGTTAGTGAACTTGATGACGCTAATCCTGGTCGATAGTCGACCTGTTTCCTAATTGTATTATCACGTAGGAACAGTGATAATACCAACACAATTAGCATGTAGGATTGAGGTGATGATCAAGTTTCGTGATCATAGTGATGTGATGACATCATAAATCAATCACATGGGTATTGTTGAGAACAACTACCGAACTGACCCGCAGTGGGAGCTCTTTAAGTTGGGAATTGTCATAGGAGCTCTCACCACTCAAAATTCCTGAATCTGAGTTCGATTACGCATCGCATCCTCTTGTGACTTTGGAGCGCCAAACACCTTTAAATAAAGAGGCTATAAAGGCGTGTCCAGGTTCTGATTGGATCATGTGAGAATGTGTGTCTGAACAAGATGGCATTGTCCTCCCTATTAGGGACAACTATCTTATTGGCCACTCGGTGAGATTGGACTGAAAATGCTTGGCCGAGCTCAGTTGAATCAATAGTTGATCATCTGCTTTTCAAAGTCTAAACTCGGAGATCGAGGAACGTTTCAGGTCATATATTAGGATGACATCATCTTACCTTATCCGAACATGAGACAGTAAGTGACAAGGGAATTCAAAGAATCGAACACTTGTGGGACAAGTGGGAGATTGTTGGGAATGTCCCGACAATGTTCGATATACACGGAGATTAAACCAAAGTGATATAGTAATTATATGTCTTGCTAGAGACCTCTATAATTAGTAATTAAATATGTTTAATTACAACTATATTATTTGGTCCTACTCGGTCACACAAGTCAGTGCCCTGGAACAATGTATGTAACCTAAGTAATATTGTATTACGTTTAGAAAAGTTGGAAACTGATTTATGTGAGAAATCAGCCCAACACGGACCGAAATTCGGCTCAACACGGACCGTGTTGACCCAACACGGTCCTGTTGAGACACCATGGTCCGTGGTGTCCATGGGCCGAATTAATGGACCTTCTGGAGTCCAACACGGACCGTGTTGGGCCTGAGAAGCGTGCCGTTGCGTTAAGTCGGCCCTTTAGGGTTATGAATCATCTCCCTAGGTTTTCTAAACACTATATAAAGGGATCTCTAAGAGAGATTATTTGACACCAAGTGCTTGAGACTCTTAGAGAGATACTAGGGTGATTTCCTGAGTTCCTCTCTCTTTTAGTTTTGCAGTTCCAGTTTCAGGAAACATTATTTGTTTCCGAAACAATCTCACATACATCTTAGATTGAGATATGTCTCGATCGGGTCGATCTAGCAGTCGGGTTCCCGGAGTGCTGCATGGACTTTCAGTAGAGGATTTCAGCATTGGAATCTCGAAGGTCAACCTCTTCATCAGCCGGATTAGTGATCAAGTATAATTACTAAAACCTCTGCAATTGTTGTGATTAATTGTTTTATAATTGTTATGAATATTCCGCCAATTAATCTGTATCTGTTTAGGAAATAGATAACTTAAAACCTAACAAGTTATTGAGTCCAACACAAACAGGGTTAGCCCACTCTCATATTAACTATTCTATTGTCTAGCTTCTTAAAGTCTTTGCTGGTTGTAACGCTAGGTCATCTCCATCATATAACACAGATGCCAATCTGCAGTTCCTTTTACTTATATGATAGTTATTGAGTCCAACAAAAACAGGGTTAGCCCACACTCATATTAACTATTCTATTGTCCGGCTTCTTAGACTTTGGTGGTTCTAATGCTAGGCCACCTACATCATATAACACAGATGTCAATCTGCAGTTCCTTTAACTAAGTGTCTGCATAGTTCGTCATTGATTAATTTATTTTTAAGATCTCATCATCTTATTTTGTAAATAGGAATGATTTATATAGTACATATTTCATATGAACTGTCTATTTTTCACTTCTTCTCTTTAGTCTTTTTCTTTTCATCTTGTTCAGTCTGGTGAAGTACGTGCTCTTTCTCTTTGCTTTTTGTTCCTTTAACTATTTAAGTGTCTGCACACTTCACCCTTATTTAATTTATTTTTAAGATCTCATCATCTTATTTCGTAATTTTGAATGATTTATATAGTATATATTCCATATGAACTATTTACTTTTGAGTTCTTCTCTTTAGTCTTTTTCTTTTCACCTTATTTAGTCTGGTGAAGTACGTGCTCTTTATCTTGACATTTTGTTCTTAGATTATTGTTCGATTAAGAGTTGTTCATTCCATAAGGTTGAGTTTGTGCGGTTTTGTGATTGTTTGAGATCACCTTTGAATTCAACAGGGTTTAATCGATTTAGGTTGTACTCAGTCTGTGTAACATCCTCGTCGGCTTGAATCATTTATCCAATTTCTAGCAATATATCTATATACAATCTTTCTTTATCTCATTTCACTCGTGGTAGGTTTGATTCGCCTTCCAAATAGTTTTAATTTTGAGATAAATTCATGGGATCTTTCATTAGAGATGATCTATTAGCTTATAACAACCTCATTCTACTTTTAGAAAATTAAATTGAAAACAAAATTTGTATCTCTCCACACAACTTCAATATAAAATATCTCTTATTCTCCGTCAATTACTCACTTCAATTTTTCACTCCTAGATCATTCCCTCTTATTTAACATATCATGTTTTCCTCCCATTTCCCTCTCAATTTGGAAAGACAAATGAAGAAAAATAATTCATTTAAAAAAATTTCTTTTGATCTCATTTTCCTTGAATCAAACAAAGTTAGGGTATAGAAATTGGTATGTTATTGATTGCTTAATTCCTTATAGAACTTCATTGTTTAGTCATTACATTTTAGTATAGTTGTGCAATAAATAAATGATAAGACCTACAAACCAAGTACCTAGATAATACAACCTACCTAATGTCTACCGGTGTAATGTGTAAGTCACAGTTCACAATGGCACAAGTACAAGTTTAAGCAAGAAAACAATAAGTCAATGTTGCCATTCATTATGGATAATGACCTCATTTGCAAGGGGCTACATCAATTAACAAGCAAATTACACTATAAAGTGCACTAATTTCCAGCTAAGAGTTTATTTAAGACCTCATAATTGTGATCAAAGCAACAAATGAAATAAAGTTCAAATTAATTTTGTGCATAAATCAAAATATCTATTAAAGGAGAAAATCTGCAGTAGGATCGATAAATGGATGTGGAGGAATCTCTCTTGAGCTAGTAGAGAAGTGGCGGTAGCTCATGCCATCATGATATACGCAATGCATGTTCAAGTTTCCAGGAAAGGCAGGACACAAAATCCAAGCTATGATAAATAAGTATTGGTAGTACCAAAGTAAAAATGAAAGGCATATTCACTTAACCTCATAGGAAAGACTTTGCACTAATAATACTAAATGGGATTTGGCTTCAAAGATATAGAAGCTTTCAATCTCGCCATTTTAGCAAAATAATATGGAGGCTTTTAAAAATGGAGAGCTCTTTGATCTTTAAGATCCTTAAATCCCTTTATTTCCCTCATTTTGGAATTCTTGACCTTCTCTCTCAACATATGGGACTCTAAGTGGCTCCCAAGGCCAATAAGCTTTCGAGTAGTCACTCCCAAAAAACCGGAAGCTAGCCTTTTAAGAATAACGAGCCTAATCTTACATGATGAGGGCGAATGAATTACAAATATGATATGATCACATTTTTTTTAATCAAGGAAACTCTGCTTTTCCCATTGTGCCCGAGTAACGAGATATCGTGACACTTTTCTTCAAATGGGCAACTAACAATGAAGTCAGCTCATCATGATAATGGTATATAAGAAATTCAGCAACCTTCAACTCAGTCATGGCATGAATAGGAAGCATGGAAAAAGATCCAACAATTGGATATTCCACCTAGAATGAAGCTAATTATGCGAAAAACCAATGTCAAAGTGTTAGCCAACGAAAACAGAGTTAGTCAACAACATTCACAATGTGGATGTCAAGTGCGAGGTTTCCAAAGCATTACAAGAATCAAATATCTATGCTCTATTCAGGTGTGACCAAGCTCAAGACATCTGGATAGCTTCTCGATTCAAGCCTATGGCTGTGAAAGAGGAGGTGATGGACCTAACACTGTCAGACCTTGTTAGGAAAGTGTCCTAAAATCACCAAATCTCTTGATCTCACAATTATTTGTTTCCTAATTGTATTAGGATATTATTTAGGTTTCCTTATTGTGTTGGGTTTCCTAATTGTATTAGATTCTAAATCTATTTGGAGTGGGAGTCAAGTTAGGTTATAGGGAGTTCTCCCTATAAATAGGGTGCATGTTTCTCCACCAAAAATATCATCGTAAAAACACAGAGCTAGAGAGAGAGAAAATATTGAGAGAGAAAGGGGTCTCACCAATATTTTCCCCAGTGTATCCTGAGAGATTGTGAGTTGAGTGTTGAGAGATTGTTATTGTAATCTCCTTTGTGGATCGCATCACACCCTGTGATAGTGATCAGATTGTACTCCTCCTTTCTCATAGTGGATTATTTTCTGGCTGTCGCCGTCCGTGGGTTTTTCTCCGAGTTCTTCTGTTTCCCACGTAATTCTGTTGTTTGATTTTATCGCTTATTTTTCGTTCCTAAATTTTGTCGTAATATTCGTCATCTCGTTTTCGATTCTATTATTCGCTTCCGCTGTTACCTTGCTACTCACTTTTCTCTAACAAGTGGTATCAGAGCAAGGTGGAGATGGCTTCAATCATGAAGTGCGATATTCCAAAATTTGATGGAACGAGGAGTTTTACTATGTGGAGACTGCAGATGAAGGCGGTCCTGATTCAGCACGGGTTATGGGATGTAATTGAGTATCCCGACACGAAGACTGATGCGACCATGAGCGATGATGAATTCCAAAAACTCCAGAAGGATATCAAGGGGAATCTGACTCCAAGGGAGTGGAAGAAGCTTGAAGATAAGACTCTGGCAGGGATTCAGCTGTGTTTGGCAGAGCACATTCAGAGAGAGGTGATGCATATCGAGAAACCTCGGGTGCTCTGAACCAAACTGGAAAAGTTGTACATGTCGAAGAGTCGTGCAAACAAGTACCGAATGAAGGAGAAATTCTACAGGTTGAAGATCCCCCAAGGTACTTCTATTCAGGCACATCTTAGTGAATTTGATTCTATTATTACTGAATTGGAATCAATGGATATAAAACACACTGATGAGGATAAGGCTTTTCATTTAATTCTATCCCTACCTGCATCACATAAACAATTTAAGGAAATCATGTTGTATGGGAATCGTGGTGACCTTAACCTTAGTGAAGTAAAGGCTAGTTTATTGTCTAAGGAGAAACTTGATACCGATGGTGATGACCAGGATGGTGATGCTATGGTTGTAAGGGGTAGAAATACTGAACGTAAGGGAAACGGGTCTAGAGGGAGGTCTAAACACCGTTCAAAGTCTAGGAATCCTCACAAGAATAAGAAGTGTAACTACTGTAGTAAGATGGGGCATATAGAGAGAGACTGTTGGGCAAAACAGAGAGACCAGAAGCAGGAGGGTAAGGATAATCACACCAAACCTGGTACCTCAAACTGCGTAGAGTCCGAGTCAGATGGTGATGGGTTTGTAGTTACGGATGATGCCTTGGCTACCACATCGAGTAGATAGCTAGAGATGAGTGGGTTCTTGACACGGGGTGCACCTATCATATGTATCCTCATAAGGACTGGTTCGAGTCTTATGAGAGTGTTGACACCGGGGTCGTAGTCATGGGTAACGACACAGCCTGCAAGGTTGCAGGAATCAGAGCATCAAAATCAAGACTCATGATGGCATCGTTAGAACTCTCAAGGAGGTTCGCCATATCCCTAACATGACTAAATTTAATTTCTTTGGGTACTCTTGAAGCTAACTGCAGTACAAAGGAGAAGATGGTGTTTGAAAGTGCAGGGGTTCCATGGTTCTTATGAAGGGAATCGGGAAGGCGATCGATACATCCCGCAGGGTCTCTGATGTGATCTGCGTGGCGATCTAAATCTTGATGAGTCCGACAAAAACTGTGGCACATGAGACTATGCCATGGGCGAGAAGAGAATGTCAATGTTGAGCAAGAAGGATACCTTGAAGGCGCAAAGATCGCAAGTTGGAGTTTTGCGATCACCGTGTCTACGGAAAGAAGAGGGTTAGCTTTTCAAGGGCTAAACATACAACAGCAGGGATCCTTGATTATATTCATTCAGATTTGTGGGGTCCTGCTAGAGTGCCATCACTGGGTGGCAAGCGCTACATGTTGACATTCGTGGATGACTTCTCGAGGAAGACTTGGGTTTATTTCCTGCGGCACAAGAATGAGGCATTCTCATATTTCAAGAAGTTCAAAGCTTTGGTGGAGAACCAGACAGGCAGGAAAATCAAGAAACTCAGGACTGACAATGGGTTGGAGTTTGTTGATTCTGAATTTACTGAATTCTGCGAGCATGGGATTGCGAGGCATCGAACCTTGGTGGGTAAGCCTCAGCAAAACGGGGTAGCCGAGAGAATCAACAGGACACTCTTGGAGAAAGCCCGCTGCATGCTCTCGAATGCAGGGCTTTGGAAGAACAAATCGTTCTGGGCAGAGGTGATATCTACTGCCTGCTACCTGCTGAACAGATCACCTCATGCCTCTATCGAATACCAGATTCCAGAGGAAGTATGGACAGGTAATCCAGTTAATTATTCTAATTTGAGAATTTTTGGATGTCCTGTATATGTCCATCTTAATGATGGGAAGCTGTCTCCCAGGGCTGTTAAATGCATGTTTCTAGGTTACGGGTCTGAGTCTAAGGGATATAGAATGTGGTGTCCTGATTTGATGAAAGTTATTCAGTCTAGAGATGTAACCTTTAATGAAACTGCTATGTTATCTGGAATGGAATCTACGGCATTTACGATGATGCAGAAATCGTGAGAAGGATGCAGGAAGAATGGTGTTCGAGGTGGTGGAGCTCGCTTTGGAACTCGCAATCGTGGAGCAACCATCGATGCTCTGAACCAACTCAAAGGGTTGATGAGCACGAGATTGAGACGAATGTTCCTCGGTGGAGGAACAACCATGCATTGCTAGGGATCGTCCCGGAGGGAGATCGGAGACCAGCGATATACTAAAGAAGATGATGCTATGATTGCTTATGCACTGAGTGTTGAGAGGAGATTCCCGAAGGTGCTGAACCTTCTACTCATCAGAGGCCATCTCTTGTCCGAATGCCTCAAATGGATAGGAGCTATGCAAGAGGAGATGGAGAGTTTGCAGAAAATCATACATGGGAGCTATGTGAGTTGCCTAAAGGCGACGAGCTCTTCATGCAGTGGGTGTACAAGAGAAAGGAAGGTATCCCCGGTGTAGAAAGTGCAAGGTGGAAGGCCGATTAGTGGTAAGGGGTTGCAACGGAAAGAAGGAATCGACTACAACGAAGTATTCTCGCCATGCGAGGCGACGTCGATCCGCACCTTGCTTGCCTTTGTTGCTCTATTTGATTTGGAGTTGGAGCAACTTGATGTCAAGACATCTTTCCTCCATGGCGAGTTGGAGGAGGAAATATATATGAGGCAGCCAGAGGGTTTCATCGTTCCTGGTAAACAGGAACAGGTATGCAGATTAAGGAAGTCCTTGTATGGACTTAAACAGGCACCCAGGCAGTGGTACAAAAGGTTTGATACCTTTATGGTAGGGCAAGGGTACATAAGAAGTCACTATGATAATTGTGTGTACTACAGGCAATTTGAAGAAAGGTCTTTCATTTATTTATTATTGTATGTGGATGACATGTTGATTGCCTCCAGGGACATGTCACTAATAAAGAAGCTGAAATCTCAACTCAACCAGGAGTTTGAGATGAAAGACCTCGGAGCGGCGAAGAAGATTTTGGGTATGGAGATCCAAAGGGATAGAAAGGCAGGGAAGTTGTTCCTGTCTCAGAAGAAATATCTGGAGAAGGTGTTGGACATATTCAACATGAGAAACTGTAAAGCAGTTTCAACTCCTTTAGCTGCACACTTCAAGTTGTCTGGTGAGAACTGTCCTAAATCTGATTTGGAGGTAAGGAGGATGTCTAATATTCCCTATGCTAGTGCAATTGGTAGTTTGATGTATGCTATGGTGTGTACTAGACCTGACCTGTCCCACGCAGTTAGTGTGGTGAGTAGATATATGCAGAATCCAGGGAAGGAGCATTGGGAAGGAGTGAAGTGGATCCTTCGCTATGTGAAGGGTACTTTGGAGAAGGGCATCCTGTATGATAGAGGTAGTGCTGCAACGTCTGATGTTGCAGGTTATGTTGATGCTGATTATGGTGGAGATCTGGATAGGAGACGCTCAATTTCAGGGTATGTGTTCGTCATGTGTGGAGGAGCAATATCTTGGAAAGCTTCACTTCAATCTATAGCAGCCTTGTCTACTACAGAGGCTGAATATATTGCTGCAACGGAAGGAGTGAAGGAGGCCATCTGGTTGAGGGGATTGGTCATGGAGCTTGGAGTACCACAGGGCGACCGTGGTTTATCTGCATACCGATCAGTGCTATACATCTGACAAAGAATGACACTTATCATTCGAAGACCAAGCATATAAGCGTCAGGTATCACTTCATCAGATAGTTGCTGCAGGAGAGATCGTGGTGAAGAAGGTTCATATTTCTGATAATCCTGCAGACATGTTAACCAAGCCTCTATCTATAGCTAAGTTCGAACATTATTTGGACTTAGTTGGTGTTCTAAGCATGAGAGCCTCATGGCGCCACGCCTGCGGAGGCGTGTTGATGGCGACAGTCCAAGATGTTTATCCGACCGATGATTCGTTGATTTTTAGTCCAAGGTGGAGTTTGTTAGGAAAGTGTCCTAAAATCACCAAATCTCTTGATCTCACAATTATTTGTTTCCTAATTGTATTAGGATATTATTTAGGTTTCCTTATTGTGTTGGGTTTCCTAATTGTATTAGATTCTAAATCTATTTGGAGTGGGAGTCAAGTTAGGTTATAGGGAGTTCTCCCTATAAATAGGGTGCATGTTTCTCCACCAAAAAATATCATCAGAACAGAGAGCTAGAGAGAGAGAAAATATTGAGAGAGAAAGGGGTCTCACCAATATTTTCCCCAGTGTATCCTGAGAGATTGTGAGTTGAGTGTTGAGAGATTGTTATTGTAATCTCCTTTGTGGATCGCATCACACCCTGTGATAGTGATCAGGTTGTACTCCTCCTTTCTCATAGTGGATTATTTTCTGGCTGTCGCCGTCCGTGGGTTTTCTCAGTTCTTACATTTCCCACGTAATTCTGGTGTTTGATTTTATCGCTTATTTTTCGTTCCTAAATTTTGTCGTAATATCCGTCATCTTGTTTTCGATTCTATTATTCGCTTCCGCTGTTACCTTGCTACTCACTTTTCTCTAACAGACCTCCTTATGACAATAGCTAATGATTTTATGATCCAACTAGGTAGTGGGTGAAACTCACTTGGGTTGTTTGGAATGGCTAGAAATATTGGATTTTTAAGAAGAAACATCTAGACCTAGGGTATCATGTTGAAAAAGATGCGGTATAACGATTTTTACATAAGATGGGGGATCACTTGGGTGCTTAGGAGTCGAGAGTGAACCCGTCTCCCTTTAAGACTTATTCACTGCACCGCGAATAGACTTAAGGGTAAAACCTAACCTCTTGTAAGCAAAGTTACAAGATCTCTCAAGGACTCTCAAGAATATTGCTGCAGTTCAACACCTTAAGAGTGTGTTGAAGCTATCTATAATAGAATAGAAAAAGGATTGAGGTGTGTGTATGAATGAGGAATTCATCCTTCTTTTATAATGATTCATGGAGCAATCAAGCCATTCAACCTTGCTATAACAAGAGGCATGATCCATGGGATGTGTCTTTGAATCATTTAAAGGGGGATATCTTGACTAATTTCTTAGTTAATGATCATCCCAATCAATTATCAATAAAATTAATCCCGAGGCTTAAATCAAGGGATTTTGAATAGAAATCTAACTGGGCTTCACCACGGATCGTGTTGGATCAACATGGTCTATGTTGACCTGACCACCATGCTGCCCCAGTGCAGGATTTCTATTCTCTCTAGAAGCCAACACGGTCCGTGTCAAACTAGACATTGTCCGTGTTGGTCCTGATTTCCTTATTAAGTTAGTTTTTGACCTTCCTGGTCAATCCCAAGCATAAACCTTATTCCCTTATGCTTATTAACTCATGAAATACTCCAACAATTTCCTGCCATTTCAAGAGTTCCACTTGAAATAGCACGAGACCCCTCACTTGGTTAAAAATTACCCCAGCTATACATGGCACATTCTAGAGAACTTAAACACCCGAGAAATCAAGGAGTTAGTATGCGTCATGAAAGTGTCTCTCGACTTGAACTTTCACTTAGTGTACATAATTACAATTAGTCTGAAAGCCAAAGCAGACAAAGCTTTGAACTTTACATCCTTATTTGACTAATTGGATACATACAACACATACAACTCAAAACCTTGCTTAAAATAATGACACTATTTCAAACCAGCCATGTGTCCATTACCCTCTACGATGACAATCAAGCTCAACCCTAGGCTATCCGAAGCGGCCCACTTCACGTCCTCGCGTAGGCAGACTTTTACACTCCCGTAATATAGCTCCCCATCTTAAAGGTTTCAAAGTCTATTAATGAGTCATAGACTCAAACCTCCTTATCATTATGGTCCTTGAGCATCACCTTGTCCTTGGGATGAATAACTTGATTATCGATGCTCCAATTGTCTTTCAATGTCGTCGACCATTGAACTCAAGACTTGACCATTGTGGTCAAGTGTGAGTTGGAGCTTCGTTGACGACAATTCTATGTGTGGGCTCAACTCCCTTCCCCGTTGATGACTTTACCACCAAGTCCTTGGCCAATCCCTTTATAAAAAGGTCGGCTATGTTCTCAGTTGTCTTAATGTAGTTTACCGCCACAATTCCACTCTTGATGAGTTGATGAATATATGCGTGTCGTAACCCAATGTGCCTTGACTTGCCATTGTAAACACGATTATAAACACTTGCAATCGTGGCATTGTTGTCACAATACAATGTTATTGGAGGCATGAGCTTTCCCCATAAAGGAATCTCCAATAACAAGTTCCATAGCCATTCCGCCTCTTTACAAGCGGCAGCCAACGCTACAAACTCGGAAGCCATGGTGGAATTTGAAATGCATGCTTGTTTCTTAGAACCCCATGAAATAGTACATCCACCAAGTAGGAACACCCAACCGGATGTTGAGGTGTAATCCTCCTTATCACTTATCCAACTTGCATCCGAGTATCCTTCTAAGACTAAAGGCTCTCCTTGAAATGCAAGCTATAGTTTTGAGTCCATTTGAGGTATCCCAAAACCCTTCTTATGGCCCGCTAATGCTCTTTGCTTGGGTTGCTAGTATATCTACTAAGCTTTCCCACCGCAAAGGTTATATCCGGCCTTGTATAAGTCATAGCGTATATTAAGCTACATATGACTTTGGCATACTCCATTTGGGCAATCGGCCTACCGTCATTTTTACTCAACTTAATGCTTGAGTCAAATGGGGTAGTTGCCACAAAGGAGTCCTTGTGAAACTTTTCTGACACCTTTTCCACATAGTGGGCTTGTGTTAGACTTATTTCATCATTATTTCTAATGATCTTGATACCAAGTATCACATCTGCCTCTCCCAAGTTCTTCATAGAGAACTTGGCGGATAGAAAACTTTTAGTTTTCTCAACTTGTTCCATGTCGGTTCCAAAGATCAACATGTCATCAACATATAGGCATATGATCACACCCTTTCCATTCTCAAACTTGGAATAGACACACTTATTCGACTCATTGATCCTAAAACCAAATCCAAGCACCACTTCATTAAATTTATGATGTTATTGCTTAGGTGCTTGCTTTAGACCATACAAAGACTTAATGAGTTTACGTATTTTATTCTCATGACCCTTTTCAACAAACCCCTCGGGTTGTTCCATATACACCTCCTCTTCTAGTTCTCCATTTAGGAATGTCGTCTTGACATCCATTTGATGGTTTACTAGCTTATGGATCGAGGCTAGAGCTATAAGTAATCTTATAGTTGCAATCCTAGCCGCTGGTGCATAAGTATCAAAGTAGTCGATACCATACCTTTGTGTAAAGCCACTTACAACTAACAAGAGTTTAAACCTTTCCACCGCTACATCTACTTTCTTTTTACGTTTAAAGATCCATTTTGATGTAATTGGTTTACATCCTAGTGGTAAATCAACTAAGACCCAAACATTATTTTCTTTAATGGAGTCTATCTCATCTTGTACCGCTTCCTTCCAAAAGGAAGCATCTTGTGACTCCATGGCCTCTTTGAAAGTTTTAGGATCCTCATCTACGTTGTAGATATAGGAAGTCTTTTACTCGATAGAGTTCCTATTCCCCTCTACTATAGGTAGACGAAGAAATCTGAGCCAAAAGACTTGGATTTCCTTTCCCTCTTACTCCTCCTTATTTCTTCAACTTCATGTTGATTATCTTGAATATCCTCCTTTGTAACCATGTCATGAATGACATCCTTGGGTCTAGGAATCGAAGAGAACCGAGTCTCATCAAAGATTGCATCTATTGACTCTATTACGGTATTCACCATTATGTAGTCATTGGGTTCAATAATCATATACCTATAGGCTTTGCTTTCAAAGGCATAGCTTATAAAGATGCACTCAATTCCTCTTTTACCTAACTTTCTTTTCTTAGCTTCTGGGACCCTTACAATGGCCCGACACCCCCAAATTCTAAGATGTTTTAGATTTGGCTTTCTTTTGTTCCAAAGTTCATATGGGGTCTTAGGGTTCTACGAAAATCAAATTGAAATTCTTGGGTTTCCTTTTGAGAGGAACTCTATTTAATACATAACAAGCCTTTAATAAGGCTTCATCTCAAAAACCTTCACTTAAACCGAAGCAAGATAACATGACATTAACCATTTCTGTTAGGGTCCTATTTTTCCTTTCGGCCACACCATTTTGTTAAGGTGTAAAAGGTGTTGTTGTCTCATGCACCACACCATAACCTTAAAAATAATTAGGATCGTAGTATTCTCCACCCCTATCCGATCTAAATCTTTTAATTAGGGTCTCGCAATGTAACTCACTTTTAGCTTTATATATCTTGAATTTGTCTAAAGTCTCATCTTTTGAATGCAAAAGAAACACTTGGCAATACTTAGATGAAAGTCACGTAGTATCTTTAACCTTCTATAGAAGGACTGCTATGGAAATCTCCTAAAACACTAAAAATTAATTCAAGCAATTTAGAATCTTGCATAATACTTGGAAAGAAACTTTTAGTGATCTTTGTTAACATGCAAGTTCTACACTTCTATATCTTTTCATCCAAAGTTGGAATTAAGTCAAGATTAGACATGTACTTTAGCTTATCTATTACATATATTAAAACAAAATCTTTGAAAGGAGATGTTGCCACGTGTAACAAAATTACAACTTGACAGATGCTATGTATAAAATACTGAAAATGCACAACACCTCAGCAACATAAATAAGAGCTATAATGACACATGCTGACAGACAGTCCAAATTCCCTCATTATACCACCTGTTACAATCTTCTAAAGCCCATCTCGTTCATACAAACAACTACAAAACAAAAGAGACGACCATATCATTGACAAAAAATGGCTAGTTACAAGATTGAATATCATATTTAAAACCTTCCATTCAAAAGTACAATTAGTTTCAGTACTCCTCAGTTTAGGGGGAAAAAAACAATATTCATCAATATCCAAATTAAATCCTACCATTCAAAAGGACATTCAATTGTATAGAAACCGTCAGTTTATAAAAAAAAATAACCATATTCAATTGTCAATTTAGTTATAGTCAACAGTCATCACTCATCATTCATCTCCAGCAAAAACAAGTCAGACACCCAAAATGAAAATTACATATATCAAAAATAAAAGTTCTCAATTCCAACGAACAACAGTTACACACTACAACAATTACATACCCATTCATTCATATGATCAGCAGTAATTACACAATTAATACATGATACATGTCCCATTGTTCACACAGACATATATAATCACTTTAATCTCTCAAAATTTTCCAACTATTCACTAACTACATTTGATGGTAATACTCCACTTTTCCTGCTAATGCAGATTTACTTTTACATATCATCTTCATTTTATGTTATAATCAAATTTTTCATTTTAAAGTTAAAATGTAATACATTTCTAACTCTCACACATTTTCAATTTTTTGTGGCTAAGAATTCCATTTGCAGTACACAAACCTCACTCTCAATGACTGCCTGCTTCTTCTTCAAATTCTCAGGTAATACATCCTTATCTTTCTGTACTAAATAATTCATTAATTTACAACTTCTATTTCTCTTTTAAGCCAGCTACACATCTAATTTTTGCAATTAGACCCCAAAACAATTACAATTTTGGCAAACAACATTGTAATTCACAGCCCAACATTTTACTAAGGTGTTGCCCAATAATTTATTTTAATATTGTTAATAGAGTAAGAAAAACTTAGAAATTTATATCAATTTTTTCTTGAAAAAAATGAAACTTGCAATTGTATAAGTGGGAAGGGTTGAGTTTTTCACCTTTTACCTTGAGCTTTTTGAGTCAAAATTTCTCAAATTTCTGCAACCTCTTCAACGGCCGTTCCAATTGAAAAACCGGGGAAAACATGCAAGCAACAAACACCTCCTTCCCCCATTTTGCCTTTTAATGCTATGCTCTCTTTTCCTCCTGTTAATATCACCACCGAGCATATTCAAAAGGTCCTATCTTACGCCGCTTAATTACTTTGTTTGAGCTTATTTTTTGAATGACTAATGCATGGTTTGAACCGATTAGGTGTTTGGGTAAGTGGGTTTATGGGGCAGATTGAGACTTCAGAGACATGATTTAGAGGAAAAGGTTGAGTGTGGGTAGAAGAAAGGAAATGAATAATGACAGACAAAATTAAAGGAATGGAAGAGATAAAAGGGGGAGGCGTCAAAATTATGAGTGCATATGAGGAAAGGCAATGAATAATGAGGAGATAATTACATTTACCCTACTTGACATATGTGGTAATAATTTTTGCACAGCTGACATTTGAGAAATAATTTCACCCTACCTGACATTTAAGTGGTCGTAAATTTAAACCACCTAGGATATATGATAATGGTTTTTTGTTGGATTTTCTGGCAAGTATTAAAAAATGAATAGGAAGTGACATGTTTACCATTGCTATTAATTCATAGTTTTTTCAATTAAAAATTAAATTACCTATTTACCCTTATCAATAAAGCAAACATTACTCCATTCCTTCTTTCTCTATTTATTATTTTAAAACACAAATGAAACTCCTCATATCTGCATATTATTTGAAAACCCATTATCTTATTTAGGGTTTCCAACTCTCAAATCTCTCCTCTGAGTTCTTCCTTCTTCATTCTCTTCATTCTCCCTTCTTCATTCTTCCTTCTTCATTCTCTGAGTTCTCCCTTCTTCATTCTTCCTTCTGAAGGCAGCAAGTTTCGAATCCGAAGGCAGCAAGTCTCAATCTGTTTGGGTTGCTCGGTGAAAATCTGGATGCAGCAAGTTTCGAATCTCCAAATTAAGGTATGTTCGATTTCTCAAAAAACCCTAAACCCTAATCTACTTTTCTGTTTCCAACGAAATTCATCTTCTTCTGATGTATTTTTTTTAAATTTATTTCCCGCTGGTTCTGTGTCGACGTGCCTGCCAGCCATGGAAGGAGGGTCATTTTCTTCAAATTCAACATCAAACAGGTTCCAATGTCCAAAATGTTTCAAGTTTTCTGAAGGGGAGTACTCGATTTCGAGAACCAAAAAGAATCCACTCAGATGATTCTACCGATGTTGCTACTGTGGACAATTCTTAGGGTTTCATGATGAATTAATTGGCAGAGGTAAAGCGCAAACCAAAAGTGGTGGCTGGACTAATCAACAGGAACCAAGTCTAATTGAAGCCATGGAGGTACTGAACAACATGGCATCTGAAAATAGGGAGTTGAGGGTTGAACTTAGGGGTATGCTAGCTAGGGTTTATGATGCTTTTAGAATGGTTATTGGTTTGTGCATTTGTATTATTTTGATTTAGTATTGGTGTTGGCAATGAGAAGTTGAATGTAGGTATGCTAGGTAGGGAATTTGGATGGAGTAATGTTGTATGTTTATGACAATTGAATGGAAGTGTATGACAATGCTCCAATTTGAAATCAGTAATATAATGCTTTCTTTTAAAATTTATGCTTCTTTGCACCACAATTCTTTATCAACACAGTCTTTAACTCTAATTCAATGTCCATATCAATGACAACACAATCAAATTTGTTCAAATCAAACACTCTCAGGGATGATATGACCAGCCAAGTACATATGGCTAATGCAAGATCATAAAGCAATTGGAAGTGAGAGACCATTGGCGGATAGTTTATAAAAGCTATACGAATTGCAACATCTTTGCAAAACCTCAACCACTCAGGAGTTGCAATATTGGATGCTTCTGCACAATCAAAATAGTTAGACCCAAGTCATTTCAGACAGAAGTTCATTTGGAAACAATAGGGAAATAAGAACAAATGTGATCTAAAGGCATAAATGTTTTTGAAAACTCTGTTTCAATTGATGCACTATAGCAGATGTTACAATTCTGATAGGATGGGGAAAAAGGAAACACAAACACAAGCTCATCTGAATACAATCAAATACTACCTCGGTACTCACAGACCACAAGTGTCTAAAAGGCACCCACCACCATTTCAGTCCAATGAAGTATCATACGAACAAGTAGGAACAAGAAAATCTCTTGAAAACATAATATACAGCAGCAGCAGAAGTTTGTGTCACGCAATAACAAGCTCTAGAACAATCTGAAACAACAGTTGCTGCCAGGGCAAGCATGTGCAATCTCTGCTGACACTAACATGATCACTTAACCCTCGTTTAACCACATGAAACTGAGGGCATAACTGTCCCAAACAACAGAGTCTAGATAACAAAATGCATAGATTTGAAGGAAGTTTCATTATACATGCTCAAACACTCAACATTATACCTACTCAAACACTCAACATTTAAACCTGCTCAAACACTTAGATTTAAACCTGCTACATACATTCATAACCATTTCCATTCAACAAAAGCAAGGCTTGCTGCCGATGTTTTTACATCATACCTGCTGTCAATGTCAAGTTAATACCCAAAGCATGTACAATCAACTTGAGACAAAGTAAAGGGTTGACATTTAACCCCACAAAATCAAACCTAACATCACCCAAAATTTACAAAAGTGACAGCAATCAAGCCTAAAGTTTCATCAATAAAAGTTCTAGTTTAGGTTGCAATAAGAGTTCAAGTTAACTATTCAAGTTGCAATAAAAGTTCAAGTCCTTCGACTCTTGGTTGACTTTTCATGATTTGCTGAACCTTGAGAATTCCTATTCCTTGGTGACCTCCTGGGTATGAAGCTGCTAGATGGCTGGCTGGTCGGGAAAATGTTGCTGCCTGCTGCTGTTGGGCTGGTCAAGGTGGAATAGCTGTTGGTTGCTGCTGTTTGGCAGTTGAATCTGCTGACTGAGAGAGGTGGAAAATGGTTCCTGGCAGATGGAACTAGAGGACAATTGGGAGGACCGAGTGGGAATAAAGCCATGCTTCTTGCTTGGTCTTCCAGTTGGTCTCTTTGGTCCAAAGTGTGGCTTCCTCACTCTTGGCTTCTTTCCCCCTAGGCGTGGGCAACCCCTTATATTGTGTCCAGTGAATCCACAATGGCTGCAAGTAATTGCGTTTGACCTCTTCCTCCTAGGCTCCTCATCCCAACCTCTCCTCCTTTCCTTAGCTAGTCTACCCCTCTTTTTTTCAACCTTAGGGGGAGACAATAAAGGGAGGTTGTCCATAGAAGGCCAAACCCTAGGGTCTTGAATGGCATTGATGTTGTGGGAGTATGCTGCTCTAAATTTCTCCACAGTATATCATTCACTAACATAGGTGTCAGGGGGCTTGTGCAAGAAAAGAATGCACTTCACAGCATGTTTGCATAGGACACCTTTGATTTGCCAATAATTGCATTCACATGTCATTTCAATTAGGTTTACAATGTATCTAACCCTCCCACCATCCACCTGGAATACATTATCCCTACAAAATAGGACAGTCAACCCCCAACTCTCCCTTTCAAACTGTGTTAAAAGCTGTCTCACACAAGGTACAACTCTCCCCCCTTAATTTTTTTCCCATCATCCCTCCTTTTAACAATCCACTTAGTCATTTTCATCCTAATTGCTTCACAAATCTCAAACATAGGTCTATGCCTAACACGGTTGAGTACCTTGTTGAAAGACTCCACAAAGTTTGTGGTGTTGTCATCAGATTTGGTCCTTTGGTCAAACAAGTACATGCACCAATGCTCCATTGGTTCATCTAGTAGATAGAGGGCAACATCCTGGTTCAATTTGCTCAACTTTTCTATGGCTTTCTTGAACTTTTGCTCCGTGTATGCATAAGCAGCTTGGTTTGCCAACATTTTAAGCCTTATACCAGAGAACAACTTCTTGAAGTTTCTCATGAAGTGCACAACACATATCCGCCTATGCGAAGCTGGAAATATATTGTCGATTGTTGCAATCACTCCCTGCATGACACAAAGATAAATAATGGCAAAGCACTCAAGCCAATAAGAATTTAAACAGTAAGACATTAAACAAGAGAAACAAATTCAACTCATCAATATGTGAATTGGCAATGAGAATTGAGAAGCATCAAGATGGAAAAGCTGGAAGGTTTTATGAGTACCATCACTTGCAAGTCAAAGTCTTATATTTTCAACCAGGTTAAACAAATGAGCTTGAAAACAGCGATATTTAATTCATTTTCCAGGTCTCTTCATTTCATACATTAGAAACATAGTTTTTTTTTAAGCATAATAAACTGACATATATTGCTGCCGACAGTTTGTATATGTACACTAACTCGCAAATACTAATTGACCTGAAGATGATCATCTTAAACTTCTTCTGTATGTATGATAGGAAACAATGAATGTCAAACAAGCTAAACAAAGAGGAATAGTGTAAAAAGAAAATTTTACCGGGCCCCTGTCAGATATGAATGTGTACTCCCCTGACTCATCATCTCCAATCACACCCTTCAAACAATGAAGGAACCACTTCCAATTATCTATGGTTTCTTGATCCACAATGGCATATGCAATTGGAACGCATTGGTTATCCCCATCAAACCCAATAGCAGTTAACAAGATACCTTTGTACGGACCCTTCAAGTGACATCTATCTACGCCAACAAATTTCCTACATCCAGCTAGGAAATTTTGCTTACATCCAAAATAGCACACAAACAGCTTCTGAAATACTTTATTACCCCCTGGTTGTTCAGGTTCTACCCAGTTAATGTGGCATATACTGCCAGGGTTTGACTTCTTCACCATTTCAAGGTAATGCATAAGTTTCTCAAAACCCAACTGATGGTCTCCTTCAATCTTCTTTAGTATTTTATTCCTTGCCTTTCTCAGAACATTTACAACTCCATACCTTTTTTGTGAAGGGAAAAAAATAGTGTTAATGATATGATTTTTATACAATACACACATAAATAAAATCAGAATATTATACATAATAAAATCAGAATATTATACATAAAATCATAATAAATTCAGAATATTATACATAATATAAATAAACAGAAAATAAATAAGAAAAATTCAGAATTTGAAAGGTTACCTCATGGTCAACAACATCCCCAAACTATCAATAGGAATGAAAGGGTTAGCTGCAACATCCTCAAACATGTGCTTCGCGATCCATCTCGAATTTGCCGCTCTATTGTGTTGAATTCTTTCACATGTATGCTCGCCTTCCAAAACCTTAATTTGGTATGTCACCTTATCTGGCAATTTAGAGGCATGAATCCTCCAGGAGCAACCCTCTCCACTGCACTTTGCTGCGTATCGGCGGCGCTCATTCCATTTAACCAAAAGCCAATAGCCTTGAGTGACCATGTAATCCCTCACAACTTGTAAAAAGTGTTTCTAGTCGTCAAACATGTCCCATTGCCTAAGCTCTATTGTCCCGTCTGGATCACGTTCCTATGGTCTCCCATTGTATATCCTATCCTCTATATAATCCTCATCATCACTCCTATCATCCATTACATCATGGTCATCTACTAGTGATACATCAGAGTCATCACTCTCACTCTCCTCTTCTTCATGACTAATGTTGACATCTTCATCACTCTCTGATGAAGCATCAGATTCACTTTCTTCAGACCCGTGATCATCATCATCGCCATCATCATCATCACCACCATCACTATCACTATCTCGACTAGTTGGGTGGTTCAGTGGGGGTTAGATGAGGCAGATGGCTGATTAACTATGGGGCTAGATAAAGAAGAAGGTTGAGTGAAGAGAGCATCATCATTGTTAAGCAAGATATCATCCCAATATTCATCACGAATATCATTCACATTTCCCCCCTCCTCATTCAGATTTCCCCCCTGCTCATTGTTACCCTCCTCATTCAGATTTCCCCCTGCTCATTGTTACCCACCTCATTCACATTTCCCCCCTCTTCATTGTTTCCCTCCTCATTCACATCATCTTGATTCACTATCACATTGGCCCCATCAACTTCATCTACATTGTTACCATCAAGCCTCTCAACACTTACTTGTATCAAGCTCATTGTCTTCCTATGAACAACATGAAATTTAATCTCTTTTCTTCCATACCACAATTCTACCATCTTACTAAACTGTGCCTCATCATCTAATGGTACCCTAGCCCTTGGTTTTTCAGGGGGATGCCCAGCAACCCCATAGAAGGTTGGTTTAGGATCCACAATTGGCAAGGCCAGCAAACTCCTAGCATCTCTGTACAAATTAAGCAGTCCATATCTATCCAAGTCCTTACCCAAATCAACTGTGTTGTCTTTGTACACCAAATACACCATGAACTCGGTATCATTCATCTGCATTTTTTGGTTGAACAGCAATGAACAAAACAAATGACAACACATCAGAATTCCCATAAATTTTGGACTTTCATATAAAAAAAACCCCTAACTTCGAACAACCGACCACAAATTGCAAACGTTACAGCCTACTCAGTTTTGCTACAACATGAAGCCCTAATTGTTTTGCTTAATTCGCAATTGTAAACCCTAAACCTAGAATGTCACACAAAATCAACTTGTTCGAGACATATGACACATAACTATACCCTAACATTACTAAAAAAACTTGCAGTTTCGAAAACCTACCTTCAGAAGACGACGAGTCTTTCTCCGTCAAATCAACTTCTCCGTCAGTAAACTTGCAGTTGAACTGTATATGCTTCTTCACAAATCGCAAGAGTCACCGATTCTTCATCTCTTGCCTTCGATTATCTACATTACAGCGTCGATTTTCTAGGGTTTATGGAGGAAAGCAACAGGGGAAGCCTGGGAGTCTTGTAGAAGACGACAGTGAGTAGAGTGGAGTGATATATTTCTTTTTTAGATCGACAGTCTGAGATTTCCCCCTTTTCCCACAAAAAACAATTGAAGGGTCAGTATTGTCATTTCAATCGCAATCTTAAGGGCAGTTTGGTACTTTCATATAATTATATAGGGGTATTATTGTATTTTCATATCTCCGATGACAAGTTACCGGATTTCGACACAAAAAAACACTTTCACTAAATGTCAGGTAGGGTGAAAATTATTTCTCAAATATCAGGTGTGCAAAAACTATTACCACATATGTCAGGTAGGGTAAATGTAATTATCTCGAATAATGAGTGCATATGAGGAAGAGACAAAAGGGGGAGGCGTCAAAATTAAGGGGATGGAAGAGACAAAATTATCTGGAGTTCCACTTTTTGCTTTTTAAATTTTTATATTTAAAAATAACAATAATTTTGAATTAATAGATAATATCCCTTCAATTCTATTATTTGATTGTTTATGCATAATTGTTTCCTCACTGTTTGTTGAGATATGTATATTATAGGCTCTGTTTTTTTCTGCGGTTGACAAACTGCGGTGCCACAGCCTACCGCAATTTGCCACAACCCACCACATTTTACCGCAAATCATTACTTTTCTCTCTCCTCACTTTTCTCATCTACTTTTTACATTCTCTCTCCTCACCTAACTCACATACCAACAACCTACCATAATTTCATCACACCCTACCACAATTCCACCACATCTCACCACACCATTCCGCAAAATACCGCATAAAAGAACAGGCCTATGTATATCCTTTCTTTTAACTATAGTAAAAGGTACAATTATCAATTAATTAAGTAAAATTAGTTTATGTCCTTTTTAAGTAAAAAAATATGATAAAATAAAATAGAAATAGATAAGTTAAGGCCCCGTTCTTCTTTATACTTGGTGGATTTGCGGTTGTACACCACACTGTAATTTTCAAATTTCCACCACATCTCACTATACCCTACCATTTTCTTTTTTATTAAAATCGAAAACTTATAAAATAAAATTTCAAAACTTTTACTTTTAACCAACTCACCTTCCATTATTTCCATCAAAACTTTCCATATTCCACCATACTTTTTAAATTTCCACTCCACGACAACTAACAATAGCGTAAAAAGAATGGGGACTAAGTAAAAAATAGTAGAACATACAATAAACTTTTATTTATATACTACCTCCGTTGTTATTTATTTGTCGCATAGAAAATTATATTAAAAACTTTGATCGATAATATTTTAATTTGTATAATGATTCATCATATAAAATTGATGTCATTAGATTCATAACGAAAAATACTATTAACAAAGTATAATATTATATTTTTTTAATAAAAATTTTATATTAAAAATTATTGATTAAAAATTGACATTAAAAACTGTAAATAACAGAAAAAACGGAGGCAATATTATATAAAGGAGGTAAGATATCATAAATATAGATTAAATAAAAAAAAATTAGGGTAACGCGAGAATATAGAATTAAGCTACATCATGCACAGTGCCCCATATCAATATATCTTGCACAGTGCCCCATATCTGCCATTGCCACCCACTGCCATAAACATTAATTTAATACTCGGTCATACAAAACCATAGAAAATAGTTGTACTTCCAAAAAAAAAAATAATAAACACAGTTTTTTTGAGGTTATGATCATTTCGATTATTTTATTCAAATTAGTTCACCATCTAAACTAAAACATATAACTAACCACATAAAATATGTGGGATGATATTATAATGTACGAAATCTACCTTCAACATAAATTAAAAATAATAAAATGCCCAACATTATTAAAAAAAAAACCCAACAAACTGCAGCAATGCAAGCAATAAAATTTTAAAGAACCACATACGAATTTGAATTAAAGATACTAAATCACATTTTACAAATAACATTAACTATCAAAATTTAACAAGGCTATAGAGAAAATAATTAAACTACTAAATTACACCATCAACATATTTTTTATAAAAAGTAAACAAACACACATATCTTACAAAATTATGTAAATATTAATAGTCCTCATTTTCAATTTTCCATAATGTGCAGTAACATGGCAAGAGAAGTGAAAATCATCACCATTTCACACAGAATCGTACTAAACGCAATATTATGCCAGCTTCACTTATCCAAGGCAAAATATATTGAAGGTTTCAACAAATCCAGAACACTACACAAGATGACCATCAAGATAAGATTATCATCAACAAAGAAAATGAACTTTGTGGAATTTCACAAAAACAAATATGAAGCTCAACAAAAAGCAGCAACGCAAGCAACAAAATTTTTAAGAACAGTGTACGAGTATGAAGTTGAAGATGTTAATTTCATGGACATGCAATATTGGAAGGATGCATTTCAAAGAGCAGAGCAACAATTAAATATATCGGCCCCGTATATGTAACTTCAATTTCTAATATAAATAAAAAATAAATCTAGTTTTTTTAAATAAGTAACTTGATTCCTTATGGTGTGAAACAAAATGTTAGACACAAACTACTTACAATCTCTTATGAATGAATGTAGTTCTGTACAATTTTATTTAATTTTATGTTATTTTGGTAGCAAACCATGTGCATCTTAATTGATAATGTTTTACATTTATATCAATTTGAAAATAAAAAAGAAGCAGTAATTTAAATAATTTTAATCATCAAAAGCTACAATATATTTTAGTCATTTCAAATCTTGATTTTAACATGACTATTTACTTTTTTATGAAGAAAATGCAAAAAAAAACAGGAAAAAGTTCACCATAAGCTTTGTCACGTTACTATCTGAGATACTTGATTGGTACAATCTATTGGAAGCCCTTTGCAAACAATATTACAAGGACAAGAAAGACAAGTATCGGGTGACACTAAAAATTGTGACCAACAAAGGTAGCCAATACATTAAACTCCGTAGCAAACTAAGGAAAAACACACAAAAAAAGCCATGGAAGAAGTTGCAGAAGTAGCAGTTTGCAAACTACATGGAGTACACAATTTCAGCATAGTTGATTTCAACTTCCACAAATATATTGAAGAGCGCAAGAAACGACGCATATTTGACATTAGGCGTGTCTCTGAAGAGATGAACTTCAATAGTTTAAAGGAACACTTCTTTAATGTATGTTTAGAAAATTCAAAATTACGTGAAAAATTACAACTTATGAAAAGAAAAATAATGATTGTTGATTAGCCACTCGAAAGCAAAAAATATATGAGCAGAACAATAATATAAAGTGTATTCCATTACATTATTGGTCATCCTCAAATTCAACAATGTGACTAAATTTATTGAACTTAGTTTTCTTTTTACCCATGTGAATGTCATTGTATATTGCAATCCCATTATTTACTATATTACGCATTCCTATTAGCATAATTCAACGACACAATTCTCATTATTATTAGTTCAATCAGTTACAACATAATAATTGAACAATCTTATCCACAATTTATTACTCAAGAATCAAGTTAGTCGAAGTAGTACACAACTATACATGTAAACCCTGAATTTTTTGTTAGCGCCACCGTTAGTTTCGTCTGGCAAACCGTTGGTGTTGAGTTTAAGTTTCGAGGACGAAACTTCTTTTAAGGGGGTAATGATGTAAAATCCCGAAAAATTTAAATGTGTTGACCGTGACGTCATTAATAATCTAGTTTGACTCCGTTAATTATTGAGAATTCGTTTCAGATTATTTATGCTGACACTTGAGCTCGTAGGATTGTTGAGGGAATAACAAGGGTATTTTAGTAATTTTTGTTCGTGCATGAGATTTCATGTGTTGTTGTTATACTATGTGATTATTATTATTATTACTATTATGATTATTATTATTATGTGATTATTACTATTATTGTGTGAGTATTATTATTATGTCGCTACTATTAATATTTTGTGATTTATTGTTGTTATTACTTCTTATTATTGGTAGTATTATTTAGAAAGTAGAATTGTATGTTTGTTAGAAGTAGGTTTTGGGTTAGATTAGGAGTCAATTAGTATTGATATTAAATGGTTATGGGATAATAGCTAGACTCTAAAACCCTACGTGAAGCTTAACTCTTCCCTCTCTCTTCCTCCCTCCCTTCCTCCTCTCTGTCGTTCCCTTGGTCACCACTGCCACTGGACGTTGCCGGCAGCCACCCCGGCCCCACCATCGCAACCATCACTGCTTGCCTTCCTCTCTCTTCTCTTTCTCTCTCACTCTCTCCCTCCCCCTCTGCTCGAGTTTCTCTGCCACCAACCACCGTCACTCTTGTCCTCGCCGTCCGTCGCCCAGGCCGCCATCTCCGCGCCCTTGCCGCTACACCAGTCGATGTCAACCGTCGACGCCCAGATCGAAGGGATGCGAAACTCATTGCTCGGGTTGATGCCGCTGCTGTCCACGGGTGTCTCCGCTGCTCACATTCGACCCAAGCGCCCACCAACGACACCGAAGACCACCAATCGCCCCCCCGGCCACCGGAAAAATCCCGCACGTAACCCCTTGTTCTTTCATGCATCCTGTTCTTAGTTGAGTCTTGCTAGTTCTGTTCTTGTTCTTTTAGTAGCTTTATTATTGTAATTATAATTACATGAACCTGGGTAAATATTTAGAAAGAGTAATCTGTTTTTTTTTTAAATTAATTATGAGTGTAGTTTTGGGGGATTTATGTGTTATTATATGTTTAATATAGTATATTGTATGTAAATCATATTTAGGGTTCTTGTTAGTAGTATTTTATGCATGAATTAGAGTTAATTAAAGTTTAAATCTAAAATTTATATTCTTTATAAGAAAATAAATTTCATATTAGGATGCATATTGATTTGTTTTACTAAGTTTGTCTGTTGTTTTAATGTCGTTTAATTTCATATGCATAAGTAGTTTAATTTTAGTTGTATTTTGTGAATTATTAGAGTGGTAGATTAATTATTCATTTTATACTTCAAAATTATATTGTGATTACTCGAAATATGTTTTAAAACCCTTTTTCACTATTCTTAGAGGTTTATAATATGGTATAGCTATTAAAGTTTCAAATTTTACATGTTTATGTTATGTGATTATTACGGGTATATATTATAATTGTGTTCTATCGGGTCTCTTCATGTAAAATTATGTTGTAATTACCAAAAGAGTATTCTAAAACTCCTCTTATTGTTTTTATAAGTTTTATAATTTATTATGGGTAGTGAAGTATCAAACTTTGTGTTTTTTTAATATTATTTTACTATTAATACACAGTTGTATTATTATTACGTTATTATCAAGTTCTTTACCTAGAAAGGTCTAAATTATTGGTTATAAGTGGTAGCTTTAAGATCTTGGTTAGATTAGGGTCTAAACTGTAACCTTAGCCACTGTTTTAGGCCTAAATTAGGACCCCAGGATCGATTGGTGAAAGCTAGAACCGAAATTTATTGACTACATGGGAGCCGGGGACGGGACAGTTTCGATGATGTGTAAAGAATAGGTCACCATAAGTGGTATAGTCATCTTTTGACCGAACCATTTGAACTAGAGGTTCCTTAAGATGTTAGTTTTCATAGGAATTTTGCAGATCAGACTTTGGAGTTGTATAAGTCGAGTTATACCCCAATTACCAGACCTAGGTCAGATATGGACAGTTTTGATTGATGACTATTTTTGAGGACTTTAGAGTATGTTTTTCAGTCTCAAATACAACATAAGAGTTTTAATAGACATCCCAAGGTTTCCGGAAAGTCCAAAACCAGACCCATAGGATGTCGAAAAGTCAAGTTATGGTCATTTCTATTTGGGTGATGTAATCTGTCTTGTTGTTATTACTTATTAATGAATGTGTTGTTATGTGAAAAGGTTCATTGGTTTTAATATGTGATTATTTGAAATATGTTGAATAATTCAAGATGTAAATTCATGAAAGATGGGAACCTTATAGTGTTCCTAGGGGAGGGTGGAGCGTGGCGCGGTGGGGAAACTGATGATTTTTAATGTTAATGTTTTCTAACCTGTTTTAGAATTTGCATCCCGGAGGGGACTTTATGTGGAAAATTTGATCATTTGTTTTGGTTAATTGTTTGTTTGTAGTTATTTGAGTTAATTATGAGTTGAGGAAATTGAGATGGTCTTTTATGCGTGGTTTTATTATTGGTTTTGATAACCTGGGTTGGGTTTGATTTGAGAGTTGTGAGTTGAGCTTTGCATAAGATACTAATAATTCAAAGTGAAACATTAAGCGGGTTCGGGCAACACCCCAGAGACCAGGATTTGGTATCTTGCAGACGGTTGTGAAGAGATCAGGGGGTGCCCTGATAAAGGATAGATGATGATTATGCCTTTGGTGGGCAAATGTTTTAATGCCTTTGGTGGGCGAATGTTTTGATGCCTTTGGTGGGCGAATGTTTTGATACTTTTGGTGGGCGAATGTTTTGATGCCTTTGGTGGGCGAATATTTTATGCTTTGGTGGGCGATTGTTTATGCCTTTGGTGGGCGAATGTTTTGATACCTTTGGTGGGCGAATGTGTGATGCCTTTGGTGGGCGAATGTTTATGCCTTTGGTGGACGAATGTTTCTTTAAGGGATGTGACATCCCGCCCGCATAATAAAATGAATTGACTGACTTGAGGAAAACAGTTATAAGGGTTAAAGGTTTGTAAAATGGTTTGACTTGTTCTCTCTCCCTTAAATGAGTTGAAATGAATTTGAATTGTTTTTAACGGTTATGGGTAGACATTATTGAATTTTCCCCCTCATTTTTGTAATGTTTTGTTTTCAGGTGAAGATCTATATGTTGGGGACGAGAATTAGCAGCGAGGCTTGGCATGCTTGAGGTTTTATTAGTTTGTGTTATGTTTCAATTCAGAAAGACTTGAAGTTAGTCATGTTGAGTTTGTTTTCTAAGTTTTGAGGTTGTTCAGTTTGTTTTACAGTTGAACAGTTGTTAGTTTTTCATCTTGTCTTGTATTCTTTCGGATATACGGCAGTAACACCCAAGTAAAGTTTGTGACTTCCGCTGAGTTTTCCGTTAATGTTAGTTTGACTTTGACTTTTCCATAATTGAATTTTCGGGGTGTTACAATACATATAAAGAAAAATGACATGTGTCACTAGGAAATAAAATTTAAGTAAATTTTCTATAATTTTATGTAATTTTGTGTGGAAGAAAACCCATCAAATTATTCAACTTTTGATATTTCTGTTCTGACAGACACCATAGTCCATTCCAGCTGTTGACGACACAACTTCCAACCAGTATCAAATTTGAATACAATAAAAAAAACTTTATCATAATTATGTTGAAAAAAAAAGGAAAATTGGAATATAATAAACCAAACTTTATGTCCATTTTGATCTAACAAACCAAACTTAACTTTTTGTTAATGGCAAATTATACTTAACATAATATTTTTCTTAGTGAACCTCCACCAATTTTCGTTTACCGGAAAAATGACATGGAGGTTTTTTTGCTGATGTGGAGTGTTTTATAGGCAACAAGTAAAAGGAAAATGAAGATGGCTTCCTCTTCCTTTTCTCCTTGTCAAACTTGGTTCTGAGCCTCACATTTTCTTCATCCAGACGCTCAAAGTTCTGACTCTCATCCCTCATTCTCTGTAATTCATTTCTCATTCTTGTCACTTCAGACAACAGTTGTTCGAGCCTTTCTTTCAACACATTGTTCATTTCAATTAGGTTCATTTCAATCAGCAAAAAAATACTTCATGTCATTTTTCCGGTAACCGAAAACTGGTGGAGGTTCACTAAGAAAAATATTATGTTGAGTATAGTTTGTCATTAACAAAAAATTAAGTTTGGTTTATTATATTCCAATTTTCCAAAAAACAAACACATTCCCTAAATGACAATAGACATGCACCATAATTAAAAAAAATTATATCGCAAGCTACATATATAATTATAGATTAGAATACAATAAATAACAATACAACATATCATATTATTTTTGAAAATAAATTTAATAATTGACAAGCATTCCGTGCGACACACAAGATATACAACTAAACTTATATATTACATTTATTATTTTAAATACTTGCTAATAAAATTTATCTTAATGATTTTCTCATGGTTATGATTAAGGTCTTTTTGGTTTAATTCTTAAAAAAAAAATTTACTTGTATACCGTCTATCAATATATATATCATAAATAAATGTTCATATTTTAATATTATTAACAAATAATCAATAAGAAAATGTTTAACATACATAATTATCGATAATTTAATAATTACCAATATTTTTGTGCTTCACACATGATATACATCTAAATGTATATATTATGATAATAAAATTAAATACCTCCTAAATACCATTTATCTTTACCAAGAAATAACACTAGACCAACACTGACATATTTATAGAATATATTGATGTATGTGTGACAAAATACAAACTAAAACAACTATTCCCGCTAGCAACACATTAATAAAAAAAAATAAAACCACAAAATTGTGACAAATTCATATCTAAAAAAACATATTTACAACAAAAAGCCTCATATATGTACAAACTTTAGCAAAACTAGAACAAATTTAACTTAAATGCATCAATTATATTGAAAATGACAAAGAACACATCAATTATATTTAAAATATAAATTAAACCCCGTCTGAAAAAACAACAATAAAGCTAAATTAAATGCAGGTTGAGAAAAAATACGAGATGGTTAGAGGCAAAAACTACATAGCAGAGTTGAACACAACTAGAAGAAGTTGGTATCTCATTGTACGTGTAACTAGGATATAGGAGGCAGGCAGGCAGCATACAAGTCAACAAATAATGAGCCAATATGCTTGGACATGATACTTCTATATGAGAAAGTGCGTTCTCAACTCCTACAAAATACACACAAAAAAAAATGAAACAATTATATGTGATAGTACTAACACATCAATCTGCAGGACAATCATGCTCATGCAACATTAAGGAAAGAATTGATGGGAACATTCAAACAAGACCTTACAAAAGGAGAAATATATTCCATTAGACTTTTTGATGTTGCTAAAAGTAATTCCAAAAATAAACCAGTTCAAAATAACTACATCATTAGGTTCACATCATTCACATCACTACAGAGAATTCAACGAAATCAATCGCTCATATCTATGCATAAATTCGAGCTACACCCAATGGGTAAGCTGCATGAACGTGTCGAAAAATCTAAATACCTCACAGGTAACACATAAAATACATGATGTAATAACAAACGCAATTCCAACACAAAGGCAACTATATATATAATAAACTTATCACTTTATATTTCGCAGATGTCATTGCCCAACTTATCGACATTGAGAACACTGTTGAAACAAAGAAAGACAACGGAACCGTAAGATGGAGAAGAATTCATAGTCGGGACAAAAGGTAACAGAATGTAAACATAGCATTTAAACAAGGAGCAAAAAAAACAAAATACTAATACTTGCAATTGATCTGTGTAGCATTGGACTAGAATTGGGAGTAACACTATGGGGCAAAGCTACAAGTATGATCACAACAGAAATATTCCACGACGACAACGGACCAAAGATATTGATAATAACGTCGACTAAAATCGGCAGATGCAATGGTGATAAACAATCAACCCAAATACCAAACATTTACCAATAAGAATGTCATATTTAAGCAAAAAAAAAAAAATTATTACATTGCAGGAAGATACCAGCTAAGCTCGACAAATGCGACCAAAGTCTACATCAACTTGCCAATGGAGGTTGTAGAAAACTACAAAGAAGGGTAAGAAAATACAAGAACAACAAACTACAAACCACTAACAACAAAATATAATATATTGAACCATTACTTTGTCTTGCAGGTTGAACAATGCCAGAATAGCACAGATAGAGGCACCCAAGATTCAAACAAAAGAAGAGGCATTGTTTAAAAACAGAAAGTACATCCAACAAATTATTGAAGACGTCGGAACAAGATAGATGGTATGCATACTTAAAACTTCATATATACAAATCCCCAAAACATGCATATATAAACAAAGAAATCAAAAAATATTGCAGGGCGAGACATATACATGTCGTGCAACAATAATGCAAGTACACACAGAATATGATTGACATTACAATTCATGCAGTAAGGATTGCAAGAAAAAGTTTAAAATCTGGGATGGCAAACTATGATTCCAACTTGCAAGCACGAAGTACAATATCCAATCTCAAGGTACGTATATAGCATAAACAAATTTTCACTATATATATATATATATATATATATATATATATATATATATATATAGACACACACACACACACAGATGTATGTATGTATGTATGTATGTATGTCTGTATGTATGTATGTATGTATGTATATGTATATATTCGCTTCAACCAATAACAAAACTAACACAAACCATGAATAGATATCGGTTAATTGTAAGAATCGCAGATCACACAATGACAGCAAAGTTGGTTCTGTTTGACAAAGACGCGGAAAAAATAATTGGAACACCTGCACTACTAATGGAAAATACTTACATACAGGTAAGCAAAAATGTTCACATCAACTACTTAAATAATAAGCCAACTATAAATAAACCCTACAAAAACAGGACAATGGCAAAGAACAGGTACTACACCAATTTTAGGAGTGCATTGGGACAAGATTCATATTTTAGGTGAAAGTTAATACAAAGAGTTATGCCAAGGAATTTACAGCATCGTGTTCCATATAAACCCAGCAATGGAGACAAGAAACCTTTTACAAGAAATCAACCAGGTATGTATATGATTACATATAAATCATTATAAATTATCTTTACCTACTAACATTTGAACTAAATTCTAACACAACAGGATAAGCACAAATTGCCTACATCCAGAACAGAGCATAGAATACGAGAGGAAAGTATGGAAGAAAGAGACATCAACAAACAAAAGAATAACATAGAAGGGTAAGAAAAATTAATAAAAAATAATATACATAAAGAATAATAGACAATTTATTACACCACAATCAACAAAAACAAACTCATCGACATTAAAATAAACTAACTGCAATATTTTTTTTACACCTGCAGGAAAGACATATATACTCATGAGGAGAGCAACAACAACAGACAACAAGAATAATGCAATACAATAGGAAAGACAATTACAAGAAAAATATTCAATTGCAAAATGTTTCTTACTTTATTGTGACATATATTATGAAAATCTTAAGTCTACAACACTATTTATTTAAAACAAATGTTTGACGAGAAAAGAAAAGCACAACCCTTTACACAATATTGTCTCCACAACTGACAAATTAAATAGATAACCAATCAATAAAGCAAATTAACCCGTGCATCGCACGGGTACAAACACTAGTTATAGTTAACATGTCCAAGTCTTAGATGCCATAGAGAATAATTTAAACAAGAACCAAGCACATAACGGAAACATTCATCTTATTGCCACTTGAAACATTCAACTTGAACATATCCCCACATGCATAACCTTTTCCAACAAAGGTCCTTCTCTTAGACAAAATATAATTATCCCTTTCATACACTTTTTTGAAACCATGCTTACTTAGAAGGAAACCCGAAACAAGATTCTTACTAATTTCCGGTGCCAAATACACATCATTCAAAAGAAGTGTTTTCCGGAAGAAAACACAAGTTCAACTTACCCTATTCCTTCGACCTTAACCGCGGAGTTATTGCCCATGAAGAGCTTCCTTTCCTCTTCGGCGGGCTGGATAGACTTGGATAGAGAACGTTCGATGCACACGTGCCTTGCCACACGCGAATCAATCCACCAAACATCATCGCTAGACACAACATTGATTTGGTCCTTTATCATGGCTACGAAGGGTCCATCGAACTCCTTCTTACCACCATGATTGTAACGCCTTGACCCCTCCCGGGCCGCAGACATTACTGATAACTGCTTCAAGAATCGTTGACTGGCCCCACAAATCACCACGAGTCTTTCCAGCGTGCTTCGTCCTCGCTCACACGCTGCCTGGGAAAACTTCACAGGAGGTCACCCATCTTGAGACTACTCCCAGCCAAGCACGCTTAACTGAGAAGCTCTCAACGGATGAGCTACCATAAAAGAAGGTACACCTTGGTGATATAAGTAGTCATTTCAATCCTTTTGAGTCACACTTAACCATATATCAGGGGTGTTATAATCATCCCCACTTAAGCGCAGAACGTCCTCGTTGTACCGCAATCCACTCCAGAACCTTTGCCCCGCTAGGTGACTGCCCATGGATCTCCCGTCCACTGGCGCAGCTCACGGTCGTGGTACGGCTCTGATACCATCTGTAACGCCCCGACCCCTCCCGGGCCGCAGACATTACCGATAACTGCTTCAAGGATCGCTGACTGGCCCCACAAATCACCACAAGTCTTTCCAGCGTGCTTCGTCCTCGCTCACACGCTGCCTGGGAAAACTTCCTAGGACGTTACCCATCCTGAGACTACTCCCAGCCAAGCACGCTTAACTGAGAAGTTCTCAACGGATGAGCTACCATAAAAGAAGGTACAACCTTGGTGATATAAGTAGTTATTTCAATCCTTTTAAGTCACACTTAACCATATATCCGGGGTGTTACAATGATTCTTAGATTTGTTCGTAAGCCCCTGCTTTTTCTTCCAAACAGGACATTCCCTCTAGGGGTATCCTGGCTTGTCGCATTCCCAACAAACCATTTTTGGTTTCTTGTTGCTCTTGTTCTCATACTTGTTCTTGTTCTTGTTCTTTGTTCCCTTCGAGTTCTCATGAACCACATGAACCTTGGAGGGATTCTCCTTGGTGTCATCCTGCATTCTCAATTCCTCCTCAATTCGGAGATGGTTAGCCAAACCCTCAAGAGTAATAGGTTCGATCTTTAGAATGCATCAAAGTCCTTTTGTGTAACACCCCCAGGTTACTAACCACTAGATTAAGCTAATGATTCACTTAACCCAATGATTAGCAGCGGATAAACACCTGAGAGAATTACCGCCGTCCACGGAGGTGGACAAGGCTAAGACTAAACCCAACAACAGCCATCAACCATAAACCAACTTCAAACATGCATCATCAGCATATTTTAAGCTAAACCACCTCAAAACAACATAAAACAACCCAAAAGAAATTATACAAGCCATTAAATCACAATTTCTTTTACATCCTTCATGGAGAGCCTCTAACCATCTTCAAATTTCCTTAAGGTGCTCTAGGGTTTCGTCCTCCCGGAGCTTTTCCACTCTCCTTTGCCGAGATCCCTAAAACGAAAACATAAAACTTCGAAAAGTGAGTTAAACTCAGTACGTATACCCCTAATAACGTAAGAATCTTTCCATAACTCGTTTTAATTATTTAGCGCGGTTCCAAAACATTAAAAACAATATAATTTACAAACAAACAATAAAAAGTAGCATAACTTACATAGCTTTACCTTACTCAACCTGTACATGGAAAGTATAACTTAACCTGTACTTAAATCCCAACTTAGATGAAAATACTTTTGAGTTCTTCCTCATAAAAGTAACATACATACCCATAACCCTATAAATAATATATCATTAAAAGTTATATAACATAATTTCAAAAGAACTTAAATCATTCATAACTTACATATAACATACAAAGCCATCACATAAACTTGACCTTAACCCTTATCAACCAAGACTTATAAAAATTTTGGCATGTGAATCGTAAAGCTTTACTTTGGTTCAAAAGACTTGAGTAACTTAAAAAAACTTAAACTTGGTTACCCTGTTATTGTTCTGAAGGCCTGTCCTAGAGGTTTTTTTATTTTTGTTAGGGCGAGAACTATTGTAGAGTTAGAACTAAAATTAATCCAGAATAGAGCAAATAAAATATTAGCCTCCAAAAAAAAAAAAATAGTTGTAAGAGAAACAAGCATGAGTAACCGGTTAGATGGGAGAAGAGAGAGAAAGCAAGATTGACAGCGAGACCCAGATGAAACGAGGAGATGAAACGAAATGGGACATCACCATAACAACCACCACCAGCATTCTCACCACCATCAAAACCTACCGAAGAGAATAATTCTGGTTCGGCACGGGCAAAGCCAAGGGAACGTGGACAGCAGTGCATACTCGACAACCCCAGATCACAAAATCCCTCTCACCTCCGACGGCGCATTGCAGGCACGCAACGCCGGTGTTTTCATTCGACGTCTCATTGAATCCTCCTCCACCGGTCGTTCATGGCGTGTCTACTTTTATGTCTCCCCCTATGCCCGTGCTCGGTCTACCCTCCGAGAGATCGGTCGTGCCTTTTCCAGGCGCAAGATCATTGGGGTTAGAGAAGAATGTAGGATTAGGGAGCAGGATTTTGGCAATTTCCAGGTTGAGGAAACTATGAAGCTTATTAAAGAGACTCGTATTAGGTTTGGCAGGTTCTTTTATCGCTTTCCCGAAGGAGAATCTGCTGCTGATGTTTATGATCGTGTTTCCAGTATGTCTTTCTTTTTCCTTACCTCTGGGTTTCACTACCTATTCTGTTTTCAACTTGTTCGTTGCTTCATTGCTTATGTTCTTTGCTCTTCGAATATTTTCGTTTAAATGTATTTTAATTGGATACATGGGTACTGGGTTTCAATGAAAAATGATAAAACGAATATCAACCTTGGTAGCAGTAGGAAATGATGGAATGAATGAGTGAATGAATAGGGCTACACTGCTTGGTTGTCTCTAGTAGCTTTTGCTCAACTGTCGAGACTGTGGTTTGTGTTTAATGCTTGGTTTTTGATAGTTTTTAACAAATTTATAGTTTTGGGGTACGACGACAACTTTTTAGCCAGGAAATTCTCAATTGGTGATGTAATCTTAATAGAATCTGGTGTGGTGGTTGATTAAAGTAATTCTTAATTAGCACTATGATTGGTGGGGACAAGGGTTGATTTTTCTACAGGTTTAGCCTCCTGCTTTATTGGGTTATTTTTGTTAGTTATTTAATTTATTGCTTTGCGACACTTTTTTATCTGTAGTTCTCCTCCTGTTAGCCACCTCTGTTTTTTTTTGTTTTTTTTTTTTGAAAAAAAACTTGGGTAAAAGGCAAAGCTTCCACGGATGGAAATTCTATGTGCATAAGATTTGGGTTGCCTTACTATGTATAGTGTTTACATGTATTGAATTTTTCATCGCCGAAAGTCAAATGAATAATCAATTTTGAAAATGAAAGGTAGTTGAATTTGGGAATACAGTACAAAGAACATAAGTTATGGAACCATACATTATGGAGGTAGGTTGTATTTTTGTTTGCATACCTTACTCCTGTTTCAAATGGAGATATCAAGATGCACATAGGCTGAATACATCTGTGCTCCTCTCAAGAAGATGAAAAAGCCTTTATCCTACATCCATGATTCTTCAGTTTTGTCTTACTGAAAGACAGTTGACCCTAGGGTGAAATGAAATGCTTAAAGGGAAGATTGTGCATATGTCATGTTGATAATGTGAGGGAAATAAATTGAAAGCATGGGCAGTTGCTTGTACAAGTTGGTGAGTTGTTGCTTTCATTTTTAGGCTTTGCACGTAACAACTAATCTAGCTTACATGGTCACTACTTAAGCCCATAAGATTGTTCCACCTAGGCAATTTACACAATTTGTATTTACATGTTGATTAGATTAGATATAAGGCTTTCTTACATCTAGTATGAGTATAGTATTTCTGTCCAGAAGGACCGAGTCTTTGGCCTCAAAGGGTTAGACTAACAGGCTAAAAGTGGGTTTGGTTTTCTGTTGCCTGTACTGTTGGTAGATTAAGGAATGTTATTGCATTGACTATTGGTACCCCTTTAGGAGCAAACATGGCCTAAAGCTTTCTCTATTACAGTTTCCTTACTCTAAATTACCTCAGTTACCTCCTTGGCTGGTTGTCCTCTTGAGCCTGCCATAGTTGTTCAATGTTTCTCTTTCTGGGTTATTTTTCACCCTTCCTCTGGATAATTCTTCTTCTCATCCCTGGTTATTTCGAATCAATTGGTGCAATGTAGGACATTTGATCTACCTAGGTAGCTAGTAGTAACGTATGTTGGTGCAGATGGTCCAGGTAGGTGCAGGCATGCAGCCTTAAAGCCAAATGATTTGTTGGTCCCCTTGTGTAGAATATTCTTCCCTCCTACACTCAAGTAAGACCTTTGTTTTCAGGAAATTTGGGGTAAAAAATTATTTAAAGGGAGCATCCTGAAGTCAGATTGCTTTGGTGTTCAAACTGGAAACTAGTTGTTTCTTGTTTCGTTGCTGCATTCTTGCTCTAGAAAGTTGAAGTATTCAGATGGTGTCAAGTGCTAAAGAGAACAATGCATTGCACAATGTTGTGCCTAAATAGAGAACATCCATTGGTTAGGAGGGAAAGTATGAATGCTTGAGTTTGGATTGGTACATGTAGGGTAATTAAATTCATGAGCTGTCATTTTTGCATGGATGATGGTCTTTCTTGTAGAATGTTGAGAATATCACTAGATCGTGGTGAAGGAGTTATCTGTAAATTAGTTTGAGTGATCAGAAATGTGAATCTTTTGTCTTCGAGATGCGAGGGTATAAATATCCATTTTTACTGCTGAAGGTCTTGTTGCCATCCTTCTTACATGCTTTAGAAAATGATTCCTTTTGGTGTTTTTTCTTATGATGATTTTCAATTGGCACTTTCAAATGGCTGAGGGACTAAGAGTGGCTGACATGGTCCTCTGTTGGTGCTATGATCTAATGTTCAAAAGGGTTGAGTCAAGTGTGAGCTGTACATGGTTGACTTTAGATGCAACTCGTGTCTTTTTTCAGTTTGTTCAAGCTCATTCATGACGATCCTCACTGCCCTAGATTATGGGAGAAGGTAGTCTTTCACTGGGAGGATCCTCACTGCAGCGCTATTAATCACTTATTGATTTGTTATATTTGTATTATTGTTGAAAGATACTCGTTCAAGAAATCAATAATTTTAGTATTCTTTTACAACCTATGCTTAAATCCCAAATTTTTCTGTCTTCACTTGCCATTTCTACACAGACCAGATTCAAAAGCTTACTTTTGACTGCAATGGCAACATAACCATATCAATGCACACCAATACGAAGTCCTTGGGTAAACTACCAAGGGCTACCTATTAGATAAATGTGAGAAAGTATGAGTCAGTTGACATCAATTGAGGTCTTCTACAAGTGATGAGGAGGTTACATAGATTTTCAAGATAAATCAATATTGGATCAGTTGTGTTTTTCAATACATCCCTTGGCTTCTCTGAAACTTTTCTTTTTTCCTTAGTTATTTCCGGCTTCCGTTGTTTCATGTATTCTGTCAAACTTTAATGCCGACTTTTGTAAGGGTTGACCCTGAAAGCTAAATCCTCAAAAACTGCAGGTTTTATGGAATCACTTTGGAGAGACATAGACATGAACAGACTTCATCATGACCCAGCCGATGATCTAAATCTAATAATCGTCACACACGGGCTGACCTCACGTGTGTTCTTGATGAAATGGTTTAAGTGGACGGTGGAACAATTTGAGAACCTCAACAACCCTGGAAACGCGGAGTATCGTGTGATGGAATTAGGTGCGGGAGGAGAGTACAGCCTGGCCATCCATCATTCAGAGGAGCAGATGCTGGAGTGGGGGCTCTCTCCTGAGATGATATCTGACCAGAAATGGAGGGCCCACGCCAGGAGGGGAGAATGGAATGAAAGTTGCCCCTGGTACTTTGATGCTTTCTTTGACCAGCTAGCCGATTCAGATCACAGTGGGGAAGATGATTGTGACTGCAATCAAGTTTTGGAAGATGGCTCCAGTTGTTCTACCGAAGATGGCCAGAGCTATTGTATGGCTTTAGGAGAGGCTGCTCCCAACAGTGATGTGGAGGACGAAGGAAGCTGCAGTAATGGCATGGTGGAAAACCCCAGTTGCTCCATGGAAAATGGTCGTGATGCTAACCACTTGGGCCCATCCCAATCGTATGGGAAAAAACTGCTCCAACAGTTTCGTGGGAAATTTTCTAAATAGCAGTCTAGAAATTGTCTCCTTGTTCTTTTGTTGTGGGGTTAACTGTCACCCTTAATGCCCGGGCTAGAAATTAAGGCCTTGAGTTGGAAAACAGACGACTTGTAGAGCTCGCCTTGGTTAAAGTGCTGTAGGAGATGGATAACTGTGTTGGATATACTACCCTATACAATACGATTCATTATACTTTGTACAGACAGCTGGTTCGTGGTTGCAGATCCTTGTGTGTAACTACTTTGGCTATTTGTCTGTCTGTTACCATAGTATCCTTTTTTGGGCAGATCAGCCTGAAATTTTGTAAAACACCATACTTCACCATTGTACTGTAGGAAAATGCAACTTTTGACAGGTATCTGATTTGTATCAGTAAGGACAAATAGTTCACACGTCTTTTGAACAATTCTGGTGTTGTAATTCATATCTATCGGAATCATTTTTACTAGTGTGTACTCTGTATAACTCCGATATGCTTGAAATAATACACAAGTCGGCTTTTGTTGATGGAATGACAACTATCTAGTCGCTTCTTACTAAGTTTTGTTTTGTGTTCTGCTCATCTGTGTCATTTGACAGGGGTCTACACTGATGAAAGTGGGTTCTACATTAGTAGTTAGAAGTGTTTCGATGCCATAAGGCTCCTTGAGTAAGGTGATGGTGCCCTGAAGCTCTGTAGTGCTCTGAAGGACACGAGTCTTTGAGTGGTTGAAATGTAGGATTTCAATTTAGAAACTCTAGGAGTTGACCCAAATTATTCCCCCCACAATTGACTGGACTTTCTTTGGCTCTCATCAGATCAGCTTTTACAATAGTCAAATTATATCATTTCTCCTTTGATCTATATGAGTTTTGTCATCAAGATGAAACAGAAGTATTGGCAGGATATCATCAAAATTCAGGAACACATAAATATTGACAGGACATTCAACTTGGTCTTTGCCTTTAGCTAGATTTGGCTAAAACTTGACTCGATTCCAGACATCCAAATTCGATCCATACATATAGCACATCAGTATCAAGCAACCCGCAGAGAAAACTAGAGGACATTTTCTGAGTTTATTTCCCAATCAGCCATGAGGTTCATCAAAAAACAATAGTACAGTTCTTTAGCTGATCACACTGTGATCTGAATCGTGAAACATCAAAGGAAAAAGAGAGAGAGGGGGGTTATCATTTTACAGTTACAAATCACAATCCAAAAATGTAGTGTGAGTTCTCATTTAATCAGGAGACTTCCTCAAATCAACTGGCAGCTAAAAATGAGTCTCATAATTACTTATTTATGCAAGGAATGATCCCTAGACCCCGCAAAAATGGGACCCACGCTGCAAGTAGGTTAGATCTTTCTCCGTCTTGGAGCCTCCAAAACTTGGAACATGTTATTCATCTGTCTACATCAGATTTCAGCAACATCTTTTTCCAAGGTTTCAAATTAGATACAAACTGTCCAGGACAGCAAAGCCAGCTGCAACCCCACCCTCATTTGATGAAGATACTTTTGTCCGCATCAAGTAACCACTTTGCTCATTCATTATAATCTTGTCTTTGTTCCTGCACATATTCCCATATGTTAAAGCTAGATCAAATGAATTTTATTCACAAGAGCATGAAGATGTGTTTACATACTTCATTTCCGACACGCACACAACAAAGCCCTGTAATGGACATACAGACCACTACACTCAACAACCTGGATGTACAGTTGGGTTTCTTTCAGATAGCACCAGAATGGATAATTAGACTGCTTGGGTAGCGGAAATCATGTTTGGACAAGAAAATGAAATTTTTACTCAAATCAATTCCAGTGTTTGGTCAATAATAGGCTTCCTCAACTCAGATACAGGGTTACGTTGCCATTCGGTCACACTGTTTTGAAAGCAAGTTATAGAGTAGTTTTGTGATGTTTATCTATGATACAATCATACAACACAATGTATTTTACAAAAATTCAAACAAAACCCTTTTCCTTTTCCTACCTCACAGTTTATTGGATTATCCATACTATGAAATCAGACATCAGCCGTGCAATAAATATGCAAATACCTCAAATAAGCACCGTATATCCCTAGTTCTGAAACTGCATGATCCTTGTGACAAACTCCTTGTCGTACTAGTAGTGCTGGAAGAGCAGTAGGAAAAATCCTCTGCATAAGAATGTATGCTGCATCTTCTTCTGTTCCACCATTTTGCATTCTTAGCAAGGCTTCTTTCACATCATTGCCGTAAATGTTGTTTCCTATGAAAGAAAGACACAGTTTTAACACTCCGCTCCATCTTTAGTAAGTAATCGATCTGGAAGTCAATAGTAATACCTCCGCCTTCTCTTTGTGGTTTCATCACATATGACTCTGGGTTTTCTATAGCATCTGAAATGACCTTGGAATCATCTAAACTCCACAGGCCTGCAAAGCATTTCCGAAGTTTGGCAATGTCGTCTTTGTTATCAAGAAACCTGTGGCAGAACCAATGACAGGATTCCATCACTCCAGAGCCTAGGAATACCGTTTTAACAACAATTTCAAATCACATTCCTAGTACACCGCATATCTAAACCAGGAAAATGGGTATTGGTAACCAGGTAAGTCTCATCAAACTGATTAGGTGAGTACTCTGATAAGATACTACTGTGTTTGTTCACTTGAGTCAGGACCTTCAGGCCATAATTTGAGTTTGTTGTCATTTGCAAAGAAACTACAATCAATCTTCAGCCTAATCCCAAATTGGATCAACTTGTGTTAAGATCAACGTACTCTTTATTTCAGGTTCTTCTAGTGTGATTTGAAAATGGTTAAAAATGCTTAAATATGATAAAGTCTCAGATGGAAAGCTCTTGCAAGAGAGCATGACTGTTCATAGGTGGAATGGCAACAAAGAAGTGCCAGTGCAGCAACAACACTATAGCCATAACCACAAGGACCACAATTGTTTTGTACACTATTTCATAAATTATTTCCTGAGAAATAGCCACCCACCAAAAAAAAAAAAAAAAAACCCGAAAAGAAAGACGCAAAAGGCACAGTGATTACCTCTCAAGTACATTGGGTTTCGCCAGCTCCTGTTGAATCTTTTTGGTACCTGCCAAATGATAAGCAATTGAAGGGCACTTCACAGCAGAAGATTGTTCGATCACCAGCCGTGCCCTCCATTCCTGCAGAGAGAATTATCTCAGATACAATATTAATATTAATATAGAACTAGAGCTGACACAAAGTTTGAATAGAATCAACACAAAATTTATTAAGAGTAAGAATACAAAGCACTATAGTTCAATAAAATCGAGCCCTAAGACATCTCATGCTACTCAGTCAACATGCTAGCTGTTGTGAGCCCAGTGTTCATACTTTATATAATCTAGTTTGTGGCAGGTTCACTAACCGACTCAGAAGGATAGTCAGTAGGTGCATAGCCAGCTCGGAAATACACCACTGCAACTGCTTCCTCGCCACTGCAAGTGTCAAAAGATGAGGTAAATGAAAGCACAGCCCATAGCCTGAACCACCACCACACCCCCCCCCCCCCCCCAAAAAAAAAAAAAAAAATTATGTGGGAAAGAAAGAAAGAAACTACATATGCATAATCATGAGGACATTTATGTGGGAAAGAAAGAAAGAAAGAAATGGGAATAAGCAAAGCGTTCGTGTCATTACTTACAGAACAAGTGTCCCGTCAGGCAGCAATTTAGCCTCCTGGTCAATTTCTGCTAATGTTTTCCTGATGGATGTGACACCATGTGTATTATACTGTTAAGGAAAACATAAGCACAAATAACTCTCGCCCAATTACCCGTCTATTAGTTAGAAAAACACAAATATGAAATGCATTTGTTGTACCATGATCTAAATAATATGCTAACCTGAATATTCTACAGGATTTGTATCATTCTATAATCTATACACTATCAATAATACTATGCTGCAACTGAAACAGAAGAAGGATATCTCTCCCGCAAAACAGCAGAAAGCCAATGCTGGTCATACATATTGCGTTCTTCAGGTTGAACCACAACCAGAACTACAGCCCTGCAAAGATTTAGCTGTAACGCTGTAAATTGAGTAAGGATATAAGGCAACATGGTTAGAAATAAACGCTGACAATCAAGTGTTCAACTCTGACCTTGGGTTATTGAACTCTTTCCAAGCTTCAGATAAGGCCTTTGCGAATTGACGAACAGCAAAGTTTTCAGGAATCCCTTTACTGCTTAATCCAAGATGAGTTCCGTATTGACCAATTAAATTCCTAGACCACATGAGTTCCAAAAGTGTCAGAACATCCTACCTAACAAAGTGGACCAATGTCTGTAACTAAATAAAAGGAGTGCTATAAGTTTCAAGCTGAGGCATATACAAAAAATATAGCATTTACTAAGGCTATGAATCTCAAATGAAGTCTAGATATTCTGTAATTCACATTGGAACCGCAGTTATTCATAAACTAACCTATGAAGTTCACTGACAAGACAACTGAGCCCAGAAAATGAAGATGAGATTGTGTTGAACTCTATTTGGAGAAGCGACTTCGTTTGTGCATCAAGCATGTAATCTGAGCGATGTAGACCCAAGCGTATGTCCTAAACAAGTATCCCGCATCATTGCAAAAACTTCACAAAGCAACGAAATTTCCTCTTGCTAATCAAGAACAAAAATTGACTACCATGTCCAGCTGGTATATTGCATACACTGTAATGCTATTTAAAAAAACTCATCAGAGTTTATACATATAGCATAAGAGAGGAGAGACACACTAACCTCCATCTTGTTCATGTCTATCATCTTGGAATGTATATCTAATAATCTCGAAGTGAACTCATCAACCTTTCTAGTTCTGCAATATGGAAAGAAGGAAGAAGATTGAATTTCCTTATATAAAGTCTGCAAATAAGAATTTGACATGAACCATGAAAACAAACGACACTAAGGAAGGGAGCCCTGATGTGAGATATCAATAGAAGTTTTGGCACGAAAAGTGGGCGGCACAACAGTCCAAGACTACTGAAAATTAAAATACAATAACATGTTTGCCACTCCAAGCTCTCAGCTGAGCTCTGGTCATCTTTTTGAGGTTTGACAAACTCCCAAGTGTCAGTTTTTAGGGACGTTCATGAGACTGAAGCATACAATGAAAATGAGACCCCAACTTCCTAGTGCGGGTTTTGAGACAGAAGAGTTTCATTCAAGTAACCTGGTCCTAAACTTGGATTCATACCATTATCAGAACTTTTTCATGCGGCCCCATTCTGAAGGAGTAACATAACTGGCCTCTTTAGTGCCATTCATAGTTTCATACTCATGTTTCACCGCCCATAAGTATGATAATGGATTGACTGATTGATAATCGAAAAAAGGTACCTTCTTCCAAGTTCCAAGTTTTCTTATGCTAGTTTCCGACAAGACTTCCTTTATGAACGCCACATGCGACTCTCCGGTTAAAATTTTACTGCCATACCCTTACCAAGGAACACTTGAATGATCTACATTATGCATTTTGATGAAAGGCAATCCACGACAAGCTAAGATCCTAATCTGGAAATTAAAATTAAACTAAAATATGACTACTAAGCAACAACCACATTAGCCATGATCCTGATATTTTTAGAAGGCAATGGAAAGGGGTTGAGAGGAAGAGAAAGAAGCAACCTTGAGAGTGATTCCTGAAGAAACTTTGCATCCAAGCTTACACGGTCGAATAGTTCATTGAAAATGGGGGCTAACTCGCATGCTTGCATCCAGTGACTAACAGGGAATGGCACCGGCAACAGCGAAACTGGGGCATGGACCATCCCAACTCCAGGAACTGTCCCTGATCCCTGCAGTTTCAACCTCATATCAACTCTTATGTACTTCAACTCTCACATAGGAACCCAGGTTTAATATCCAACTCCAACAAAATTATCACTTTCTGGATCTTTTTTAAAGATTTAAGCATGGAAATTAAGCACCATGAATATACTGCCTCTCATTAATTTCCAAAAGGAATAGTAAATCAAGCTCTCAAATCAGCAACTGGGTATTTCCAGAGTAACTAACCTAAATTCAGAGTTTAACCGTAATCAACAAATGAACATTCTTTTTCAAGTTTTCATAGAATAAAGCAATCAACTTTAGCAAAGTCCACCTGAAAAGTAAATAGTTAACAGAAAGAAGGCATTTTCTGATCAATTCCCAACTTTGTTTTCCTCAACTCATGCCAAATTCAGCAAATAAGCTAAACTAAGGTCAATTCAGTATCTGGGATTTACTGGGCAACTCCATATCAAGTTTTAACAAAAATAATGTTCTGAAATTTTTGAAAAAAAGAAATGAATATCAAACCTGGACTGCTTTATCACCAACAACCAGGCCATGGAGAGAAGACCAGACCAAGGCATCATAAACCAACTTCTGAAGCAATTTAGGATCAATACTATGCGGATCAAACACGGGTCCTTCTGAAATATTTTGTTGGGTCTCAGTTTTGGTGCAATTCAAGGGGATTGGGCACGGTGTCTGAGACATGGTTGTGTTGGGCAGAATTGGGTGATTGAAATGAATGGGAAAATTGGTGTGATTATGCAGAGATATTGATATTGATTTTGATTTTGATTTTGATTTTGATTGGAGAGTGGAGTGGAAGAGTGATGTGGAATGACACAGAATGTGATTGGGAGTTGAGGGAGTAAAGCATCCAATTCCCATTTCTCACGTCAAAAGGCTGTAGACCCTGAATTGCTCGGCGGCTAATGTATCTAGACGCATTCATTAATTAACACACTCTTAAAAGTAGATCAATCGCATGTAATTAGTGGAGAATGGCAATTTAAAATGTTAATAAAATTCAACTTTTTTATGTGCAATTATATTTAAAATTTAAGTAACAAAAATATACTCTAGTAATACAGGTCTGACAGAAATTTGGGTCCAGGTAATTCGAACAATTCGATATCCGATGTATAAATTATATATAAAGGTGAGTTCATACTTTTGGTGTTGGGATGACTGAACAGTGTCCGATTAACTGATGTCTGAATTGTCCCATGTCCGAATTGTACATAAAGTTAATTTAAAAGTCTACCCAAGTTCGCTAACAAATTGAGTTCGAACATTGCCCGATTATCCGAAATGATCGAACCCTAATTTTCCCTCAGAATTCAGACAACCCGGACACTTTTCCATACTCGGACCTAACCCGATTTTAAATCAGACAATGACCGGTCGACTGATTTTAAAATTTAAAATTCGGATGGATTTTCAGTGAGCGTACTCGGTTTTTTCCGGGTCAGATGAAACTGGGATATCGGGTCGGTCAAAATTTTGCCAACCCTACGCTAACGTGAGGTTTGAGGGGATCCTGGTGTTGGTAGTCTTTCCCTGCACGTGAGTGCATGAAGAGGTTGATTCCACCCGTAAAGTATGAGTAAAGAAAATAAATGTATCATTCCCAATGATGAACCCAACCAACACCTCCGCATCTTTTGCTAGACATGATGGTGGGTATCAATTCTCCTAGGTCAAGCCTCTTGTACAAAGAGTAGGACATCATGCTCATACTGGAACCGACACATGCAAAGCTCGGTTAATGTTCAAACAATCTCGCTTGATTGCGTCCTCAGTGGACTCATTCGCCTTAAAAGTATCACAGGTCTGGCAAAATATGCGGAGGTACTAGTGGAAGTCTTCATTGAAAAGGCCATGGAATGGGGTGACCTTCACCAAGTTGATGAGGGAACTCTTCAATTCAAAATCATTAGCGGCCACTCCTAGTGCATTGATGGTCGTAGGCGTATCGGTGACATTAGGTGTCACATATTGCCTAAATGTTCTTCTCTCTCCGGCCATCTTGCGTTCTTCCTTGGATTTTTCTTCTCATCTCCTTCTAGCCTCCTCTCGCCTTTATCACTTCCTTCTAGAGAGGAAGGTTTTTTCAATCTTCGGATTAAGCTCGAAAAGCGACACCTTTTAAATACATCAATGAGAGACCTAGCAAGGGACGAAAACAACTCCCAAGGCAAATCAAAATAGAAAATTTAAAAAAAATGACTAGTCAATATAAAGATATTCGTTCGATGGCTACTAGGGACAAAGTCCTTGGCAACGACGCCAAAAACTTGATAAGCCGCAAGTGCACAGGTGTGATTGTAGCAAGTATTAATGTCCATCCCACTAGAACTTTGTTAAACCACGCACCAAACTAGCATCCTAATTGACTGTTAAATCAAATGGGTTGATTGAGTTGATTTTTTTCTGTGAGCTAATTCTAACTATCAAAGCAAGCAAATTTTCTAGGGAATGAACAATTGAATGAAAGCGTTCGAGGGATAAAACCTAATTCACTTAACGAATTAACAAAGAGGATTGATCATCCAATTCACTAGTTGGTACATGCTAAGGTCGATAATTGCATATATTCTTTCATAATGTGCTTTTGGCAAAGAAGTGAATTGCTTAGCTAAATCAGTCACCTACTTTCGTGGTTATTTTGGTTAAAACTAAAGTTAACCATCAAATTATCACAAGATCCCTAACTAAGAATCCTATGTCTAGTTCATTTTTAATCAATTTAGTCCTAGGTTTCCGATTATCGAGTTTCTCCTTTCGGTTCTTTACTTAATAGCTTAACACTATGCAGTTGGTGATCAAGCAAACAAAATCAAGGGCTAGATAGAATATAATCAACTAAATTCATGTTTGTTCAATCCAATGAAAATCAATTCAATCAAACAATTCTAGGGTTCATCCCCGAAATTAAAAGAAACTACTCACAATTCATGTGCAAAACTATGAAACCAAGGAAAACTAATCTAGAAAGCATGAAAATCCTATCAAAGATGAGAAATAAATCAAAGTATGACGATGAGCTTGATGGAGAACTCAACAAGAAGACTTTTGATCTACCCACTTTGAATCCAACTCGATCAAACTTCGATCCTTTAATCTTTCTCCCAATCTCAACTACAGTGATGGAAGGATGGATTATGGCCGGATGAATGTAGAAGATGATTGAAGAGGATGTTGGTGGTGGATGATGATTGAAGTGGCTGAATACTTTTGATTATATAGCAAAAATCAAAGAAAACGGCAAAATCCTAAGAGACATAACTGCCAACCAAGCCAGGGCAACACGATCCATGGCATAGAGCCCACGGTCCGTGGCCTGCATGGAACTCAAATTTCTGCTCTTTGGATTCTACCGTGGAAGCTCAAGTGCATTCAATACATGGGATTTCTCTTTGGGCCTCAGGTGACTTAAATCTTCCTCTCTTCCTCTTTTATGAAACTTGGACATATTTAGCTCAGTTTATGCTTGGTTTTTCTTCGAATCTTGACAAGTTTTCTACAAAACTCACCAATTTCCAAACCAAGATAATATGGGAAATTTGTGTATAAAATAATATATTCCCATCAAAGATTCCCCAAATGGACATCAAATGTCCTAAGTTCACATATATACAAAAAACACTTATCAGATATCAAAACCATGATCAAGGGTGATGAGTCAGCTCGATCAACATTCAAAAGTAATCTCCAGATAGCGTTAGGAAATGGGAGAAAAGTCTGATTTTGGTAACATCTATGGAATGAACAAGGTATTCTTCGAGATGATTTCCCCCTACTATATAAGATTTCAATACAAAAAAAATGGATGGTGGGGGAGATGGGATGGAAACATATAAAGATGGCCACTCACCTAGAGTAGGAATTTAGAGATGCAAGAAGTTGAGCAAGAAATAAAGCTTAGAAGTAGATTACTGAATACATGGCATGAATGAGGGAGAGTGACAAAAATATATGGAGTCAGCATGAGCCTTTCTCAGTCAGATCGTTAGTCACGAAGGTAGAAGAAATTGCAAACTTTGGGGTACAAATTGACCCGTTGGTATGCTCAGTATGGCAAAATATAGCCCTGCCAAGAGTGCAATTCATGATATGGACCGCCATATTGGGGAAAATTATTACAAGAAATGCTCAAAAGGAAATGCATAATACAGGAAGAAGAAGACATTTGTGCACTCTATGGGAGAGATGGTGAAGAAGCAGATCATGTGCTCTCGAAATCTGCATATGTTTGGAATATATGGAGGGAGATAATAATGACTTGGGCCATGCACTGATGTAATCAAACACCATCCGACTAATGTTTGAGGCCTAGATGACCATGTCATGGAGAAACAAGACTAGCAAAAGACTTTGGGTAAGTTCCTGTTTTTCAATACTGTTGTAAGACCCGCAAATCCTTAAACACCATATTAGGACTAAAAAGACACAAGCCCCGTGATTAGTGCAATAGAATTAAGACATGAAGATATTAGCGTTGCCCACAACCATAGATAAGGCTACCAATAAAAAACAAAACTCAAGTTACAACGCAACAATCCCAAGGAAACTTTCTTGAATAATACACATAATCCATAAGTTCTCCGCAATAAACACGAAGTTAACATTAAACACAATCGAGAACACAAAAGATAAGTAACATCACCAATTCATGAATATATCAATCCACCATTAACTTTAAGCCAAAAACATAGGGCGCAACTTCATTGCAAAATAATATTGGAAGTTCCTTTACTTGAAGATGAGCCTGACATTTTATTGGCATTGGACTTGGTATCACTAGCACTACTCCTTGAGAAAAACATATAATATTTTCACAAATGAGTCGAAACTCAATACACATACCCTTGGACAATTAATACAATTTATGGAGTTCATTTTATTTCGCGCATTTCAATTTATTTTGCAAGAGAGAAGAGAAAGCAATTAAACTATGTTGTCTGGTTATTATCGGAGTGGTTCCTTCTGCAATCATTGGAAGTTCCTTCGTATGTCCATCCCAGATCGATCAGGAAGTCTGGACAGAGTTAACCAGTTGACTGACCAAATTATGTAATAAATAATGCACTTTGGCATAACATGATATAGGCTGGGACAACATTTATGTGAAGAAACATGACACATATTGTTTATATTAAGCAATGATTATGCTTTGATTTAACTCAAACATACGAATTTACGCAAGGTACGAGCAGTATGTGTACCTGAATCTACTAGAAATTTACTGACAAGTACTTTTGGAACTTGATGGCTCAAGCAATGAATGGCAACAACCTTGAGGGCCACACTTGTGAAGAACACAACAAAAGATTAATTTTGGGGTTTTTATGAAATGGTTGAGTTCTAGATGAGATTTTGGTAATCGGATATAACGCAACCTTATACTGAAACCTTAAACCGGATTTTAAGAGGGACTAGATTATGTTGTGGACGTTGATCTAGCTAAATGAGTTAGTTTTTGAGGTAAAGCTAGACTCGTGATTCGCATGACATAAAGGAAAGTGACAAACTTACCTTAGTGGGAGTTATGCCATGATACACATTTTATATTGTGTGTGCTAAAAGTCGATCAGGTGGAGTGACAAGTGATTCCCTTCACTATCACTATGTGATCCCCGTAGACTTAGTTGTCTACCTATACAATTCCCCTAGACTTAGTGATATGACATGAAATCTAGGTTGGATGATGCTACTTTAGAGTGTATTCCAAGGGCTATTAATGTATCCAGTCCAGCGGAACACATTGGGAAAGCAGTCATACTGAGATGTAATACCTTGAGTAGCTAAGGAAAATCATTCCATAATCACCATATCAGCCCGTGCGATTATATTGAGAGATAATCATTTGATATATCAAGCATAGAGGGACTTTGTATGCCGTTGGTGATGTCTTGGACGGTTTAGGGCATTGTCAATGTCTTTTGAAGTGTTATATTGGTCAGATGGTAATTTGATATAACACTACATGTTACTGTTGATCGCACACCCCATTTCTCGTATGAGACGAGAGAAGAACTATGAGATTAGAATTTCTTTGTTTCGTTTACATGGCCGAGTGGGAGCTCTTGGTAAATTAACTTAGTTATTAGTTAATTAATTAAATAGACTCAATTTATCTAGAATACAGTTTCTAGATAATAAGAAGTCATAAACATATTAGGATTGAGACTCCTTATCTGAGTTGTTTTCTTATAAGGTGTTGGAGCATGTCTCCAAAACTAACCTATATATATACGTCTACGTGGTGTATAATGGAAATACACAAGTATCAATGAATCTAATCAATTCTCTCTCGGGTAAACCACCATCGGAGGTTAGGGAATTTGGGGTGTGAATATACTAGTGACTCCGTAATTGGTAGCCACCATTCTGAGGCATTTCCCTGAAGGACTCAAGAAATGAGATTGCAGTATTCATGGGACAAGATTTAGCAATACGATCCTAATCGCTTCTGCACTAAGGTATTTCGATTCCACTCTACAGTTGAGTTCTAAAAACTATAAGTTTTAGCAAGATTTTAAGAAATAAAAACCTTGAAATTTCCAACTTTTATTGGTGTTTTGTAAAATTCATAACTTTCTCTACTATGGTCAAAACGACATGTAGAATAACATTCCATAAAGTTAAAATCAAGAACTAAAACTTCTTAGTTGAAGGCTAAGGCTAAAAACAATGAGAAATGGTTGAAAAACTCCCTTTAACATGGCTAATCTGCTATGCGACAGTTTTAAGGGTGCAACTCTGAAAATTCATAAGTCGCACTTTAAAACATTAGAGGAATGCCTAAGACCACTCTATGGAAAGCTTGGAAGGTTTATTACTGACTTTATTTTGATAACAACCTCAGAAAAATCTTTAAACGTTCCCAGAAAGTGACTTAAACAGAACATGACAACTTAGAAGTACTGGTTCAGACATGGTTGCGGGGCTGACTTTGACGGCATATAACTCTCGGCTCCAACCTCCAATGGATACCCAAGATCCCATTCTGAAAAGCTTGCGCAATGTATTAAAACTTTTATTGAGACATCATAATCTATTAACGCGTCCTTGATGACTAAAAATTCCCATGAACCACTGTAAACACAAATTTCGAGCCTGAAATAAATAAAGACAAGAAATATGAGAAACAAATTAATTTGTATTAATATTTGAAGATATGCGGGTACAATCTCTGTATTAAATACAATAAAGTAGTCCTCTGATTCAATCTCCTGAAATTTGGGTGAGCCGAGGGCGCGGACGCTTGATCTCGATCTCAAATACAGGTCTAGATGAAGAACTCTTGTAGCAATTCTTGAGCTGAAGGTCTTGAACGTTAATCCTTGCTTGATAGCTGAAGATCTTAAGCAGTAGTTCTTCAGGTTCTTGGATGCGATGGCTTGAGTGATTGATCTCGATCGACGAACCAAACGAAGAAGATGACTACATTCTTTGATATGAAGAACAGAAGTTGTCGAACTAGCAGACGTTGGTCCTTGGCGCTTGGTAGCTGGAGGTCGCTTGTAGTTCGATCTTCTGAAGGCTTTGCAGGTCTTGGTGAAGAACTTTGAAGCAGTTCTTGATCTTGATGTGGTAGAAGCTTGAAGACTCGATCTTGAGCTTTTGCAGACTTCGATCCTTGGCGCTTGGTAGCTGGAGACAGCTGGCAGTTTGATCTTCTGAAGCCTCTCGAGTGCAGAATGCCGAATGCCGTCGGGGGTAGACTGCAGTGTGTCTTGAAAATGAGGGAGGTGACCCCTATTTATAGGCTCTGGAGGTCTAGGGTTGCCCAGGGTTTGAGTCAACTTTAGACTTGGGCCCAATTTAATTAATTTTTCCTTTATTTAAAATAAAGAAATAATTATGATTTTCTGCGTCATAATTGACATGTGTCGCGACGCTATTGGGCATGGTATATTTCTATTTAAAATTTAATTAAATGGACCGCCGTAATTAATTTTACACGTGACGGATAAATTAAATTTAAATTATTTTCCACGTGTCATTTTCTGATTTGCCGACAAATTTTTGCCTCCTACAACCACTAACTCAAAAATGTAAGTAAATTGAACAGTTTCTCAAAAGTCATCATAACTTGAGTTATACACGTCGAATCCTAAGATTCCAAAGCCATATTGAACCTATTGCTTCAGGCCACTACACCACTATATATTTTTGGTCACGGGACTCCCCGATCGTCGAAGATAACAACCACACATAAGTCACTTGGTTAAAATTTAACACTTTTGTATTTATCGTCATTACAACTCCCTTTTCTTCGTGTATTAACCATTTTACAATACTAAACTGCGTTTGAAATGTTCCAAAACAGGGATTATATCAATCAAACTGATCATATCATTTCTCTACAATTGCATGCAAAGCCTAAAATACATGATCCATCCACACCATGCATTATATTAGTTAAATTCTCCATTAACACTTTAATTTTTCTCACTCATCATCAAAATAATCATCATCCACACTAAGGACAATAAGCTAAACTTCAATTTAATGAGAACTTTAAGCACTATAATCAACATGCATGTATCATTCAACATCATCCAAGCTCCACCCATACTCCCAACTTCACAAATTCAACATTTCAAACTCAAACAACCAAGGTAGTGTTTACTAATAATGACTAAAATAACAAAGGAAAAAACAAAAAAATTTAGTATTTAAACTAGAAAATAAGATTTGAGAGAGTGAGAATTGGAATTACTTTCAAAAGGGGTGAGTTTTGAACAAGAGGAGAACAATAACATGAGAGGAGAAGGGAGAAAGTGAGAGGGGTGGTTGGCGGCAGCTCCGATGTTGCCATGATGAGAGACGACAGGGCTTGGTGGTCGTCGGTCAGGGGTGGACAGGAGAAGGTGTGGTGCGTGGGTTGGCTCTTGAGTTGCCTCCTAGAGTAGAGAAAGAATAACTTGCCCCTTTAATTTGGAATGCCAATATAAAAATGCTCCCTTAATCCTCCTTTCTTTTCCCCCTTTTTGCTACTAGAATTAAACTACTGCTCTCTCTTTCAATTCAAATTCTATACATACCAGCTCAATCCTTAAGATTTAAATTTGTAAAAACTTATGATGGGAATGAGAGAATGTCAACGTAATGTAGTGAATGAAATAAGTTGAAGGTTTGATTTAAACAAAGGGGAATAAAAATAAGAATGATCACCCAATTGAATTATTAAACTGGCAAGAATTATTAAGTACTAAATTCGAGAATAATTATAAATAATTTAGTTATGACACGACTAACATATGGATAAAATAAATGAAATGACGTGTTGTGGTCGTTGTACTGCTCGAATCCTGTAAAATGCGCAAATGATTAACTAAATTGAAATGCGCGCTTTAGTTAATTAGATTTGTTAAAAATTATAATTAACTCTGATCAATGTAGGGTTATTCCAGTTGTAGATTATGTGGATGCTCGTGAACAAGGTGATATTCGAGGGTCAACAAAAACACCCATCCGGGTCATAAAGGTATCAAATGGATGGCGGCAAATTGGCGCACAGATGAGCTAACAAAACTACCGTATAGCCTTGACATGCTAGTAGCCAAAAGGAAAAGTGATGGGAAAGCTTTTTTTCTTTTTTTGCAATATTGATGAACAAAACTTTTGCATACAATGGGCCCTACCTAGTTTACTTTCGCACTTGTTGTCTTTTGTGTAGCCTCTGTGAGGCCTTTAATTAAGATTATGATAGCAGATACAATTATTCAAATGGTGCTTAAGGCACTCTATTTTGGTGAATAAATTTGGGTTTTGCCCACGAATTATTAAAAAAGTTAATGCACAGAAAAAATTGTGGGTTTGGTCAAATTCTATACTCCCTCCGTTTTTTTATCTTTCGTTTTTTTTAGGTTCATCTTTAATTAATAATTTCTCACATAAGATTTTTACAAAAATACAATATTATTAATTTTTAATAATATTTTTTTAATCATGAATCTGGAAAGGTCTCGGGACCATTTTCCTCTTTACTCAGCCAACCAAAGAAAAACTTGATGAAAACTATACTTTTAAGATCATCAGAGATGCTTGCTTATGAAGAAATGGTCTCCCTATTTCTCTCTTTGTTGAAGAATGCTCAAATGACAATGCCTTCAATACACACTCCGTTCTCCTTCTATAGAGGAGTTTAGGATACATATAGGACGCTCTAGTGACTATAAAACAATTATTACAAGATGCAGGACCCGTAACTCACACTAACTCAACAATACAAACTTTAAATACAACCCATTACTTTTTAATACTCGTTAGCACATAAACTTGCAGGCCATAATGCTTGTGAGGTTACCAAAGATTCTTCATGCTTCCTTTTTGAATAGTTGTGCAAACTGAAATCGTCTTCCTTATCCCAATCCACTGGAATGTATTTATCAAAAATATCTAGAAGATAAGATTTTCCTTCAACTGATAAGAATTCTCTAGCTCCCATTTTTAGTAGATAATCATAGACATATTCAGAATTAACTTCATTAAATTTTACAATTGGATCAAATTCTCTAGGATAAGTGAAGGTAGTGTTACCACAATGGATAACTCTAAATCCTCTTGTTATATCCCCCCATAAGTGATGCATTATTTCATAAAAGCCAACTGCTCTCGCTCTTAAAGGATAAGTTTCTATTGGTCTACTCTTGGAAACCATTCTTCATGAATATACCCCAGCACTCCATCTTCTACTCAAATTAGATAACGTGGAAGGTTGATCTTATCGTCCTTGTATTCAATACATGCACATTCAAAAAAGGTACAAGGCCATGCTACAATGTTGGATGTCTCTTTTGAAAATATTTTTCTTAACTTACTAAACACAGACTTTTGAAACTTAGTAAACTTTGAGAATATGGTTCCATCTGGCCTTGGAATAATCCTTGGAACATCCAACTAAACTTTAACCATCCCATATTCTCGAGCTTTAGTAATTGGGCCATTTGGAGAGGTAGTGTTTGGATACATTGACCATGTTGCTATTCTAGAATTTCGCAAAAACCTTATTCTCTTTCCCCGAGGACATCCTCTACCATAGCCATGAAAAGAATTTATAACTGAAGCATATCACTCATGGAACCAATTTTTCTGAGCTTTTCTAGTAATAATATCTTGAATCCCCTATGGACACTTAAGATATTCAATTTGAAGCTCGTCGCGATAAAACTTCTTGACGACCAAACACTCAACATACTCAAAAACAAATATGCAACTCTTCTTTTTATTTTCTCTATATTCACATAGAACGAATCTACGAGGAGGTGCCAACCTTCCTAGTAATTCGTTTCGCAGGTGTTCTGCTTCATCCGCTTGTTGGCGCGAGATATTCACCATGTTGAACTCCATTAGCTAGTTCTTGCGTCAAGCTATCTGCTAATGAATTCTTCAAATCCTGTATGTGTTCAATAGAGAAAGAGAACTGGTTAAGCCATAATTGTCAACACATGAGGTCTCTTGTATACCTTTACAATTAGTTCGGATTAAAAGTTCTTTCAAGGCTAAAAAGATGAAAAACTTGTCAATTCTCCTTTCACAAGAATTTCTTTCTCGATGGTAGTGTAATTGCATTCAACTTTTTAAAACTCCCACTACAATATTTTGCATATGCGCTCTCTTTTTTTGATTTTGAGTAATGCACTCTAATGCTCATTGCTAGCATTTGTCTCAAGAATCAAATCATTTTCCTCGTTAGGCAAACTAAGAACAGGAAGATTTTGACATAATTTTTTAAAATTTCTTAGAAGCAATGAATCACCCAAAGTCCAATTCCATTAATATCTTATTTGAATTTTTTCTGTACAACATTACTCAACTTTGCTAGATCTTTTATAAAATTTGATGCGTAAGTGAGACATTCCAAAATATTTTCTAGGTGTTTCCTATTCTCAATCTTTTCACGAAACTTTTCTATTTTTACTAGGGTGTGTTTTTGCAAAATTACTTGTCCAAATTTAATCTGTAATCCAAGGAATTCTATTTCTTGTTCAGCATAGACACAATTATTTTCCCAAGGACAATTTCATGGTCGATGCATTTTTGAGTTACTGCTAAGAGATCATTCTTGTGTTGTTCAATAGTTTTAGAGAAAATGAGGATGTCATCAATGTACACTAAACAACAATGACTTAAATCTTTAAAGTTTTTATCCATTATTCTCTAGAATATTTGAGGTACATTTTTAAGATCAAATGGCATAACTATTATAACCATTCATAATACCCCTGAGGAGCACTAAAGGTTGTTAACGGAATGCTTTCTTCATTCATTTTTATCTCCCAATAGCCACTCTTATAATCCATTTTAGAGAAACCATAAGGCTCCTTGGATTTTACTGAAGAGAATGGTATTGTTTGGAATATAGTATCCATTGAAGAAGACTATGCTATTATTGAGCTTTTTGTAATTGATGATCTTTCTAGCTTTTCCTCTTTTTTCCTTAGCATGATTTCTAGCCATGAATGCAGGATTTGTGCGCCGACTCTTACTATACCTAATAAGCTTTTTATCTAAAAGCTCTTTTATCTGTTCCTTGAATTTTTGGATATCTTGGTGTGTATACACCATCTATTTAGCCTTAGTAATGGTATTGGGATTTGTGAAACTAATAGTTGTGTAGTTCTCATCTTTATCCCAAAATTTTAAAGGGTTATCAAAATAGAGCTCTTTGCATACCCCTTCTTGTCGCCTCTCAATCTGTTTTTCACAAATAACTCTAGAAGTGAAATAGTCAATGCTACCTCTTTTTGGGTTGGTACGTACCACCTTCTCACCATGGTGGTTGCACGATATATCTATTGTTTGGTGGGTATAAGCCTGTTGTAGTTTGTTGATAGGTACTGAATGACCATTTATAGTAAAGATAATTTGTTGAATGGTTTGGGTACAAGGAGAATATAATCTTTGAAAGTTGTTTCCAAAGATCATATCATGTGTTGGTTGATTTGTAGCCCAAATTACTGGAATTACACATTTAACTCCTCCCATTTCTATAGTTAAATCTTCTATAGCTTCACTATGGGCCATGACACTATTATCAGCAATTCTTACTTGCAAAGGATTCTTTGCTTTTTTTCCATAAATGTTTAGGAAATAGTGTCTTTTTGTCAAAGCATACTAAACATCCATACTATGATAGGAAATAGTTCATATTTGTCAATTCCTTTAATGCATACTATGATAGGGATATATATGCTATTGGGATTGAGTTTGGTGACCTCATAATGAGTTTCTACATACATACTCAATTCTGGTGGTTCTTTAGCTAGTTTATCCTCATATATGGGTTCACTTACGACCCTTGTTTTATAGTCAATGATCTTTCTATCTACACTGGTTGATATATCCAGACAAGATCTTGCAAAATCCAAACTCATTCTACTCATTTTTGAAGTCATACTTATAGCATCGTCATCTTTTGATACTAGTTTATCTCTACCCGATGAGCTTTCTCCCCAATCAGATCTAGTACTCATATTCCTTAATAGTTTAGGTTTTATAGCTAGTAATTTTACCATCTTCATAATCTTAATGACTATTTTCTTTCCAATCTTGGTTGGGTTAGAGGAATTATCAATCCAAGAACACTATATCTTGATATCTTGAGGATTATATTTTATCCTCTAAATTTTCTGTTTAGGCTCAAGACTCTCAAACTTTTCAGCTTCTATCATAGTAACTTTTATCTTGTTTGAATCTTTCTTCATCAAGATTCATATTCTATGGCTTGCAAAAGATCTTTCATGAATTCACCAAGTGAATTGAAACGCTTGGAGCAACAAATTGATGATCTTACCAAACAAATGGAAGTATTTGGGATCCTTCAAAAGGGAGGATCAAGAAGCGCTTGTTCACGTAAGGTTTACCCCTATGAAGTTGAATATGAAGCATCTTATGAAAGGAGTAAACGTTCCAGCAAGAAGAATGGAAATAAATTTCAAGAAGAGTTCTTGCCATTCAATTACAAAGGAGACTATATCGACAAACTTGAAAGAACGGAGCAAGGGAGCAAGGATGTGGTTGAATACACAATAAAATTCAGGTGGCAACTATGGAAGTATGCCCTTAAGGAGGATGATCCACAAGTTTTGGTATGTTACTTTCTTGGTCTTAATGATTACATTCGGCATGTTGTTGTAAATCAACCTTACACAAACTTGGAAGAGTTGAGTTCTTTAGCTCTTGATGTTGAAATACAAGTAAGGAGTAGAGAACTTTGGGAAAAAACCCATATACAACAAAGACCACCATTCCCCACAAAACAACCAAACATAAAAGCTCCACAAAATCAGCCCCTAAACCTCCCCACTCCCATTGTCCCAAGTACATGTCTATGTTGCCAAAGTTTTGATTATGTTGAAAGTGCATGCCCTAACAAGAAAGAAGTGTCTTTGGTTGTCATGCATCGGGTAGTATGTGTCAAAGTATGTCATCGAGTGTCCTAACTTTGAATTTCCATGCAGACATCATTGGTGATCGACTCCGAGCCCGCATTCGAGATCCGCGAACTGGTCGTTTGATTCCAAACCCGCATTACGATCCATCTGCAACTAGCGACCACATCATGTCTGTAGAGCAATTCCAAGAGATCCCGATCCAAAGTGCCGAATCCAATATCACGAAACATTTGGACGAGCTCTACACCAAAATGCAAGGTCTCGTATTTGCCAATACCCTAGAACAGGAGCAGAAGATAAGTAAGAGACTGAATGAACAGCAATAAGTGATGGATGGTATGCTGCAGGCCATCACTAAGATCATTACCAAATTGGGGCTGAATATTGAAGAATATGACGAAGAAATGCATGGATACAAATCTGAACCTGAAATCATTAAGACATCCTCAGATTATGGAGGGATAGGGATATCCTAGTACCTAGATAAAGGCCAATACTCCTACCAAGGACCCTGCTGTTAAGGCCCTTGAGCAGAAGTTAGAGAGCCTCACCAAAGCAATGAGCACTATGCCAGCCTTTGGTGACAAGTACCTGGAGGTGCCATTACCTGTTCAGCCAACCCTAAAGATAGCTGACAAAGTGGAAGTGCTAAATATTAGGTTCAAACCCTCTGAGAACCCTATTCATCATGTTGAAGAATTTATGAGGTTGGCACCCTTAAACCAGATTGATGTCGATTTATACACTATCGTCTTCCTATCCACCTTAGATGGTGAAGCTAAGGTATGGTATCATGCGCTGTCGCCTCAAACCAAAGTCGAATGGAGTAAGTTATTCAAAGTTTTCATCAACCATTACAGTCGCATCCAGAAGAAATAAGCTACGGTGGATGACCTAACCACCATGAAGCAACGGGAGGATGAATCCTTTATGGATTACTTTGAGAGATGGCATACGAAGTTGTCCCACATCAATGAGACGATCCCTCTCCACCTACAGTTGTCTACCTTTAAGCAAGGGCTCAAGAGTAGTCTGTCCAAGCACTTGGGGTACCATGTTGTTAAAGACTTTGATTACTTGAAGGACATTTGTCCAGCTCCAATAGGAGAGCCACTAGTGCGGCTAGCCACCCCCCCTAAGATTATGGAGACTAACTCTATCCAGCGCATGGGGCCTTATGTACCAAAATACGAAACCTATACGTCGTTGGACGTTCCTTACACTTAAGCTCTCGACCGTCTAGTCAAGAAGGGTATCTTGGTCTTGCCCTTACCGAAAGAGAAGTCAGAAATCAAAGGCAGAAACTGGGATGCCAACCAATTTTGCCGCTATCACCGTTGCCGAGGGCATGACATTGAGAAATGCTGGACTCTCAGGAACAAGATAGAAGATATGATAAGGGCAGGGACGCTGCCAATGCCAAAAGCTGCCAAGAAACCAAACAATCAAAGTAATCCTATGCCTGAGCATACAAATGCTATTTTCTAAGGGGATTTCAGCTTTGACCCCTCCTCTTTGATTGTAGAAACATGTCAACCTGTCCTCGAAGTAGTTGGGTTTCCTGAAGGTCTGTTCATCCACGGTATTTGGGACAGTGATGAGGATGACGAGCATGAGCACTCCGAGACAAAATGGATGGAGACAGATGAACCAGGTGATGTGGCGTTCCTCACTCGGTCCGGCCGCCACAACCATAAGAACATCACCACTCCAGTGGTTGTTCCTAACCCTACACCAATGGTCGACAATGACAATCAGGTTTCTCTTGAAGATCCTCTTCTTGCTTAACTCAAAAAGACCAGGGCGAAGGTCACCATATGGCAACTCATATGCATATCGCAAGCCCATAGATAGAGGATGTTGGATTCCCTTACGGCACTCACAGTACCTCCTACGACGACTCCTAAATCGTTGGTTGCTCATGTGACCGCTCAACAAGAGATGATCACTTTCGGGATCGAGATTCTGCCTCAAGGAGGAGCATCCCACAACAAAGCCCTGTACCTTACCGTGCAATGCTCCAACAAAACTATCTCACTAATTCTAGTCGACAATGGTTTAGCTGTAAATGTATGCCCTTGGAGGACGACATAAAAGTTGGGAGTTCAACAACAACACTTGGCTCAAAATAATGTACAACTTAGGGCCTATGATAATTCACCTCGGAGATCGGTAGGATCCATAATATTGCCCATCACTACGGGCAATGTCACTAGAAATGTAGAGTTTATGGTGCTAGACATTCCAGCCTCCTTCAATTTGCTACTAGGGAGGCCATGGCTTCATGAGTGCAATGCTATAGCATCCACCTTGCATCAAAAGGTGAAAATGCTGGTTCAAGATCAGGTGATCACCATCTCGGGAGAATCCATCAATGTTGTTTCTACTCCCAAGCAGTCAGCCCTTGAAGTGGAGCACAGTTCAATGGATGAAGAACTCCACAACTTTGAACTTGTGGCAATGATGAGCCAGGATGAGGCCCCTTTTGATTTCGACCCTTACTCAAATCCCAAGGTACACGCTATACTCAAGAGACAAGGTCATTTCCCTAGGATGTCGCTGGGAAAGAGCCGGAAAAATAAAATTCCTCCAGTGTTCAAGACCTTTAAGCAGAAGGGAAGGTTTGGCTTAGGATACAGGCCAACGGAAAAGGAAGTTAGGCTCGCAAAAATGGCTATAGTTGAGCAGAAGCTGATGGACAATCGTCCTACTTTATTCCAAATGAAGCCCTATCCACTTACTCCGAATGGCCAGTTTGTTAGGGAAGGTGATGACTTCCCTTACTATGGGTTCCCTGAGCCATTTTATTTAAAGAACAAAGGAATTCAAGTCGCTGGGCTAGAAGTCTTCAATGATTGCTCCATTAATATGGCTACTGTCTTTGTTCCCGCCCGGAACAAGCAGCCTCCATTAGAATGGACTCATCTTGCTGGGAGTAACATTTTTGGCATGTTGTTTGGACAAGAAGCTGTCCAAGAGAAGTTTGAAGCTGATACTGTTATTTCTGCATTATCCAACCCGAGCTTTGACCCGAGTTCCATGATTACTGAAGACGGAGAAGTTAAGGCGGTCTCATGGGTTGATGTTGAGGAGAATAACTTTGCTTTATCTGTAGGAGAGTCTGTTATTAAGGGCATAGGGTCAGGTCTTAAGGGTCTAGGGTCAAGTGAGTCCGGTCTTGAGTCTGCTGGCGATGTATTCCTTTCTGCATTCAATAAGATAAACCTTTTTACTTACTCTAATTCTCCTTCCCCCTCTTCCCTGAACTGTTGCGCCAATAATAATCTGGAATTTAATGAATCCTTAAAAGAATTTTCTAATGAACATGAGCATAAAATGGCGGTGTTAGAAGACACCATCACCATAAACGTGGGCACAGAAAAACAACCTCGGGAGTTGAAGTTAGGTAGCTCGCTCACTGAAGAAGAACGGGTAGCATTCACGGAGCTTCTCAAGGAGTTTGTGGACGTATTCGCATGGTCCTATGAGGACAGCCTGGGATTGACAAGAAAATTGCGGAGCACACTATACCTTTGCTTCCTAATGCAAAGCCAGTTCGACAAAAAGCTAGGAGGATCAAGCCTGAATGGGCCAAGAAAATTGAAGAAGAAGTGATCAAGCAGCTAATGCTAAGTTCATCAAAGCAGTCCAATATCCTAAATGGATTGCTAACATTGTCCCAGTACCCAAGAAAGATGGGAAAGTGCGCATGTGCGTAGACTTTCGAGACCTCAATAAAGCCAGTACCAAGGATAATTTCCCGTTACCTCACATCGATGTATTAGTGGATAACACTTGCGAGCATGAGCTCTTGTCCTTTATGGACGGATATGCTGGGTACAATCAAATAAAGATGGCAGAAGAAGATATGGAGAAACCTCTTTCACAACACCATAGGGAACGTACTGTTATGTTGTCATGCCTTTCGGTCTCAAAAACGTCGGAGCAACATATCAGAGGACTGCCAACACCCTACTTCATGACATGATGCACATAGAAGTAGAGGTCTATGTGGATGACATGATTGTTAAGTCCAAAACGAGCGAGGAGCATATTCCTAACCTCTGCAAGTTCTTTCTACGACTTCGCAAATACAAGATGCGACTTAATCCAGCAAGGTGCACCTTCGGTGTTACCTCTGGGAAGCTGCTAGGTTATGTGGTTAGCCAAAGGGGCATTTAAGTTGACCCTTCAAAGATAAAGGCTATCCAAGAGTTGCAACCGCCCAGGACAGAAAAAGAGATAAGAGGCTTCCTAGGACGAGTTCAAGACATCAGCAGGTTCATCTCAAAGCTCACCATGACTTGTGAACCTTTATTCAAGAAACTAAAGAAAGGAAGCAAAATAGAATGGGACGATCAATGTCAAGCGGCCTTTGATAAAATCAAGGAGTATTTGCAACATCCTCCAGTCCTCATGCCGCCAGTACCAGATGAGCCTCTACTCCTTTACCTTACCGTGACTAGCTCTGCAATGGGGGCTCTACTAGCTCAAAAGGTCAAAGGTCAAGAGAGCGCCATCTACTACTTGAGCAAGAAGTTCCTAGACTATGAAAGTCGATACGCAGACATAGAGAAAATGGCTCTAGCATTAGTATGGGCCACCAAGAAGTTAAGGCATTACATGCTTTCACATACAGTATATGTCATAACCGAGAATAATCCCATCAAATTCATCATGGAGCAACCTACCATCAACAACCGCATCGCTCGATGGGTGGTCATGCTCTCAAAATTCAGTCTCCTGTACCTGCCTCAGAAATCCATCAGAGGACGGGTTGTTTCAGATTTCCTAGCCGCTTCATCATCACAAGAACCTCCAAGCACTCACTTGGAATTCCCAGATGAAGATGTATTTTTCACTGATGAGATTACATGGGAAATGTACTTCGACGGAGCTTCTAACCAAATGGGCTGTGGAGTGGGAGTCTTATTAATCTCTCCAGAAGGGGCACACGTCCCTGTATCTGTAAAGTTGGATTTTGATGCTACTAACAATGCTGCTGAATATGAAGCATGCATCAAGGGTTTACAAGCTGCGTTGACCTTAGGTATACGCCATATAAAGGTCTTTGGAGATTCTAACCTCATCATTAATCAGGCTAAAAATACATGGAAAGTTCGGAATGAATGTCTTATGGCATACCAGCAGAAGCTCTTGGGACTTGCTGACCAATTTGAGCAAATTAGCTTCCAATACCTTTCTAGGGATCACAATGAATTGGCCGATGCTCTAGCTAAGTTGTCTTCAATGATATCGATCCCATCAAACACGCTCCAACTACCAGTAGTAGTAGAGCGACAGTCTGAACCAGCATACATCTGCAATATGGAGACAAAGGAAGAAGAAACTGAAGAATGTTTTCACGACATATACAATTTTCTTCGAAAAGGCGAATACCCAGCTGAGTTGGATGCTCGAGGACAGCGAACAATCAGATCCTTAGCAGCACAATACTGCATGATCCAAGATCACCTTTACAAGAAATCACCTACCGGATGTATCGATGCTAAGAGTGAAAAGGAGGTCATGGCTACTATACATGGAGAAGAGTGTGGGCCTCACATGAATGGGCGCATGCTGGTGAAGAAGATTCAAAGGGCTGGTTATTACAGGTCCACTATGGAGGCAGACTGCTTAGATTTCGTTCGAAGGTGTCACGAATGCCAAGAGTATGCCAACCTACAACATCAACCCCCATCATATCTAACTACTTTGACATCTCCATGGCCGTTCTCGGTATGGGGTATCGACATCATTGGCAAGATACACCCAACCGGAACAGGAGGGCATGAATACATTTTGGTCGCCATCGATTACATCACTAAGTGGGTAGAGGCAGCCTCTTACGCCAAACTCACTTCCAAGCAAGTGGCTAAATTCATCCTCCAAAACATCATATGTCGATATGGAGTGCCTCATGAGATCATCAGTGACAATGGAAGCCATTTCCGGAAGGAAGTGGAGACTCTGCTCTCTAACTAGAATATTCAGCATCACCGGTCTTCACCTTATCGACCACAAGCTAATGGAGATGTAGAAGCGGCCAATAAAACAGTGGCAGGAATCATTAAGAAAATGGTTGTCACTTATATAGATTGGCCTGATAAGTTGGCATTTTCCCTATGGGGATACCGAACCTCTATACCAACTGCTATAGGTGCAACACCATATTCCTTGGTGTATGGGATGGAAGCGATCCTACCAATCGAGGTAGCAATTCCCTCGCTACGAATAGTAGCAGAAAGTCAATTGCTAGAAGCAGAATGGGCTAGGGCAAGGTTCGAGGAGTTAATGTTGATGGATGAAAGGCGATTAAGGGCGTTGCATAATGTCAAAGTGTACCAAAGTAGGATCACTCGAGCTTTTAATAAGAAGGTGAAAAATCGCTCCCTTCAAGTGGGTGATTTGGTGCTTAAGGAGATGAGGGCACCTATACAAGACCCAAGGGGAAACTTTGCACCTAATTGGAAGGGTCCTTATATAATTAAGGACATTTTGCTAGGAGGAGCAGCTCGGCTTACTACTATGGATGGAGAAGACATAATTCAACCTACAAATTTGGACCAACTCAAGCGATATTATGTTTAATATAACCAAGCAACTGGAAAACCAATTTTCAGACACTTGGTGTATATTCAATAAATGCTCATGTATGTAAGAAAAATAAAGTTTGCAAGAATACAATAATTGTGAACAATATTTCTTCTTTATTAATTGATAATGCAAGTACACTACTTGTAAATAAGAAAATTCAAAAAGGCACAATTAAATAAAAGATTATTCTGGCAAAGCAATTTCAATTCCTTCATTCCGTCCATCTTCTAATCTTACTTCATTTCTTCCACTTCGCCAGTGGTCTCTTGGTCGATCTCCATGTCTCTAGGTCCATTGAAGTCTCTCTCTTTGTCTTTGGGCTTATAGACCCACCTGCTTGGTTTTTGTATCTCAACCCTCGAACCAAGTTTGTCTTTCCCCGAGACTTTACTGATGTGCGAGGACCCAATCTTGCCTTCACGGATGTCTGTCTTCTTCTCGCCTCTCCGATTCGGCGAGATTCAACGGCCGCAATTAACCATCCGTGGTAGCCGTCATTAGCAACTTAAAATATGTGCGCTTTTGGTCGAACTCTAAGAGTTGGTCTTCTTACCCAATATTTTAGCCATGATTCTATCACTAAGCTGCGAAGTTTCAATGGCTCGGGTGCTTCACACAAAAGCTCGGGGATGTCTTGTTTGCGACCCATTTGCCGCCTCACTCGCTCCGGAAAATAAAAGGTCATGTGCGTTAAACCGGCAAGGCACACATAGGCGTTGCGTGAATCATGGGTCACATATTCAGAAATATGCCACCGTTCGATCCACCAAGTGATGTTGCGAGGCTCCTTTAGGAACGCGATCCATTCCGTTACCGAGTGGAGATCGGTTTACTTCCTCTTCCTCTTCCTCTGACAATACTTCGCCAACGCCGAAGAAGTTTGGGGCTCTTCGATGAGGCCCAAGTGTTCCATCAACCAAATTTGTCCGTAAAGTTAGCCAGTGTAAGATTGCATTCCAATTATCCCAAACTAACGAAAAAAATAAATAAAAAATAAAAAATGTGTTGCACTACTAGGGAGTACGGTTGTCGGTCTCAGGGAGCTAGGTCTCACATAAAACTAAGAGTAATGTCCTCTCGACTAAAGCAAATAACCAACATTAATGATTTGAACTCAAATAACACAATAAAAATGAAAAAAGAACAAATATGGGAAAGAGCCTTAGGCAAGGAATTCACCAACTAGCATGCCAATCATCATGAATTATGAACCTTACACTAATCATGCACACATCGGATTAGGGAATCGATTCGTTTCTGACCACCTAAGCCTTCTCTCGAAGGTCATTAAGCTAACTTAATTGTATTAGTTGTTGTTCTCACACAAACTAAAACAAAGGAATTACAAGATACCGATTTTTCCTTTAATTACAACCTAAATTATTCTCATATCTAAGTTGTAATCATCGAAACAAGTTGCATTAGGCCTAAATTCCTTTTCTCAAAGGTAACATAAACCCTAATTAGCCCAAGATGGGACTCTCTCGAGCCTCACATCAACAACACCTAGCAACTTGAAAGAAATTCGATAAACAAGCATGAATTTGTGCGGGAATAAACAATTATGCTTAATTATACATGCTAGTGGCAAATTCCCAACCCAAGTTAGGAATTTAGCCACTGATATTCATGGAGAAACAAGCAACAAAATTACACAACCATGAACAATCCCAAGCAAAGAAGAGAGAAGAGAAATTGATACCAATCTTGAGATTAATCGGTAATTGGAATCCAAAAGCAATAATCTTCAATGCTAAATCTACCAAATTACTCCAAGTATTCTCTTAAAAACTCCCCTAAGAACCCTAGAAAAGTTTCATGGAAAAACTAGATAGCATAACCTTCCTCTTTCAAACAATAAAAACAAAAATTCGTCATTCTGGGAATTTGGCACGGGTGGAGTCGACACGTGCGTCTTGCGAACCATAAAAAACTGCATTTTCGCCAATTATAATGTGTGTTGGCTAGGAAACTTCAAAGATCTCCCCCTTAGGTTGAGCTAGCTTGCATGGTTGCTCACGGACACTTCCTTTGGGTTCTCTCACCCACCGTCTTCATCCCGGCTTTCACACTTTACATGCCAAGATCTCGAGATTTTTGCTATTTCAACCAAAATTTGCCTACAATTCAACAAGATTTATTAGATTAGTTAAATGAGACAAAGTTATCTAAACCATGTCAAATTTGTTAGAAAAATAGGTCAAATAGCGCCAAAACAAACCAAGAAACCAAGGTTACAAGCGGTAAAAACGAGGTTTATCAACCCCCCCCCCCCCATGCTTACCCTTTGCTTGTCCCCAAGCAAGATTATCATAAAGTACCGGGGAGGCAGAAAAACTAAACAAGATCCACCCAATTTGAACAAGGGACAAGACTTGGCTTCAAGAGCAAGAGCAACAAGAGTTGCTTGGCAATAACAAGGATTCAGATCAAAATAAAGTCCCAACTCATTTTAGAAATCACACAATCAAGATGCAACACCTTCACCCCGTCCAGTCCCTCCAAACATTTCAAGTTCATTCATGTAATTGGCGAACTAATTGGGATCGGTAGGACCTCGCTTTAGGGTATGTGGAAACACTCCCCTCTTGTGTTTGAAGAAAATATGCGGTTTCACTCAAAACTCTCCTAATGCATGTGCACTGCCATAGGCTTGGCAAGGATCTCATTCTCCACCACTAGGGACAACAGGCAAGAATCACAATGGCGAGGACTTTCATAAGGTTGTAACAGGGCTAGGTTAGGGAAAGGAGGGGAAAATAATATGGGAAATGTGGAGTTAGTAACCAAGATTGAACAACATTTCTAACTCAGATCAAGAATCAACATAACCCCACCATATTGCCATAGATAAAGCATATACAACCTATAGATGTCTTAAACCAAGGGGCAGAGATATTGAGAACTACCCATATTGCACACTTTATTCAAAGCTACTAACTAGCTAAACTCTTTTTTTTTTCTTTCTTTCTTTTGTTTTAGTTTTTTTTTCCTTCTTTTTTTTTCTTTTTTTTTCATGTTGTCTTTTCTTTTTTTTTTTTCAACATTACAAAGCATAGTGAGTGACATGAGTCAATATAAAACTATTAATTCACCCCAAGGAAAATCGCATTAAGCCCAATCGATTTTCGAGGGAAGTTCTAACGAAATTCGCAGTAAGAAACTCTTCCCTTCTCAATTCACCAAGAACCAACCAACAAACCAATGTATCATAGCCATAAGATACTCTCACCCCACAAAGTGTTGTTCATATGCTTGGCAAAGGGTATTAGGACAAAGATGGAAGGGCCAAGGCTAGAAATAGGTGGAGCGCAATGCGGGTTAGGGCAAAACATAGGCTAACAAAAAGGGATAAAAGGTTGGGTGGCTATTTGGCTTAGTGGCTACAAAAATGGCCTCAATCATGTTGATCATCAAGCAAGTGTCATGTGTGGCCTCAAAGAGAAAACAAGCCAAGTTCTAGAGTTTACACACATAGAAGAGTTATACACACACAAGGAACGTGAGACTATAAAAATGATAGTCTATTAGGCTCAAAAAGACCTCACGGGTTATTTCTACCACAATCACTGCAATTAGTTCCTTTGATGTACCAACCACAAGAACTTACCATCATGCACAAGGGACTTTCAAGAGTAAATGAATTACACACAAGATCATGATCATTCCAAAACAATAGCAATTAGTTCATCACATCCCCCAAGTCAAGCCAAGACAAAATCAAGTTGCAAAAGCAACCATCAAACCAAGAATTACCCCTCGAACAATCAAGAGTGGTTTTCGAGAACAATGTAACAAGCTTATAACCACAGTTTCCAAGTCGTTCCATTAATTTTTTTCGTTTTTTTTCTCTTTTTTTTTCTCTTTTTTTTTTTTTTAAGAAAGCAATAAACTACCACTAACAACCTTGCAACTACAAGAGAAATAGAGATGGAAGGGAAGAAAGTTACCTCAATTCTTGATAGATTACCTTTTCCTTCTTCCTCTTCATGTTTGAATGCAAGATTGTAATGCAAATTGCGAAGAAATAAACCTAGGCTATATGTACTACAGTGCAAAACCTATAAGAAATAGATGTTAAACTTAAGCTAATGCAAAACTAATGCAAATCTATATGCATTGTTATCTACATGCTAATATATACAAAGATAGCACTTCAAGTTAAACCACCCCCCATGCTTAGGACCTTCATTGTCCTCAATGAAGCACAAAAACTATGAAAAGATTAAGGGAAAACTCACAAGGGATGCTCAGTTGGACCCTGGGGGCCGAGGAGGTGCCCAATCAGAAGGAGGCATCCAGTCGGACGGTGGGTAAGGGCACTGAAGGTGATGGAATGCATAGTGGACCAAGTGCTCCAAACCTGTTATCCTAGTATCGATGTGGTGCGGTGTCTTTGAATACTCTCCTGCCCCGACTGAATCTGATCAAGCCGAGTTAGGATGGCTTGATATACATCAGTGGGGTTAGTCGAGGAAGCAAGCGCAGGCACATCGATGGGAGTGCTCTCGCGACCGGGAGAAAAAGAGGGAGACTCATCCTCATCATGGGTTGCACTGGGTCCAGCTTGGTCCTGCAAAGAAGACTCGTAGGTCCAATTGGCTTGGTCGGTGATGGTGGTGCGGGCCGGATTAGGCAAAGGAAAGAGGGGTGCTCCAAGATGGTTAACCCACACCCGAAGTCCCTTATAAATGAAAATTTGCATTCTACAGCATGCAGAGGCATTGAGGGTTCGGCCGGGGTGGGTGAAAGTATAAGGAGTAAGGTCGATACCCAAGCTCACGGCCAAGTTGGTAATCAACCCACCCAAAGAGAGAACCGAGCCCTTGCTGGAAGTGGCTTGACCTTCGAGGTGATCCAGAAGGAAAACCCCGGAATGAACATGTTTCTTGTTGAGTGCCGCCCACAGGAAAAATAACATCCCGGTCCCGACAATGGTCTGGCTATCTCCGCGGGCAAAGATGGAATGGGCGAGGTATCGCTGAAAGTACCGAAGAACTGGATTACATATCGGTGTAGCTTTGGTCCGCCGTGCAACGAAGCCCCGTTTTGTGTCATTCGCGAGGGTATACATCGGTCGGTGCGAGCAAGTAATCTGACACCAAAACTCCTCAGTGTCATAGGTCGTGATTGCGGTCAACCCCATAGGGACGATCCGAAGATGCCTACAAAAGTCTGCCACACTCATGTCAAAGGTTTGATTGGCGAGACGAAAATGGACCTCCGAGTCCTCTAGTTCACCATTTGGATCCCGATCCCACCTAATAGAGCTCATGAACTCCCGAGTGAGGGACTCAATCGCGCCATACTTCGCTCCCACGAAGTCAGTAAGGCCAACATAACTCAAGAGCAGTTGCATGTCATCCCAAAACCCAATCTCAGTCAAGAATTCCTCATCAAGATAAAGGGGTTCAGAGATTTGTCGGTCAATCATTGACTCAAACCAAACCTTGTGAGCCCTGTTCTCAAACTGGATGTTAAAATAATTGATCGAGGGTCGACGAGGTTGGACAGGAGTACTTCGAGCCGGATTGTCATGACCAGACGAAGATGCGGCAGAACGGGGGCGCTTCTTGGGTGCCATATGTGATTAAAAGGTGAGCTCTGAAAAGAATTATACTCACAGAACACTTGAGCACTAAAGAGTAAGTAAAACACACGAGGACACAAGAAACCAATTATCAACACAATAGAGAACATCACACTAACGGGAATTTTTGCCATAGGGTAACCCAAGAAATTCAGCAAGTGACCTCCAAAAACGAGCCAAAGACAGCACTAAGAGACTAGCAGAAGAGTAAGATGACCACACCAACCAACTTAGGGTAAAATCCCATGGACAATTTAAAACAGATTCCACAACAAGTTTGGCATATCAACACCATACTTTCACTAAAGTTGCTAATGTCTTCTGTAATGATTCAAAAACAAATCCAGTAACATGATATCACAATGCACATCATAGTGAATCAGCACAAAGTCAACATAGCACGCACAAATTTGACCTACAAAAGTCACCATTGTAGCACAAACCATTCAATTGAAAAATTCATGCCTGAACAAGCAGAAATGTTAGCAAAACATAAACAAACTAGGGCAATTGAACATGAATTCTGCACACAAATACTTTCACAAACACACCAAGACACCCACTTATTACAACTGAAAAATCGATTAACAACAAAAAGGGGGAAACTCACATCACGCTCGAACAGCCTGTGGTGGTTCGTGAGGTGGGTGACGGTGGGGGATGGCCGGAGTCGACGTTCGCAGCGGTGGCCTGAGACGGGCGTGGATGGTTCGAGTGTCGGCCGAGTGCCGGCGCGAGCAAAGGCGTCAGCGGCGGCAGCGACTGGTTCGCCGCGCCGATCGTGGACGCGGAGGGGGTGCGCGACAGGCCAAGGTGGTCGGCGGGAGGAGACTGGGGAGGCCGGAGATGACGTGCGAGATGGTGGTGCAGGCGGTGGTCAACGGAGGTGGTGACGGGTGGTGGGGTTGTTCAAGAGGGAAAAGGGAGTTAGGGTTTGAATGGATTTCAGGAGAAAAGAAAAAATAAAAGAGGGGTTATGGGACGGACTGGGGGCACGGGTGTGCCCTTTTGGCACGGGTAGGTGTGCACGCGAATTACAAATTGGACAACCTTGCTGTTTTGGGTGTGCCGAATTGGGACGGGTGGGTGTGCCAATCACCCTGAAATTTTCAGACTTGCTGTTTTGGGTGTGCCGAATTAGCACACCTAGCTGTGCCACTTCTAAAACGCGAAATCTGCACAAAAATAACACACTAATACACACCCAACTTCCTCTTTTCTTTTGTTCTCAAAATCTTTTCATTCCCATTCATCACTTCATAAGAACCCAAACTCTTCACCATATTTTTTTTTTCTTCAAAAGTTTTTTCAAGTTTTATACTTTATTTTTTTTTCTTTTTCTAATAAAAGAGAACAAAAGAAATAAAAATAAAAGAAAAGAAGGGAAAGAAAGTAAGATAGAAAACATGTAAACTTGGGATGCCTCCCAAGAAGCGCTTGTTTAAGGTCCCGAGCTTGACCAACTCACCTTAAGGATCGGAAATAGGAGGAAAAATACTAGAGACCGTCCCTTGAATAGGCTCACCTTGGATGTATTGCTTGAGCCTCGAGCCGTTCACCTTGAAAGTTTCACTTCCATCATCCCTACCAATCTCAATAACTCCGGATGGATGAACTTTGAAAACCTTGTAGGGACCGGACCATCTTGAGCGCAATTTGCCCGAAAAGAGCTTCAATCTCGAGTTGAAAAGGAGTACTAATTCGCCCTCATGAAACTCTCTCCAGTTAATGTACTTATCATGCCAGGCCTTAGTACGCTCCTTATAGATCATAGAGTTGTCATATGCATCTCTTCTAATCTCATCTAACTCATTAAGTTGGAGCATCCTCTTCTCCCTCGCTGATTTCAAATCAAAATTGAGGCGTCTCACAGCCCAATAAGTCTTGTATTCAAGCTCAACGGGGAAGTGGCATGGCTTCCCATACACCAATCTAAAGGGGGTAGTGTCAATTTGGGTTTTAAATTAAGGTCGTTCGATATGCCCAAAGAGCATCATCTAACTTGTCCGCCCAATCTTTCCTTGAACTAGCAACCGTTCTCTCTAGAATATGCTTGATCTCTCTATTGGAAATCTCTACTTGGCCACTAGTTTGAGGATGATAAGCCAAACCCCGTCTATGAGACACACCATACTTCTTCAACAAGGCCTCAAATTTCTTCTCTACGAAGTGTGTCCCATTATCACTAATCACAACCCGTGGCACCCCGAACCTAGGAAAGATTACCTTCTTGAACAACCTAGACACAACTCTAGCGTCATTGGTGGGGCTAGCAACAGCTTCTACCCATTTTGATACATAGTCTACTGCCACCAATATATACTTATTCCCCCGTGAAGAAGGGAAAGGTCCCATAAAATCAATGCCCCAAACATCGAAAATCTCAACCTCTAAAATGTATTTCAAGGGCATTTCATTCTTTCGGGAAATATTACCTCCCCTTTGACATCTATCACAACCCCGAACATAAGAATGAACATCTTTAAACAGAGTAGGCCAATAAAAACCAACTTGTAGTACCTTTGCAGCAGTTTTGGAAGCACTTCCATGTCCTCCACATGGTTGATCATGGCAATGAGAAATGATGCTCGGGGCTTCCTCTTGGGATACACACCTTCGAAAGATGCCGTCATTGCAAACCCGAAAGAGAAAAGGATCATCCCAAGAGTAGAAACGGATGTCATGGAGGAACCTTTTCTTCTTGTGATAATTCATGTCAGGTGGCAAGACACCTCCAACCAAATAATTGACAATGTCGGCGAACCAAGGAAGCTCGCAAGTTGTGGTCGCCAAAAGGTGTTCATCAGGAAATGCATCATCGATAGGGGAGGCATCGCTCTCAACTAGGAGTCTGGATAAGTGGTCCGCGACCACATTCTGTGCTCTTGCCTTGTCCCTTATCTCCAAATCAAACTCTTGCAAAAGAAGAATCCATCTGATAAGGCGTGGTTTGGCATCTTTCTTCTCAAGCAAGTACTTCAAAGCAGCATGGTCGGTGAACACGATCACTTTAGAGCAAAGGAGATAGGGACGGAACTTCTCAATGGCATACACCACGGCTAACAACTCCTTCTCTGTGGTGGTGTAGTTTTGTTGCACCCCATCAAGTGTCTTGCTCGTATAATAAACAACAAAAGGCTTCTTATCTCGTCTCTGCCCCAACACCGCACCCACGGCATGATCGCTAGCGTCACACATGATCTCGAAAGGGAGATCCCAATCAGGTGGCTGAATGATAGGTGCAGAGACTAAAGCTTCTTTGATCCTGCAAAAAGCCTCATGACACTCGTCAGTAAAAACAAACGGGACATCTTTGATGAGGAGCTGAGTTAGAGGCTTAGCTATCTTGGAGAAATCCTTGATAAAGCGGCGGTAGAAGCCAGCATGACCAAGGAAACTCCTCACCCCCTTAACAGAGTTAGGGGGAGGTAGCGTCTCAATGACCTCTATCTTAGCGCGATCAACTTCGATGCCCTGATTCGACACAACATGACCTAAGACCACGCCCTCTTGTACCATAAAGTAGCACTTCTCCCAATTCAGTACAAGATGGACCTGTTCACATCTACGTAGCACTTTTTCTAGATTTTGCAAACACAAGTCAAACGTGCTACCGTAAACTGAGAAGTCGTCCATAAAGACCTCCATGATATTTTCAATAAAGTCAGAAAATATAGCCATCATGCAACGTTGGAACGTAGCGGGGCGCCAGAAAGACCAAAAGGCATCTTACGATACGCGAACGTACCGTAGGGGCAAGTAAAAGTGGTCTTTTCTTGGTCATCCGGATGTATGGGAATTTGGAAAAACCCAGAATACCCATCCAGATAACAAAAGTAAGAATGCCTCGCCAACCGTTCCAACATTTGGTCAATGAATGGGAGAGGGAAATGATCTTTCCGGGTGGCTTGATTTAGTCTCCTATAATCAATACACATACGCCACCCAGTGACGGTTCTAGTAGAGATAAGCTCACCTTTCTCATTCTTGACGACAGTCATACCCCCCTTTTTGGAAACTACATGGACTGGACTCACCCTATCGCTATTAGCAATAGGATAGATGACCCCGGCCTCAAGTAATTTCACAATCTCCTTCTTGACAACCTCTTGAAGGTTGGGGTTCAACCTCCTTTGAGGTTGTCTAGAGGGTTTATAACTGTCGTCAAGATCGATTTTATGCATGCAAAAGGAGGGACTCATTCCCTTGAGATCATCGATGTTGTAACCAATGGCACCCCTATGCATGCGAAGCACATCAAGAAGGTTTTTAAGGTCGGTGCCATGTAGTTTAGCATTAACAATCACAGGAAATGACTCATTAGGACCAAGAAATTCGTACCTGAGATGGGAAGGTAGAGGTTTGAGTTCTACCTTTGGAACATGAGGCTCATTTTCCTTGGTGTCATCGGTCTCCTTGAATTCGATGTTGCACACATCCACATTCCCTTGCTTTAGATGAACGGGGGAGACATATCCAACAACTCAGTGTAAGCTGCGACCTCCTCATATTGGCCCTTAGAGCTATCACCAACCAAACATCTCTCTAGGGGGTCTCTTACAAACCCATGAGATAACCACTCATCATGAATAGCTTGATCCAACACATCCACCCTACAACATGTATCCTCGAGGGCAGGGGTGGACATAGTCTTGGCAAGATTGAACTCCACCTTTTCATCCCCAACATGTAATGACAACTTGCCATTTTTTACATCGATCATAGCCCCCGCAGTAGCCAAAAACGGCCTTCCCAAAATGATGGGAATATGTGCATCTTCCGCCATCTCCATGACTACAAAATCACAAGGAATGAAAAACTTTCCCACTTGCAAAGGCACATCCTCCAAAATCCCCACGGGAAACTTGACAGACCTATCTGCTAGTTGTAGGGAGATGGTAGTGGGCTTCAACTCTCCTACTTTAAGCCTCTTGTATATAGAGTAGGGCATAAGGCTTACACTTGCACCGAGATCACAAAGTGCCCTACTAATCACAACATCACCCACTGAGCATGGAATAGAAAAGCTACCCGGATTAGAAAGCTTCGGTGGTAGCTTGTTTTGGATAATGGCACTGCACTCCTCAGTGAGAGACACCGTGGCATGCTCAAGAAATTTCCCTTTGTTAGAAAGCATTTCCTTGAAGAACTTGGCATAGGAAGGCATATTTGTGATGGCCTCAAGGAAGGGAATGTTGATGTGCAATTTCTTCAGCATATCCATAAATCTACCAAATTTCTTCTCCTCCTTGGCCTTCACAAGCCGTTGTGGAAATGGAATAGGGGGCTTGTAAGGCTTGGGTGGTGGAATCATACAAGGACTCTCCTGCATAATCGGTTCCTGCACTTTCTCCTTAGCACCCTCATCAACAGGAGTTTCATCCACAACTACATCCTCCTCCCCCACATCAATCACCTCCTCCTGTATTGCCTCATGGGCTATCGCAGGATGCTTAGGACCCTCTAGTTCTTTCCCACTCCGCAAAGTGATGGCATTCATATGCCCCTTGGGATTTGGCCTGGCCGGCTAGGCGCCTTCCTCGCGATCAAGGGTTAGGTTCGACTGTTGAGCAATTTGGGCTATCTGAGTTTCTAGCAATTTCTGGCCTGTCTCCAACATCTTCTGTTGAGAAGCTAGCTGCTCGGTGGTCTTAGCCTGGGATTGAAGGAAGCTCTCCATTATAGACTCGAGGGTTGGCTTTTGTGGAGGTGGTTATTGGTAAGGGACCTGTGGGCGATTTTGTGGTGGTGGATGATGAGTATGTGATGGTGGTTGGAAACCGGGTGGGTGGGATGGGCTTTGGTGAGGTTGTGGGTTGTTGTTTCGGTAGGAGAAATTTGGGTGATGTTTCCAGGCAGGGTTATAAGTTTGGGAATAAGGGTCATTTTGTGGAGGTTTGTGAGAGAAATTTTGGTAAGCATTAACCTGCTCAGGTGCAGAGAGGTCAGGCTGACACTCCAAATGAGGGTGTGGACCTCCACATGCCTCGCAAGAGTACCCTGGCTCCGGAGTATTGGAGGAGGAAGAAGGTCCGACTGAAGGGTTAAACACGAACTTCTCCATCTGCGTGGTCAAGGCCTCCACTCGGTTCGCCAAAAGAGCTACTGCATCAACATTATGCTTCCCACGCTCTCGATCATCTCTTCCAGCGCTCCAGTTATAAGCATTGGAAGCCATCTCCTCCAATAGAGCATCAGCTTGCTCCGGTGTCTTCTTCATGAAAGTACCCCCAGAAGCATTCTCCACAGACTATCGCACTGGTTCCAGTAGCCCCTCAAAAAAAATCTGAACAAGCATCCATGGTTCAACACCATGGTGGGGGCACTCTCGCTGCAACCCTCGGAAACGCTCCCATGCCTCAAACAAAGACTCTCCAGGATGTTGCTTGAACTGGATGATGTCAAGCCGCAACTTCGATGCCTTCTTAGGTGGGAAAAATCGGTTGAGGAATGCGTTGCATAATTCATCCCAAGTCTTAAAGGAGTCGGGGGTGCAGTTTTCAAGCCAACTCTTCGCCCTATCAGTGAGAGAGAAGGGGAAAAACTTGAGCTTGATGTACTCTCAGTCACCCCTGGCATCTTGATCATGCCGCAACGCTCAAGGAACGAATTCACATGCTTGATGGGGTTCTCTGCAGGTGAACCTCTAAATTGGTTATGCTCGATGAGGCTTATGAACCCGGGCTTGAAATCAAAATTGGTGTTCTCCGGAAAATCTGGTAGAACAATTGCGGAGCCTCCCGTACCCGTGGTAGGGGCAATATAGGACTGGAGAGTACGGGGTGGTGGTGGTGGTTGGCCAGCCATGGCTTGTGCTTTTCTTTGTCGACGAGCTGCGCCGCTTAATTTACGAACAGTTGCTTCGATTTCAGGATCAAAAGGCAGTAATTTGTCACCTCTATGACTCCTCCTGTGCATACAACAGCAACTACACCAAGCGTAAGCAGGCTCAAGCTAAGACACAAGCAAAAAAATAAAAGAAAAGAAAAGGCTTTAATCTAAAGTGTCACGACTCTTAGACTAAGGGAGTGGCGCTAGCTCCCCGGCAACGGCGCCATTTTGTTGCACTACTAGGGAGTACGGTTGTCGGTCTCAGGGAGCTAGGTCTCACATAAAACTAAGAGTAATGTCCTCTCGACTAAAGCAAATAACAACATTAATGATTTGAACTCAAATAACACAATAAAAATGAAAAAAGAACAAATATGGGAAAGAGCCTTAGGTAAGGAATTCACCAACTAGCATGCCAATCATCATGAATTATGGACCTTACACTAATCATGCACACATCGGATTAGGGAATCGATTCGTTTCTGACCACCTAAGCCTTCTCTCGAAGGTCATTAAGCTAACTCAATTGTATTAGTTGTTATTCTCACACAAACTAAAACAAAGGAATTACAAGATACCGATTTTTCCTTTAATTACAACCTAAATTATTCTCATATCTAAGCTGTAATCATCGAAACAAGTTGCATTAGGCCTAAATTCCTTTTCTCAAAGGTAACATAAACCCTAATTAGCCCAAGATGGGACTCTCTCGAGCCTCACATCAAAACCACCTAGCAACTTGAAAGAAATTCGATAAACAAGCATGAATTTGTGTGGGAATAAACAATTATGCTTAATTATACATGCTAGTGGCAAATTCCCAACCCAAGTTAGGAATTTAGCCACTCATATTCATGGAGAAACAAGCAGCAAAATTACACAACCATGAACAATCCCAAGCAAAGAAGAGAGAAGAGAAATTGATACCAATCTTGAGATTAATCGGTAATTGGAATCCAAAAGCAATAATCTTCAATGCTAAATCTACCAAATTACTCCGAGTATTCTCTAAACAACTCCCCTAAGAACCCTAGAAAAGTTTCATGGAAAAACTAGATAGCATAACCGTCCTCTTTCAAACAATAAAAATGCAAATTCGTCATTCTGGGAATTTGGCACGCAGTGCCCGTGCAAACCATAAAATCGCATTTTCGCCAATTATAATGTGTGTTGGCTAGGAAACTTCAAAGATCTCCCCCTTAGGTTGAGCTAGCTTGCATGGTTGCTCACGGACACTTCCTTTGGGTTCTCTCACACACCGTCTTCATCCCGGCTTTCACACTTTACATGCCAAGATCTCGAGATTTTCTCTATTTCAACCAAAATTTGCCTACAATTCAACAAGATTTATTAGATTAGTTAAATGAGACAAAGTTATCTAAACCATGTCAAATCTGTTACAAAAATAGGTCAAATAGCGCCAAAACAAACCAAGAAACCAAGGTTACAAGCGGTAAAAATGAGGTTTATCAAAATGTGTAAAACCCGCGGGGGTTTTACAGTCAGTAGGGACAGAAAACAAAAAAAAAGAGGAAGAATAGGGACAAACCTGCAGTAGCAAGGGGCTTCCTCGAAATTCATGTTCTGGATCTGAGTTGTCTAAGCCCATCATGGTCTCTGCAAGCATTAGTGGCACTGGATTGTAGCCCCGAGACATATCTTCAGCAATTTGAATCAAGTTTGCCGGTCCAGTTCTCTTGCCACCATGATAGAAGCAAAACTCGCCGAGGAAACATAATACGAGCGCTCGCACTGTATCAGTGGGCCACATTCCAAGGTCTCGGGAGATTGGAATTATTCAATTATGGTTTGAAAGTGTACCTTTTCGCCAAATATTGCACTTCCGACGACCCGAGATGGAAGACACAGTAGCTCTTTGTATTGTTTGTGGACGTCGGTTGATGTTGGAGGCGACGTCGGTCGGGCAAAATGATTTGTCCCTAGGATAGAGGACCACTCCTCCGGAAGCGGGCATAACTCCTTTAGTGTGAAGCGAAAAACATGCATTTTTGAATCCCAAAAAGTCTCCGCCACTCGGAGAAAGTCATGGTTGACCCTCACTTGTCGAAGGCTCAACAAGCTCATCAACTTGTACCTTCCGAGCTCTTTCTTCTCTTCCTTAGACAAGGTGCTCATCCAAGTAACAAGCTTCTTCTCAAAAGCCATGAGAATTGGGAGGATCTTTGTGTTTTTGGAGAATATTTGATGAAGACTTTAAAGTGAAGATGATGAGTAATGATCATATGCACAAGATGAGGTATTTATACACCTTCATCCATGATCAAAATGGAGAAAAGCAGCCAGCAAGTGATCATGTAGCCGTCGCATTCAAATCCCATGATTTATGCCATCCACAACGGCTAGCAAAAAAAAAAATCAAAACCCGCGGGGGTTTTGATGTTCCCAGACCCACGCGTACGCCTGGCCAAGCCCAGGCCCAACGCCTACTGAAGAGAAAACCCGCGGGGGTTTTATGGCGAGTTGGGCCCGTCTTCAACGATTCGCCCATCCACCTTCTGATTTTGATTGGGCCTTGCTTCTTGTGGATTAGATCGGCCCGTTCATGTATCCTTTATGTTTTGGGTCTTGTTGTTGGCCCAATGATGCTCGGTTCTGAAATTTTTTTTATTTTTTATTTTTTTGCTCGACTTTACTCTGACACTTAAGTTTTATGTTTTCTTTTATTTTCTTTTCTTTTTGGGGAAGCGAGATTAATTTGGGATTAATCCCGTCATGAAGAAAATCATTCAAACATGCATTAATAAAAAATGAAGTCGTGCATTCACCAAGTCTTGCATTAAAAAAATAATAAAAATAAAATTCATAAAGAGTCTTGCATTAAAATAAAAAATATAAGTACAAAAATAGTCTTGCATACAAAAAATTAAAATGCATGGAGTCTTGCTTGGCATCAGTTCAGTTACCACAAGGAGCCCGAATCGTCGCTATCTTCAACCAGATTGTTACCAGCATGTGAAGTCCCAGCGTTGGAGGTGCCAGCCATGCCAAAATAGGTGTCCCAGGAATATTAATCAGGACTAGGAGTGGTCTGCACAGGAGGCGATGGCTCGGACAAGGGGACTCTAGAAGGATGTACGCTCGACGGTGAAGACATGGAATGCTCCTGTGAAGTGGCTAGCCATGAATGATCAGGAACATGCCACTCAACAGATGGGGTAGGCCATACAGGACTGTCCCATAACCGGGGGCTGGCCAACCAGAAGAAGCAGATCCTCCCAGCCAAGTGTGTTGAGGTGCAGACCACTCTTGCATACCCGTAGGCCATGAAGAACCCATCCCAGGAGCCGGAACAGGCCATCCAGCAGAATGAGAACCAGAACTAAAAGAAGAAGCATCGTAGGGTGCAGGATGTGAAGTAGCGTCATCCGCTAGGGCCTGATTTCCAGGATACCCTACGGATGCACCTGAGTCATGATCCCTCACCACTATCTTCCGACCACGGCGAGCGGAGCGCACTGAAGCTGGAGTACGACGAGAATGAGAGGGTTGGTAGGTGGCGCTTGACTCTGAAGCATCCTCCACCCAATATGAATGAGGCTGAGTATCACTACCATACCCAGCACTGTGATAAGACCCTCCCTGACCAAGTGGCTCCTCCAAGGACATTTGATCCATGTCCTCTTCCATATTCGAAGGACGATGATCTCTACTACCGGACCTGCTAGGATGAGACCCAGTTGAGTGTTGACCCTCGACCATAATGCCTTTGCCGCAACCCTCTGGTACAGCTGCTAGAGGAGGACGAGAAGATCCACCAACTTCTTCCCGAGATCGGCCTCGAGAAGAATATTCCCCTACCGAAGAATGGCGTGGGGGCTCGGTGCGAGGGGCTTCTACAGTAGAACGTCGAGGTGGCTCCCTGGGAACAGACTCCGCATCAGCCTCCATGTCATCCCTTCCGACGATATTGCCGCGATATCTACCTGAGCCGGTGAATGCCCGGTCAATATGCTTCCTCATGGTGCTCCACTCCTTAGTCAGTTGGCGGAGGAAAACCCATCTTGGCTGAAAGATAGCAAGACCAAGATTATATATACATAAGTAACATGTGGGATAAAAAGGAAGCAACATGAAATGAGGAATTACCGGTTTCCGCTCGAATGCTTGGAGTGTAGAACACTCGATGTTGTTCTCCACATCCAAGAAGTCGCCAATCTTTCTCCTCTCTGGTGGGATCTCCACCTCAGCGGCCTTAGCATAAGGCCCCAACTGTAAACTTTATGGTCAGGGATCAACCAAAACATGATAGAGATAAGGGAAGAAGATACATACCACTCGGGGAGCCAAACGGCTCAGATAACGCTGGAACTCTTCATTGAACTGCTCCTGTGGAACGTCATGCACGAAGTTGTCAAAATCATGACCACGAATCAGATCCCTCAGAACATCCGGGTCAACGCGCCATGGCTCGAACATATGCTCTGGAGGATCCCGAGGAATAAGGCCGGGATATCCCCCAAGATTTGCCTCGAAGCTCTTTCTCCCAAGTACCACACGAAGCCTGAGGGTCCCTCCATCAGAATGCGGAGGCGAGTATCATGTTGCACCGATTGCAAAGGGGTGGGCAATCCACCCAAGTTGAATTCAACCCAAGGACGCCAATTCACTTGATCCTACGAAAGCAAGAGAGTTATTTCAAGAATGGACGAAAATAAAAGAAGGATGTCAGGCATAAAGGAATACCAGTGCAAGGTTATCCAACACACGACGAATATGGTCGAGACTGCCTGGCTGAAATTTTTTCCCACTAATGACCTCAGCAGTCCAGCGTTCAGCAGCCGGGACTGTCTTATCCTTCTTTGATCGAATACCTTAAGGCAGAATGTACTCGTACGCCCAAGACTGCATATATATAAAATAAAAAAAAAAGAAGAAGAAAGAAAAGTTAAAGAAAGAGCAAAAGACTAGCAGTACTACAAAGAGAAGAGTCCCGGGTACATACCTCGAGCACCTTCTACAGAGCAGGGCCATACTAGTGGCGAGTATGAGCCGGATGGAGATAGACTAGATCATCGTCCAGTGAAAGTCTGACACCGCGGCGAAGCCAGAGAATGAAGTTCGCATAAGCCGCTTTACCCTAGTTCAGGTTCCGAACATTATTAAGGTCCAGAAGATTCCAAAACCATGTCAAGGTGATAATGTCCCTACGGTTGGCGAAAAAGGTGGCGGAATCAATGTACGCCAGGAAGATAAAGCGATGTTGCTCCCCAGGCAAATTTTGGAAGTCGGCACCACGGATGGGCGCTTCGAAATGTGTATAAGAGAGGTTCGAAAGACCTTGCCCTGGCCTAAGCGCGCTAACACTGGACCTAATCTATCCAAGACCATCGGCGGAATCTCAGCGTCAAAGACTATGTCATGCCACCCCAAGGAAGGCCGATGATCATAACGAAATCTGTGGGAGTGACAGTCATTTCACCCACAAGCAAGTGAAAGAATTGGACACCAAACCTTTCAGCCATAGCACGGCCAATGACGCGGAATGTTCGACCTCTTCAGGCCACTAAACATTTCCAAAACGGCATAAGACCCGCCGTGATCAATGTGATACTGACAAAGTCTCCAGGAATTGATTTAGCTACTTTGAGGGGATAGTTTAGGGCACCGGGAGTCTTCAAATTACTCTCCTAAAGGCAAAAAAATTTTCAGAAGAGCTAATTAAAATCGGGGGCTTATCTAATACGTTGGACCTAGCATAGTCTTTCGGGCCATAGCTTGACCCAGCACCAGCACTGGGCTCACAGCCACAGCCTACAAGATAAACAAATTGGGGAAAACGACATGAATGTCCCGGCCCAACGGAACTAAAACCCGCAGGGGTTTTATTTCTTTGATGGGTAGCATCTCCGGACCAACGAGATTTTTAGGCAGCCCATGGAGCAACAAAACCCACGGGGGTTTTTATTTTTCTAGTGGGCCGCCTCTTTTGTTAGCTGGGCCGGAAGTGTATGGGAAATGAAGGAAAACCCGCAGGGGTTTTTCTAGACTATGGGCCGTAAGTGGTCATTTCAGATCCATTTTTTTTACAAAGACGGTTCTTGGTCGGAATGTATAAATAAAAAAAGGGCCATCATGAAGTCATACATACGCATCAATTCAAAACATGCTTAAAATAATGAAAATCGACAAGACATAAAAATAAATTCGTGCTTGCTCATTTTTACATTAAACTAAGCATAAAGAAGGTTTCAGAAATTACCTTGCCATGGGAACGGTAGAACCAAGCATGGTTTCAAGATTGGATGGTGAGATCCGAAGGGTCGGCATCGCACCGGGGATGAAATTGCGCTGTGAAGACATCTCATAGGGTCATACCGCCGCATGAGGAAGAGGAGGATTTCTATGGCTTTGGGGATGCATCTTCTAAACAAAAACACTCAAAACTTTCTTCAAAGAGCAAATTTTCTCTAGAAAAAAGAAGGAGCTAGAGAGATGTGGAGGAATAGAAGATATGAATGAATGAAATGAATGAACGGAATGATATTTATAGAAATGTTGAGTGAATATGAGCCGCTCGTTTCTAGGATCTGCCTCGAGATGCCAAATGCGTTTCATTGGCCGAAAATCTAAAGGTTATCACTTTGCCACCCAAAGAAGAGACATGGCTACGTGGCCTGTGGCCCAGTTTTGCGGCCCAGCGCCCTTCGTCAGCCCAGGAGATGACATAAAACCCGCGGGGGTTTTATTGTGGCCAAGGCCCAATTCTGCGGTCTAAGCCCCTTCAGCCCATCCGAATTAAATCATGTAACCCAAACTGACGACCCGAGGACTACGGCCCAAGGGTTCCCAAAATTCAGGTAAAAACCTGAACCTGTTTGCGTTTCCAAAAAATTGAAACTTTGTTTTTTCTGTGATTTCCAAGTCGACGCTAAAAAGGGACCATACATCATCCGGTTGCCACATAAAAGAGCACCATCATCAGCAGCAGTCGTCCAACGGATGCCACTTAAAGGTCTCCGACGACATCATCAGTAGCAGTCGTCCAACGGATGCCACTTAAAGGTCTCCAACGACATCATCAGTAGCAGTCGTCCAATGGATGCCACTTAAAGGTCTCCGACGACATCATCAACAGCAGTTGTCCAACGGATGCCACCTAAAGGTCTCCGACGACATCATCAGTAGCAGTCGTCCAACGGTTGCCACCTAAAGGCCTCCGGCAACATCACCAACATCATCCGGTCACCATATAAAAGAGCACCAACAGCATCCACCTTCGAATCAGACATCAAGCAGACAGCATCTCAGGCTACTTTGACCTTCGTCCTATTCGAACTCGATCAAAGTGGGAGCTCTCTGTAGACACCGGGATTTGCACCAACATAATCTCGAACCGTCAAAATCCGATAAATCAGTTGGGATGGACCCCAAAATGGGTCATTGGGCCCATGTGATTGGCGAAGCAAGCAAAACAGCCCACTACTTGGAATAAAACCCGCGTAGGTTTTAATAAACAAAAGCGGCCCACGCGAAGGCGGCCCAGAAGCAGATCCGGCCCATGCTACTACAAAACCCGCAAGGGATTTTCTACTGACCAAAACGCGTCGTTTTGGCTCAGTCCACGTGAGCGATCTGCGTGCAGGAAAGAAAACCCGCGGCGGTTTTCTTTTCGAATTCTGGCGCCAGAATCTTGATCATTCTCCTCTGATTTTAGCCAACATGCCATTGAATTCTGCTTTGACCTTCAAAACCCGCGTGGGGTTTACGATTGCATGGCATGATCATGGGGATGTGTCCCCATGATTTTCCCTCCTAACCTCACTTCATTCACCTATAAATACCCCCCTCCATTCCATTCAGTTCATCAACTAATACCATCATTATCATCTAAACTCTCTTAAAAATCCATCATCCATGTTCGCTCTCTGATATTTTCTAATCACTTTTGTCTCATCCATATCATCACCCTTATACCATTCTTCTAACACATTTGCATCCTTCATTCCAATCTCCAGGTCAAGGCAACGTCAAGGTTTTCGACCGGCGCATTCGGGCTCCTAAAACTAAAAGAGGTTCGCTTTCATTTCGTTATTGTTATTTACTCATGTAATTTGTACTTTAATTCCGTTACTTGTGCATATTTTGTGAGCCAAAAATCCCATTTTATATTGCATGATGAGAATATAACTTTGTGAAATTAATTAAACTTCTCCCCGCTCTTTTTCATTTTAATGTCGATTTTAGTAGAGTCTGTTTTCTAACAGGCGAATTCGAGAGTTCTTATAATTCTAGAATTCGTAACCTTACCCCCGGGCTTAGAATCGGGTTTCGTAGACCGGAGTCAATTTTATTATTTTTATGGTTTGTCGGTTTCCTTAAATCAGCTGGCGACTCTTAATTCTTTTATAACCCGTTTAATATTTTAAACATGCGGATTTATACCAAAATATTTAAAAATGGTTTAATATTTTTCACACAATAATCCAAGGTGAAAACCGACAGAAAATGGGCCAGAAATTGTTAAAAAAAACCCCGCGGGTTTTTATCAATGTCAACCCATCTTCTCTGGCCCACAAAAGCGCACGATCCGGCCCATGGAGTATTAAAACCCCCGCGGGTTTTAATACTCTATGGCGGCCCGTTTGCCTTCTGTTGGGCCTGGGTCAGGTGTTTAGTCGGTATTGAATTATTTTAAGTATTTCAGTGTAATTTCGAGTGTTTAAATAAATAAAAACGGACTTATAAATAAATAAAGCTTCATCACCCCGAAAATGAATTTCGAAAATAAAAATATCCTTATTTAAGGATTAAGCAACCTTAGTCGGCTCCCGATCATTAAGTAGTGCATCGGAAAACAATTTCCCCGAAAGGAAATTTTTCCGGGTCCTACACGACCCGAGCCCACACGGCTCCAACAACAAGATAATTCCAACATTCACACTCAAGGGGTTCGCCACCCAAAAGGAAAAATCAAGCATGCAACATGGATCAAGAATATATACACTCAAAGAGAGGGCGGAAGAGGTTACCTCAAGATCTTTAATTAAATACAACTCGATCCGCGATCCAAAATCACCAAGCATAAGGTTAAGATATACAATTTAAACTCATCTAAATGCTTAGAACTTGGCATGCAAGATTAAAAAGAAAAATAAAACTATATACAAGACACTACTAACTAAAGGACTAAAGAAAAACCAAAATATTTACAATATGAATCTCGCTCTTTTTTTCTTTTCTAAGACTCAAAAGTCGGAATGCATACTACCCTCCCACTCCCACACAAAGAGGTTGCCATGTCCTCAATGGACAAATAAGGGTGTTCATTGGGTCAAACTCGGACCAACCCGGACCAGACCGGACTGGATCGGAACCCGAAATAGCCAAAACTTTGGACCAAAGACCAGACCGGAAACAACTGGTCCCAACCCAAACCAACCCAATTAGGACTTGGACTGGACCAACCCAGACCGGTTTGGACCAATTGAGATGTTTTTAAAAAATTTCTATTCAAATTTGTAAAATGATTGATTAGTTAATTAATGTATGTCATTTTTGTTAGAAGTTACATTTTTTTTTTTGTAATGTAAGTTATTGTTTATGAAATTATGGTGGGAGATCTTAGAAAGTAATGAATTATAAAAATTTAGATGATATAATAATATGGTAGAATACATAACAAATATGACAAAATTTGTAGTCACGCACAAATACATACAAAGTTGGCTAAAATTTAATTACCATTTACGTGAACTTATACAAAGTTAAAATAGGATGAATATATGTCAAAATAATTATCTTTCTAATTTTGTGGGGAAGGGCTGTTGAATTAGGATATAATATTTTTTTAGGTGATAATATTTTATTATGCATTATTAGCGCCTACAATATCATGAATATTTTTTTTGAATAAATTTAAATTTTATAATAATTGGGTTTCCGGTCCGGGTTTGGGTTTTTCCGGGTTTAGACCAACCCGGACCGGAATCCGAAAACGTAAAAAACTTGGACCGAAGACCGGACCGGTTACCATTCGGTCCGGGTTTTTGGTCCGGTCTTTTTGGGTCAACCGGTCCGGACCGAAATATGAACACCCCTATGGAAAAAGAAGTAAGCTAAGCAAGCACCCCAAAAGGAAAGAAAAAGAAACACACAAAAAGAAAACAAAAGGAGAAAAGAAAGATCACACAAAAATAAAACTCACAAAAGAAAAGAGAAACACAAGTCGGCATGCATGCCACCCCCACTCCCACACAAAAAGGCCAACAATGTCCTCATTGAAATAGAAATAGAGATAAGCAAGCACCCAAAGGAAATTAAGAAACACACCAAAAAGAAAATAAAAGAAGAAAAGAAAGAATACTCACTAACTGAACAAGAAAGGTGAGGAAGGATATTACCTAGAAGGCTTCTTATCAATAGCAGCACTCCTTCTCACCTCAAGATATCGGGACCATGTCAGAATTATTCAACGTCCGGAGTAACAAGTCATGCATTCTCTCAGCATCTCAGAATGGTGATCATAGGAGCACACTCTCAAAATTACATCAGCAAACATCAGTGCTCTCAACAATTTATCAAATGCCTTAGAAAAGTCATAGAAAGGACGAACTACAGGAATGTACACGACTTTCCTAGGCATGGTGAAGTGAGACATGACAAATAGATCCTCCCATTAACTCGTAAATGGAGATTGGGTATACAAATCAACGGGAGGGGGCAATACAACACATTCAAGAACATGCTCATGCAAAAACTTGGATGCAAATAGTGATTCAAACTCAATATCCATGCAATTTTCATCATACACCGATTCCAAATCACAACTTTCATCTAAATAATCATCATAATCATCAATGGGTGATAAAGAAAACATAGGATTAGACCATATCATAACACTCCCAACATCACAAACAGGCACATCTTCATCTTCATCAATATCAGACTCATCAGAAGAACTATCAGTATCAGAAGACAAAGGTGCATCATTCAAATCAACATCGAAAGTGAAAGTGGAAGGTTCCGGGTCATAACCCATCGTGAATGACTCAAAAAGCATATCATCATCAAAAGCATCATTGTCACAAACCAAGTTCAAACAATTAGGGCCATTCCCCAAAGAATTATGCTCATCATCACAAGATTCCAAATTAATGGATGCACATGAAAGGGTAGCTAATGCCTCACTAATGCAATGATTCTCAATGAAAGTGAACAATTCGGTATCAAGCACACATTCAATCACGAAAGATTGAATTTCACTCTCAACAAGATCATGCTCAATTACATCACAAGCATCATGGCATTTATCAGACTCAACCTTCTCTTCACACAAAAGCATGGACAAAGATGTGGACAATGGTTCATCATTTAATATGTTTTCATCAAGTTCTTCATCATCACACACAAAATCATCAAATTCCTCATGTTCACTAGGTGCAGCTAGAGCTAAGGAATCGCTAAGCCTCCGTGCAAAACTAAGTCTGTTATAGTAGTCATCATCCTCATCATAATCATACAAAGAAGAATCAACACGCATTTCAGGACTCAAAGATGACGAATGATCTACTTCAACATTCGAATCAACCATTTGTGAAGAAAAAGCTTCTACCCAATTTTTAAGCATGTGTTCAAATTTATCCGAGCATTCATTCTTTGTCACACGCATCTCAACTTGCAAACAAGAAGCAGAACTATGGCACGGTGAATCACAAAATAAGCACAAAGGATGAGACTCAACAACATCACATTGGGGAGGATCATAAGAGTTCTCTACATAATCCCTACCATAAGATTGATCCTCAAAATACATGGGATAATCACATGACTGTTCAGTTTCGGTCCCGAAGGGTGGTGCATAAGGAGATTGGAAGCTAGGACTAACACTTTGTTGCTCAAATTCATAAGAATCTCTAGACAACCATTTAAGTAATTCTCATGCTTTTTCTTCCCCTAAAGCGGCAAACCCGTAATAATCTAAGAGGTTTCAGGTTTCATAATTCACAGCCTCATTCACAATTCCCAACATATCCAATGTATCATAAAAGATATCATACAATTCACATTGAGCATGATAATAATGTAATCTAGCAAAATATCTCCAAAAAATTTCATGCTCAAATTGGGGAAATTGGGGACTAGCCATAATCTCTATTTTTTTCTTTTTTTTTTTCTTTTTTTGTTTTGTTTTTTTCGATATGTAATTTTTTTTACTACATTTTCTTGGAACAATCAAGAAAGCAATAAACTATATACACACAAACCAATAACCTAATCTACCAAATAACGCCATCCCCAGCAACGGCGCCATTGTCGGGTTGCGTATTTTATGGGTTTTTGTGAGGTAAGGGTTGTCGAATCCACAGAGATGGGTGTTAGGCTTGACAAGGAAACCGGTTTGGGTTGGGGTTTTCAAGTGCAGAAAGCAGTAAATTATGTAAAGAAAACAATTAAACTACTCTAGACATGAAATCAAAGAAAGCAATAAAAGCATGAAATCAAATAAAGCAATGAAAAGCATGAAATCAAATAAAGCAATGAAACTACAACTAGTAATGAAATTGGGAACAAGAGATTATACCTCCAAAGCACTAAATCTTCACTTGAATCTTCAACTTCCAATTGATTTTCCCCCGAACAAACAAGAAAATTGTGAATTGGATTACTAAGGATCCCCAAATCCTCACTTGAGAGTAGAATTTGTGACCCTTAGCCCTCCTCCTTACTGAAAGTTGGATTGGGTCTGATTAGAACTAGAAAGCTTCGAAATCAGACATCAATGGCAACCAAAGAGAGAGAAAGAGAGAGAGAGAAAGAGAGAGGGAGAGAGAGAGAGAGAAAGCTTTGTAAAACTTCAATGGAAAATTGCTTGAATTGAGAAAGCTTGAAGAAAGTTGAACACAAAGAATGCAAGAAATTAGGGAAAGCTTGAAGAACAATTAAAAGTTTGAGGAAAGATTAAAGAAAGCAATTAAATCTAATCCTACTCCTAAGCTAATGAAAAACTATAAAAACTTGCTGACAATAGTGCTGAATGTATGGGTATTTATAGAAGGAAGAAAACACGAAAACCAAAAACCCAAAACCCTAGATATAACACAGCAGTCGCGCGCATCATTTTCGTAGTTCCAGCTGGTCGCAGGCGCGATCCACACTTAGCTGGCGCGAACCAGCTCTGCCAGCTTCCACCGTCACTCACTCACCATCCGTCGCGGACGTTACCTAACCTGTCGCGGGTGCGGAAGCCTTTGTCACGGGCACGAGTAGCGACTGTCAGCAAGCGCTTCCTCTCTTAGTGGCATATCGCGGGCGCGACATCATGTGTAGCAGGCGCGACGCCCAGCTGTTTCCGTTCCCTTGGCGGTGTCTTGACGCGGCAGGGCTTTGTCACGGGCGCGACCCACTCCGACTCGGGCGCGGCCCCATTCTGGTTCTTTCCTCTGTTTTGCTTCGGTTTTTGGCTCGGTTTAACTCGGGTCGGCTCGGTTTAGCTTGGGAAATCACTCGGGATTCCCTAAAAAGCCTCGATTAAGCCCAATTTCCTTCTGACTCATTATTTTCCTACAAAACATAAAATCATTATAACTAATATATGATTACGGGGTTAGAACAAGCAAAAATACCCTATAAAATAGAAGAATTCGGCTCGGAATGAGACCAAACAGTAGCGCATCTTGGAACATTTTTCAAAGGAACACCTTAAGCTTAGGATGAATATTAAGCTTCCAAATCCATTTAAATGCCGATACGTTATCAAAATTGACACCTTCATGGGCTATCTAAGTTGCTGATTTAGTAGAAAATTCCCCATTACTTGTTAATCTCCAACAAAGGGAATCTTCCAAAACATTAGCTAGTAATGGAATTGATTTTGTCGATTCCACCACCTCAGGAGTAACAGTGGATGCCAATAATTCTACATCCCACTTTATGTCACTTTGATGAAATGGGCAACTCGCAAAGAAACATCCACTTGGGAGGAATCAGACCCATGGACTCTATCAAGGAGATTAGTTTGCCCGCACCAATTATCAAGCAAAAATTTATTTTCTCACCATTTCCAACCTGCCACCTAAGACCTTTTGCAAAAATAGGTCTTACTTTCAAAATTAATTTCCAAGCCCAAGAATCAGAAGGTTTAGGCTTGATAGAAAAAAAAAATCATTATTTTGCACTTATTTGGCACGAATTTGGTCTACCCAAAAACATTTTCCATAGTATTCTCCATAATAATTTATAAATAAAGGCGGAATTAACCACCTCTGCTTTTCTTAATCCCAAACTACCCAAATTTTTTGGTCGAAAAATTTTATCCCAAGCTATCATAGAAAGACCTTTATTGTATTCAGGTCCTTCCAGAAGAAAGATCTACTCATCGAGTCAATCTGTCGGGCAATTTCCTTAGGAATTCGAAAGCATTGTAAAACATGAGAGGGAATAGATTCAATATGTGATTGGATTAGCGCGACTCGGCCGCCTTTGGAAATATACTTTGCTTTCCATGGTTGTAATTTCGCCTGGGCATAAGACACCAGGGGACTAAAAGTGTCCTTTGTGGGTCTCCCTTTAAATAGAGGACACCCAAAATACTTCCCAATAGGATTTTGTTGGTTAATCCCAAACACACCAGCGACCATCTGTTTATCTAGCGAAGTTGTATTTTTAGAAACAATCATTGAAGATTTATGAAAGTTAACATGTGGCCTTCAATCTAAACAAATTTTTGTTCAGAATGGGTTGTAAGCGTACATTGACAATCATTCATTCTTGTACGACAAAAAAAAAAAAAGAAAACTATCATTCGTAAAAAAAAAGGCAAGGAATTTTCTAACCATTCATTAATATTTTAAAACCAATGCCACTACTTCGTTCCCCAAAGGCTCGAGATAATTCCATTATGAGTCATTGCATACATAAAATAAAAAGATAAGGGGAGAGAGAATCTCCTTGACGAATACCCCTTGAGGGCGTAAAAAAAATTCGTCGTTTCGCCATTAATTATTAAAGAGTATGAAACAGTGGTTACACGCTCCATAACCCATGCAATACATTGAGGTGAAAATCCTAATTTAATCAGGGCCTTTTTAAGATACTCTCATTCTTTTCGATTATAAGCTTTTTCCATATCTAATTTTAGAGCAACCCAACTTTTTTTCCTTTCATATTTTGAAACTTGTTCAAGATTTCATGAGTAATAAGAATATTATCATGGATTGATCTTCCTAGGATAAAAACACTTTGTAACGGATGGATCAATTTATCCATTACAGTGCGCGGGTGGTTCACAAGGATTTTAGAAATAACTTTATAGAGACAGTACAACGAGTGGTCGACCTAAAATTACTTGTAGTTGTTGGGTTGTCCACTTTCGGAATTAATGCACGTATGGTTGACTTGGTTCAGCATGATTCCGACTTTTCCTTGCTTTCATTGACTGGTGAAAAATTTTGAGTTTCAATCTCCTTTCGTCAACTAATATTTCCTTGCAAATCGAACCCAGTATCTTTGGTTAAAAAGATGGATTATTTCCCTTTGCTTGCAACATGATTCCGACTTTTCCTTGCTTTCATTGACTGGTGAAAAAATCTTGAGTTTCAATCTCCTTTCGTCAACCAATCTTTTCTTGCAAATCGAACCCAATATCTTTAGTTAAACAGATGCATTATTTCCCTTTAATTCAAAAGTGTAAAGTGCAAGTTATTTTGAACTTCTTGGATTTTATCCTCATTATTTTCAAGCTTAGCAATAAAATTCTTAAACGTACTTTAATGCCAAGACTTGAGATCTCTTTTAATCCAGAGTAGTTTTTGCACTTGAAGAGTCCCGGGTTCCGTTCTCGTCCCTCGTAACATTTGCCAAGCTAGCCGCCTCAACCACGGTGAATCTCGAAGTGCAATTCCCGATGAAGCCCGGAAACGCAAGGGTAGTCTCGGCCATCTATTGGATGGGAACCGAGACCTTCTAAGGAGGCCGCTTGTGCCCCGACCCCCGAAGGCCCGAGGTCGTACCGTACCGAGATGATGAACAATGCCTTGATGGGTCCGGGTTACTTTTGGATCATAGGAGTGGAGCCTACTTCGGGCCTTTAAAAGGGTTCGAAGTCCTTCGACAAGAATAAGCGCAAACGGGTCAACGTGGGTTGTCTGAATGGACACGCCTTCACTCTTTGGGTCATAACTCCTTCAATTTAACTCCGATGAGTCTCAAATTTTGGGAGCTTAAAGTACACACCAGATCTTTCCATCGATATCTTACGGGCCTAAAACGGAATCCGGATGAAGAAGTTAGTCGGCAAGGAAAAGCTGCCCAAAAGCAAGGCTCGCCCGAGCCAAGCAATGGCTCGCCCGAGCCAAGCAATGGCTCGCCCGAGCCATCCGTCTGGTCAAGATGGTCGCGCCCGCGACCTTTTCCCCTGCACCAATTTGTGCTGTCGTCCAGTAGCATGGCACGCCCGATTCAGCTGCCGGCTCGCCCGAGCCGGTCCCTTTTTCTACCGATTTTGCCTACCAAAACGACTGTGTTTTGGGCTTTGGCCATTTTGTATAAAAACTCGTGGCCCTCATTTTCTGGGCAGATTTGAATGACATTTAATGCCTTGCTTGAGAGCTCTCTCTAGCCTCTCCTCCAAAAATCTTGTTTACTTTATCCAATCTTTATTTGGTGGTGTTCAAGTCATTTCTTTAGTGATTAATAGTGGTTTAGCCTAATTAATCATGGTGGAATGTTAGGCCAAGGTTGTGGACTCTCCTAGCCAAGGTCATATGCAAACCCTACCGAACCCAAGCTCGGTTTTCCTTTGATTTTCTTTCGAAAACTCAAGCTCCATTCATCCCACCACGACGGTAACGCTCCATTTGGTATCAGAGCCTCGGTTTTTCATTTGCTTAAGTTGTTCTTCATTGTTGTGCTAGTAGTGTTCTCTAGTGTTGGGTTTTGTGAATTGTATGCTATTATTGGTGATCCCCAACCCCGATGTTATCATAGTTTGTTGGAAAACATTGTATTGTGGGTGTATTTGTTGAATTTGTAGCCATTTGGTGCATTGGAAAGAAGTTGGAAAATAGTGCACGCAAGGTGTTCGATGAAATGTCTGAGTGAAAAAAACACAAAGAACCCTTAGCCAAACACTAGCCAACTACAAAAGAACCTTCAAACTCCACAAAATACCCCAAACACTAACCATCCCTCACCTTTTTTTTCCCGGTATGGCCGACGGAGCTCGCCACGAACGAGAGGAATCGAGCCACCGGGGTAGCCCTCAAATTCAAGCTATCGAGAGCCGACTTGCCACCCATGAAGAACGGTTCTCCACCATCGATCGCAACCTTAATGCCATTATGGCGTGGTTGGACCACCTCACCCAAGAGCGTCTAGGTCCACCCCGAGATGAACGTCAAAGGCGTGGCCCAAGCTCTATTCGTCCTCCTCCTACGTTCGAGTCGACTGACAATGATAGAGGTTCCCCACGTCGCCGTCCACGTGGGCAAGTACATGATAGGCCCCCTCGTGACGACTTCCAGGACGTCAAAATCGACATTCCCGAATTCAATGGTTCCAGTGATCCTGACGAGTACCTTGAGTGGATCCAAATGATGGATAGGATCTTTGAGACCAAAGAATACAATGATGAGAAGGCCTATAAGATCGCTAGCCTAAAACTCACTAAAGCCGCATCGCTTTGGTTTGAGAATGTGAAAGCACAAAGGGCATGGGAAGGTCGAACGAGGATCACCACTTAGACACAGCTTAAACAGTTGATGAACCGCCGTTTCTTGCCCGCCACCTACCAACAGGATATATTGAAGAAGGTCTGCGCCCTAACCCAGAGCAAGCGATCTATGAGTGACTACATTCAAGAGTTCGAGCAACTCCGCATCAAAAGCGATCTTCAAGAACCCAAAGCACAAACCATGATGCGTTTCTTGAATGGATTGGAATCCTCGGTTGCCAAGAAAGTAGAGGTTCAACCATACTACTCCATGGCTGACTTGTGCAGTTTGGCCCGTCGGGTTGAGCGACGAAAGAAGGAAAAGGCTACTTCCAAACCGGCACCAAGAGCCTTCTTCCCACCGCCCAGCCGACCTCCTCCATATTCGGGTACCCCAAACCCAGTGAGACACCCAAGTTCCCTTCGACACCTCGCACGGATAAGGGAAAGGGACTTGTTGTGGCGTCTCCAAACCCCTCTCGCCGGATGGAGGGAAGAATATGCTTTAAATGCCACGGCTATGGTCACTACCAGGCGGATTGTCCGAACCGACGGACCTTGACACTGAAGGAGGTTCAGGACATTGATGAGGAATTGTAAGCAGCCTGGGATGAGTCCGAAGTGATCGTTGAGGATGCTGTCACTAGTGATGATGATGCCGCCCCCACACCCCACGTACATGGTGACGCCCTCGTCTTGAGGCGGGTTTTACACACTCAGGAAGCCCCTCCCGACAAGGCCCAACGGGAGATGATCTTTCAATCTCGGTGCTTCGTGGGAGGCAAGGTGTACAACCTTATTATCGATGGAGGGAGTTACACCAACGTCGCTTCAACGTATATGGTCGAGAAGCTTGGATTGCCACTATTACCTCACCCTCGACCTTATTCTCTCAAGTGGCTCAACGACCAAGATGGCATCAAGGTAACTAAACAAGTCCTGGTGAATTTGTCTTTTGGTACTAACTACGATGATTCTGTTATTTGTGATGTTGTTCCTATGAGTGCTTGCCACATATTGTTGGGACGTCCGTGGCAATTCGACAAGCAAACAGTGCACAACGGGTCGCAAAACACTTACACTTTTACTCATAGGGGCAAGAGGGTTAAGCTACTCCCGTTAGCTCCACACGAAATTATCTCTCCAAAACACGGGGTGGGAAGTGAGGAGCCCAAACACATGAGCGAAACACGGGTTGAGCGAGCTCTAAGCAAGGGGAAGGTCGTTTTCGCCTTACTCCTCTTAGAAGAAAACAAAAGTGAGGTAGAGAAACCCTTGCACCCTCTTGTCGCCCCTCTCGTTGCCAAGTTCGGAGACGTCTTTCCCGATGATCTATCATCGGGTCTTTCGCCTATTCGGGGAATCGAGCACCAGATCGACCTCATGCCCGGAGCACCACTTCCCAACAGAGCGGCTTATCGATGCAACCTGCAGGAAACCAAGGAGCTACAACGCCAAGTGGACGAAATCGTTTCGAAGGGCTTCGTTAGGGAAAGCATGAGCCCTTGTTCCGTCCCGGCCCTCCTGGTTCCCAAGAAGGATGCACCTACCAGATGTGAGTCGATAGTCGAGCCATCAACAACACCATCATCAAGTACCAGTACCCCATACCGAGGCTCGATGACATGCTCGACGAGTTGCATGGATCTTGTATCTTCTCCAAGATCGACCTCCGCAGCAGTTACCATCAGATTCTCATGCGAGACGGGGACGAATGGAAGACGGCGTTCAAGACCAAGGGAGGCTTGTACGAGTGGCTTGTCATGCCGTTTGGTCTCTCTAACGCTCCTAGCACTTCATGCGACTCATGAACGAGGTCTTGAGGCCATTCATCGGCAAATTCGTAGTTGTTTATTTCGATGACATCCTCCTGTATTCCAAGTACGAAGTGGAGCACCTCTCGCATTTGGAATCTGTTTTCCAGGTTCTACAACAACAAAAGCTATTTGGCAAGCTCGAGAAGTGCGAATTTTGTACTCCCCAAGTCACATTTCTTGGGTACATAGTCTCTGATCGGGGTATTTCCATGGATCCTTCGAAAGTGTAAGCTATACGCTCATGGCCTTCTCCCTCTACTATCACGGAGGTGAGAAGCTTCCACGGCCTTGCTTCGTTCTACCGCCGGTTCATCAAAGGGTTTAGCACCCTCACCGCCCCAATCACCGAGTGTATGAAGAAGGGCACCTTAGAGTGGACCCGAGCGGCCCAAGGGGCCTTTGAAAAGCTTAAGGCTCGACTTTGTGAAGCTCCGGTACTTGCTCTCCCGGACTTTACAGAAGTCTTCGAGGTGGATTGTGACGCGGGCGGAGTGGGCATTGGGGTCTTCCTCATGCAAAATCAGCGCCCCATCGCTTACTTCAGCGAGAAGCTCAGTGGGTCACGGAAGAACTACTCTACCTACGACAAGGAGTTCTATGCCCTTATTCGTGCCCTTGACCATTGGTCCCACTACTTGAGACCTAACCAATTCGTGCTTCATTCCGACCATGAGGCTCTCAAGTACCTCAACGGTCAACACAAGCTCAACACGCTTCATGCAAAGTGGGTGGAGTATCTTCAAAGCTTTAACTTCGTGGCTAAACACAAGAAGGGGAGCGTCAATGTGGTTGCCGATGCACTTTCTAGGAGGCATTCCCTTCTTTCGGTAGTTGAAGCCAGAGTTCTTGGGTTCCAACACATGCGGGAGTTTTACAAGGAAGATGAGGACTTCAAAGCCCACCTCGATGGTGGCAATGGTTCCTATGTACTCCAAGACGGGTTCCTTTTCAAGGGGAACAAATTGTGTGTGCCCAAGTGTCTGAGGAAGCTATTGGTGCGAGAAGTTCACGGAGGTGGTCTAGCCGGCCATTTCGGCATCAACAAGACCCTTGACATGCTAAAGGAGCATTTTTATTGGCCTAGAATGGGAGGAGACATACACGACGTGATTTCCAAGTGTATCACGTGCCATCATGCCAAAAGCCAATTTCACCAAGGGCTTTAGACTCCCCTTCCCATTCTGAATGGCCCGTGGGAAGATTTGAGCATGGACTTCATCGTTGCTCTTCCCCGAACCGTGCGTCGCAAGGACTCAATCCTCGTCGTCGTTGACCGCTTCTCCAAGATGGCGCATTTCGTCGCCTTGTGAGAAAACCGACGACGCCACTCGCATCGCTAATCTCTTCTTCCGGGAGATAGTGAGGTTGCACGGTGTTCCAAGGACCATTGTTTCCGATCGTGATACGAAGTTCATAAGCCATTTTTGGAGATCTCTATGGAAACTCCTTGGAACGAAGCTCCTTTTCAGCACGTCGCACCACCCTCAAACGGATGGTCAAACCGAGGTCACAAACAAGACCCTCACTACTTTGCTTCGGGGACTTGTGAGCAAGAGTCTACGAGATTGGGATGCTAAGCTTTGTCATGCTGAGTTCGCGTACAACCGGGCTCCTTCATTCGCTACGGGTCGCTCGCCTTTTGAAATTTGCTACGGGGTGAATCCTATCACTCCCATCGACCTCCTTCCTCTACCTTTGGAGGCAAGGGCGAGTTTTGAGGCAAGTGTGAAGGCCGCCGAGATTCAAAAGCTTCACCTCCAGATCCGGGAGAAGATTGAGAGAACTAATGAGCTCTACAAGTCCCGAGTCAACAAACACCGCCGGAACATCACTTTGAAACCCGGGGACTTGGTTTGGCTCCACTTGAGGAAGGAACGGTTTCCTTCACGGAGGAAAAGCAAGCTCATGCCAAGAAGTGAGGGACCGTTCAAGGTGTTGGAGAAAATAAACGATAACACCTACAAGATCGATCTTCCCGGAGATATGGGGGTCTCCTCCACGTTCAACATTGGCGATCTTTCACCCTACATCGAGGATGTTGAACCTGATGCAGATTTGAGGGGAAATCCTCTTCAAGAAGGGGAGGATGAAGAGTCCCAGGTTCGGTTCTCGTCCCTCGTAATATTTGCCAAGCGAGCCGCCTCAACCACGGTGAATCTCGAAGTGCAATTCCTAGTGAAGCCCGGAAACGCAAGGGTAGTCTCGGCCATCCATTGGATGGGAACCGAGACCTTCTAAGGAGGTCGCTTGTGCCCCGACCCCCGGAGGCCCGAGGTCGTACCGTCCCGAGATGGTGAACAATGCCTTGATGGGTCCGGGTTACTTTTAGATCATAGGAGTGAAGCCTACTTCGGGCCTTTAAAAGGGTTCGAAGTCCTTCGAAAAGAATAAGCGCAAACGGGTCAATGTGGGTTGTTGGAATGGACACGCCTTCACTCTTTGGGTCATAACTCCTTCCATTTAACTCCGATGGATCTCAAATTTTGGGAGCTTAAATTACACACCAAGAGCTTTCCATCGATATCTTACGAGCCTAAAACGGAGTCCGGATGAAGAAGTTATGGGCGTTTGAAGTCGGAAAGGAAAAGCTGCCCAGAAGCAAGGCTCGCCCGCGATCTTTTCCCCTGCTCCAATTTTTGCTGTCGTCCAGTAGCATGGCGCGCCCGAGTCAGCTGCCGGCTCGCCCGAGCCGGTCCCTTTCTCTACCGATTTTGCCTGCCAAAACGACTGTGTTTTGGGCTTTGGCCATTTTGTATAAAAACTCGTGGCCCTCATTTTCTGGGCAGGTTTGAATGACATTGAATGCCTTGCTTGAGAGCTCTCTCTAGCCTCTCCTCCAAAAATCTTGTTTAATTTATCCAATCTTTATTTGGTGGTGTTCAAGTCATTTCTTTAGTGATTAATAGTGGTTTAGCCTAATTAATCATGGTGGAATGTTAGGCCAAGGTTGTGGACTCTCCTAGCCAAGGTCATATGCAAACCCTACCGAACCCATGCTCGGTTTTCCTTTGATTTTCTTCCGAAAACTCAAGCTCCATTAATCCCACCACGACGGTAACACTCCAGCACTACTCTAAACATGGGTGATCCTCTTGTAAAACTATTCCAATTTGAATGGACAAGCGAATAAACTTTATCATAGGAAGACCATGCATCCTGAAACCGAAAAAATGCATGTTTCTTATCACTCATCCAATGTTTCGTATCCAACTAAACATAAGCATGATCTGAACAAGTAAAATGACTGTTAGTAACACGATACTAGGAGTAGATAGCATCCCAACTAGACGAAATAAGGAACCTATACAAGTTTTCATATATTAAGTGTCCTTTACAAAGCTTCTTCCAAGTAAAAGGATGACTAACAAAATTTGCATCTATGCACCTTGAGTTTAGCAGAAAATTATTTAGATGAAAATACTTATTTGGATTAAAAGGTCATCCACCGATCTTTTCAGATGGACTTAGCAATTGGTTAAAATCTCCTAAAAGGAACCAAGACTCAAAAACATTTTGGGACAAGACATCACGCTTATCCTAGAAAACAACCTTATCCCTCTCTTGTGCAGGCCCGTAGTAAGTTGTAAGAAAAAAATTGGACTGGTCATTGTTATCAGTAACAAAACACTAAAAAAATCTATCATCCTTAAGACAAATTTGCAGATTTAAGACATCAGGATTCCAAGCAAACATGAGGCCCCTCAAATACTTTGGGAATTTGTATCTGTGAGCATTGTTTCTAATAGGAATATAATGTCACGAGAGATAGTGCGTCGAATAAATTTCAACTCGTCCAAGAGGCTTGATTTTTTGCCCCCTTGAACATTCCAATATAAAACTTTCATTTAAGAAAGTTTACAACCAAAAGACCTCCACGGTCAATAGAAGGACCTTCGCGGTCAGATGGCTAGGGGTTTCACACCCAATAAATTAGTAAATAAAATTAGGTAGAGGAGGAAACATGAATCTATGCCAGCTCCTATACAAAAGCTGGCAATTGGAAAAACAACATTCAGATTGAAAACCCATTATCCATGGGCCTTCCACTATAACAGGTGCACCAAGTCTTGGGACAATTCTGGCTTTTGACAGCACTCATCAAATACACCTGCAAAAGCACACAAACACCATAAGAGTTGAACATAAGAATAGAATAACCAACCCAAAGAAAAGAAAACCATGTAGCCAACATGGTATATAAAATTACGGTAGAAAACAACTCAAAAAGTAAAAAGAGATTGCGTCTCAGGGCTAGATCAAGGTAGTATCCGGGATGGCCATATTGAATCCATGGCTCATCATAGACAAGAGGGTAGCAACGGATCCAAAAAACCTCAGTACAACTATCGTTCGTCAAATCAATGTCCATTCTTTGAGCAAAGTGAGGTACTCCCCCAACCTTTGCTCATAGTGTACCTGCTAACTGACGGTAGGCAATGTTCAATCCCAAAATACTAAAAAAGCCAAAGTTCCCAATAAGGGTAATCCTTGAATGACCATGTGTCCAACAAAATAGGATACCAAGAGCAAATTACCTACAAAAAAGGCCATATACAAGACCCATAGCAAACCATATCCTTGACATAAAAATCTGTATGATAGAAGCATCCAAAAGGCCCAGCCCATCATGAAAAAAATGGGCTACTCTAGGAACAGGAATACAGCGCACACCAATCAGACCACAAGGCGCCAATTTGTATAGAAAAGGGACCAGTTTTAAACTCAACTTCTACTGCTTGCATCTTACAAATTCAGTTGCATGAAGACTCAATAAGGCACTATGAGGGGGGGAAAAAACCTTTGACAACTAAAGAAGAGCAATCATCAAGAAAAATATCAACAAAAGAACAAGAATATTTCTAAACCACACCATAAGTAGCCACATCATGAAATTTTAAGACAACAAGCGAACTACACTAACTAAACCCACAACAGAATCCAACTAATAAAAGTGATAAACCAAATGGAACCCATCAACCAGCAGATTTCAGGAATCAAAATCATCAATGAGAGGATCAAGAGATATGGAACACAATAAACCAAACTAAGGAATTTATTATTTAAAAAATCGATTTGAGACAGAAACAACCTCAAACGATTTACATACATAGCATAAAACATTATATAATTAATTCTTAGGATGGAAAGAGAACTCCTCACCATCATCAAATTTTCATTTTTTTGAGGAATCCGAGGACAAACCCAAGCCAATGTCTCCCAAATCCATATGAATATCCTCCTCATCGTCCCTAATCATATCATCATCATATTCTTCAAACACATCAAGCACTTGTGTGCTAGTCGAATTTCTACCTCCAAAGGGTGGAGGAGTAGAAAAAGGCATAGAACAAGAATGATTTAAACCAGAATCTGTCTGAATCGATTTCACACAAGTGGGAGCCGAAGAAGAAGAAGAAGAGGGCCTCTTAGCTTCATGCCTATTATCAACAATATTAGAAGGCACCTCAACCCTACTACCATCTAATTCTTTTTCCTCCATCCATACTACTTTCCCCGTATCTTACCTTCAACAGGAAGGGGATCCTCTTGTTTAGACTCACCATAGTCAAACTTATTTAAAGTTCTTACTTCACATCTAAGTGCTTCTAAATATTTCTATTTAATATGCTAAAAGATTATGCTATAATACCATCATCAAATAGATATTAAATTGAGTTGTGAATTTCTTGTTGAATCATGTACAACTATATTTAATTATGCTAAAAGATTGTTCAATCGATGATAAGAAACTAAAATAATAGTATTGGACGCCATTAATACCAACTTTGGAGGTATTGGGCAATGAAAATACAACTTATTTTCTTGGACACTAGTAGTATCAACTTTCGACCTATTTTCCACCAACAGTACAACATTGAGTGCAACCATGGATTTACACTAAGCATAATCATGGTTTTACACTGAGCGCATCCATGGACTATTAAACCTAAAATTGGTGGTGTATTGTTGGGGGAAAATAGGTCGAAAGTTGGTAGTGTCAATGTCCAAGAAAATAGTTTTTATTATTATTGTCCAATACTACTAAAGTTGGTATTATTAGAGTTCAATAATCCAAAATAATAAAACAAAAGAATAACTTAGTATTTCATTTACATGTATTAGCATTTGATAAAAGAAAAAAAAACAGTGTATTAAGCATGACTTTCTCTCTGATCTGAGTTCTCCATACATACCCATTATCCAACATTAATTTTGAACCATTTTCTTTTTTTTTTTCCCCAAGTTTTCCATGTGTCAACAATTTAGGGGTAAGCAACACTGGGCTATCTACCTAAAATTCAAGGATCCAATCTCAGATCCATTTAGTATTAGATCCTGATTTCAGGATCCAGTCCTAGTTCCTAAAATCAGTATTAGTTTGAGGGAACAAATCGTCTCTCCATTAGCTTCTTTAACTTGCTCCAAGTTCGGATTCTTGATTTGTCACCTTTAGCTCGTTGCTTCTTAAGATTCTCATACCATAAGGAGGCATAGATGGATAGGTGCAATCTTGAATTGTTTGGACTCATTGTACTCTTTGAACTCTAAAGCCCTTTCCATGGCCTGAACCCGGCCACTCAAAGAAGTTATTGGGGTTGCGCCTACTATCAAAGATAGAAGGATCAACTTGGTGGTCACCCAAATCATCTAGTGGCCAACGAGGAACTCCCATGGAGGAAGCACCATCTGAATCCTCACTCGACCAATGTCATCGAAGTCCATACGACCTCGGGGCCCATGACAAGGAGATCCGCCTTGGCGGTGTGGAGGATGACCATCAAGTTGATGAAGGGGTGATGGTTGCAAATTCTCCTTAACTCTTCTCAGATCTTGAAGGTGAAAAGCTCCAATGGATCCCACTAATTCTCTTACTTCGCATTGAAGAAGGTTTTGATTGTTCACCATCGATTGTTGGCTATCCAGTAGTTGTCGAAACATAAACGTGAGGTCTATTTAGGACTGGGGAGTGAGGTTAGGAGGGGGAGTTTCTCGATCGCCCATTTGACTAGAAGATGAGGGCCTTTTGTGGAGTTCAAGGAATTTGACGGGTTAAGGTTAAGATGCTTGGATGAGATTTCGGATTCTTTCGTGGCTAAAGAAAATCTTATAGAGTTTTTCGTGAGACTATTTTTGATGGAGAAAATGGGGTAAATCTGGCAATGGGATGACAACAATGTTCAACAATTGAGGATATTCACCAAGGCAATGAACATGAACCAAGTGATTACCTCATACAACAATAGTTATCCAACAAAACACCCAAATCAACCATCAACATTCATGGAATGAAGTATGTTCAATCACCGCCCAAAATGTCCAATCACCAAACTCATCCCAATGCAACCAAATCAACTCCAAACAGTGAATTATCCAACAAATCACCCCCAACAACAATAGGATATGTATAACATTCACTTAAGCAACAAAAATCTCAACAAATCCCAACCAAAATATGTCAAAATCAACAAGAAACCCAAAATAGAGAAAAATTTTCTGGGCACATACAACTTCACAAATCAACTCAATACTCAACAAATATTTAGACCCAATTGATAAAAATCATATCCCAATACTCCTAACACATCAAGGGACCAATATTGATCATCAAGTATGAGTTTTGCATGCAAAATCATCAAGAACAAAGCCCAAATCAACAAGACAAAATTTGAAAATTTTCAACTTCAATATGAGTTCTAACCCTAAGCTCTGATATCAAATGATCCAAAATAGCCAAGCAAGGTTGCTAACATTTATGGAATTAGGCCTAGGACCTTCAAACTACTTAGAGTTTAAGAAATCCCCAACTTAGAACTCATATTAATCCAACTTCTTTCAGGGTTTTAGGGAGTTTCATGACAAAATCAATCAAACAACAACCAAGAAATGAACAAGGATAAAGATTCTCACCACCTTGAACTAAAGTATTCCATAGATGCTTAAAGAAGAACCACCAACAATCCGAAGAGAGACTCAAAGAATTTAACAAGATTAGCTTAAAGATACTGATGTGGTAAAAATACTGCTCATGCCACATCAGATGACAGTTCGAATTACTTTCCAGCTCAACATGATAAGTTAGATAGAAATTAATTGGGTTAAATCATTAGGAGAAGTCCAGTTATGGTAATAGGCCCGAAAAAGGCCCAAGTACCTCTCTCCCTTACACATCACCTAGTTGAATCACCCCCCAACCTCCTCATTCACTCCTCCTATAAATACAACCACTATTCATTTGATGTGACAAGACATAAAAAGGGTCTACATTCTCTCCTCACAAGGCAACACCTCATTTCTACTTTAGTCTCAAGAATCTCACCTCCCTCCACCTCGAAATACTGCCTAAACCCTTCATTATTATTTGTTAACTTCCTTGAGCGATATGATAAATTGAGCATCGGAGGGGTGTTCTCTAGGCCAAATTCTCGAGGTGTGCCTTGTTTTGCATATCGAGATCGCTGAGAAGATCCATCTTTTCGCCATCCACGTGAACCTGGTCCTCCAAATCACCTCATCCTAGTTTCTCCAAAGACAGATACATCACCCATTAATCCCTAAAGCAGTCATTCTCAATCACCACCAAAAATTGGATAAAGAAGAGAGACATTGGAGGAAGGGTTTCAAAATACCCACAATGATTCATATCAATTGTTTAGAATGTTCATTAGTTGCTTACGATAAACATAAGGAGGTTTATATATAGGGGCTTGGAGGGGGGGGACCTTCTCAAACCTCGATAAAACGAAAAATTAGGCTTCACCACAGATCGCAATGACCTCGAAACAAGAGAGCTGAGTTTCTGGAGGCTGTCGCGGATGTCGAAACAAGACCGCGATGACCTCAAATCTCAGGATTGGTCGCAACCACACTTAAGCTCAAAGATAGCCCCATCTTCACAGATTAGGCGGCCACCTCCCGAAACTCAACATTCTCTCCATTCCCAACCTCTACGAAACCCTACAAACCCCACGGTGTCTCATCCACCATCTCTTTCTCAACCTCCCTCTCCAACTCCACCCCCAGCCCCAAATTGAAAATGAAGAAAAGGATGTGGGGTTCATCATTCCACATCATCCTATTTTTAATGGTTGGAGCTGTGAGTAAGGGTTATGGCAGTACCCACAGCGGCGGCAACAGCGACCGTGCAATCAATATCTGGAAAGAAAAAGGGACGCCAAAAAGTGTAGGTGGGGTTTTTTTGCAGTTTCCTGCGGAGGGAATGATGACATGGGAAAATGGAGGGACACCATAATTGCCAAACACACTTGAGTTTCCCTTAGTTGTAAAACTCATTTCTTTATTCTCCATAATAGTAGGAAATTCAACTTGGAACTATAAATTAAATATTTTCCAACCCTTTTTCCCACTAAAATTTTTGAAAAATAGTTGGAATATGAAATGGTTACTAAAATGGTTGATTTTTCCAACCATTTTAAATTGGTTGGAAAAAGTGATTGGTAATACACATATTTTTAGTTGTGACCATACATATCCGACATAAGTTTTGAATCATCCCCCCCCCCCCAACCGTTTTCCATGAGTCAACATGTGTGAAAAAGATTGAGACCAAACTAATTAAAAAGGGAAAAATTGAGTTTATTTATCGATAAATCAATTTAATTTCAGTTCACAATATTAGAACTGATGTTAACTACACCAAATATCATTTTTCTAAAAAGAGATTTACCACTAACAAGGAAAGAGTTGTTTCATCGTCCGAGTTGATACCTTTTTATTGGCATTAAAATTTAAGCTTTACATATTTATTTTTGTTAAGAACGACACAAAAATCAATATAAACATAGTTCAATGTTAGAAATTATTCCTAATAAATAAATTTTAAAAACTTCACCAGCTAAATGAATGATAGCCACCGTTAGTAACATGCAAATGAGAGACACTCATAGCCAAAGTTGATGGTTTGTTTAAAACAAAAATTTAAAGCGCAGTTGCAATGCACAACCAAAATAGATTAGTAAATCCCTCGTACAATATGCTAAGTAGCCAATAGCGATCACTAAGAATGATATAAGTTTTATTAGACTTGATTTACATACTACCTCTGAGGGTCAGCTTGCAGCGTGTCTCCTACATTAGAACATGCCAAATTAGAGGCTAAAGCTGAACCGACCTTGAGAATTGATCTCAAAGGCCTTAACTCAGTATCCCTATCTCTCTGTAACCCTGATGACTGCGTACGAGCCATTGTCTTCCTCCTCTTGTTGCTCAAGTATATGACTTCTGGTTCATCCTTTATGCTAACCACCTTCTTGGGACCCACTAACTCCACCTTCACAACCCCTTCCCCGTCTTCCAACAATGGAGAAACCACCTCTTCTATGTCGATAGAAACTTCACTTTCACAATCTTCAGGTCTCTCCTTTGAATATTGAGGCGACTTGTGCTCACGCGCAACCGGAGGACCAAGGGTTACGGGCTTAAGGGCTTGGGCCGCCAGGGTTCTCATGATGAAGTAGAACAACTTGTGGCAAATCCCAAAGGCTTCAACATGCTTCTCATTTTCGCCCATGCTTAAGGGTGAGATGGGAGAGACTAGAGGTGGGTTTTGGTTTTCTCAGAACAAGAGTTTAATGTGAAAAGGAAACAATGAACCACTCTTGTAAAAGGAAGTTTTGAGTGCAAGTAAAGGAATGTTAGAGTAGAAATTCTTTACTTAGGATTGAAACTTTAACTGATTCTGGTCAACAAAATTGGTCGGGTTGTTTTAAGGAAGGGGGAAAGAGGGATCTGAAACAAACCATGATTGGGTTTGGTTTGGTTTGGTTTTGTAAGGTACTTAGATTGTGGGCAAAGCAACAGGCAATGGTTTGATGGTTGGAATTTTTTTTATCACAAGAAAGATGGAGAAATTGAGACTCATAGTGCATGCAGTAGAGATGGAGGAAGATATATATATATATATATAGTACTTTTCTGAGAAGTAACCCACATTTTTAACATTAGCAATTAACATGACTTCCATGTGATATATGTGATGTGCCCTGGCCCCCACACCACCATTTCTAATCTTCCACTTTCCCAAGTGCAAATTTGACATCACTTGCCGAAATTTCACCAGTTTAACCAGGATAGTCTTATGAAGCTTCACCCACATCCACAATAAATATTGTCATTGATTGTGTATAATTTAAAATAGAATAACACTAATTTTGACCCAAAAGCATATAATACTACAGTACTCGTATAATACAACAAAAGGGCCCAAGTTTCTGCTGACAAATGCGGATCACATCTAAAAGAATGTACCAAAGCTTGAAACCCTGCTCAACCGTAAATCACGATTTAGACTGGAAAACTAAGCTCATCCGGCCGGGAAGAACCCCAACCTAATCAGTTATTTTTCACGATCAGAATATCACCAATTCAAAATCAAGCTAAAGTATAATGATCCAACCCAGACACAATCCTAAAGGTAAAACCCAATCTAGAATACATCGAAAAAGAGAATAAATTTATTCATATATCTAAATAAAAATGCGGACGAGTGAGTAGGTGACAAAAGGAAGTGTCCGGCAGGAACCCATATCCATGGGACGCTATCACCGGCCGGCAGCCATGACAGTGCCAATACAAAAAATGATTCTGTAGAACCCACATGTGAATTGTGTGATAACAGGAAGTTTCGAACTCCAACTTACAAAACTGAAGACCAGCAACAAATTTTGGCCTGCAACTGTACATGTCAACTGAGTTGGAAATTGAAACCTACAAATTGATTCTCCCACACAGACGCCAGTATGCTCCAGGGTGGAACAGAGACTTCTCAAATACCCATATATCACGCACAAGCACCTGATCAGACATCCAAACCAGGAGTAAATGTTTTGTCAAAACACATAGCTTGACAGACACGAGCATGTACAAACTCAGCTGTGCATCTTCTGAACAGCAACTAGCCAATTTGGTCCTAACAACTAACAAGTTTGTGTAGTCGATCTACCAAGCATTTAAAATTTACAGTGACAGTTCTGCAGAGTCATGCTTCATAAGGAGATTCACAGATGAGGGAAGAACATTTAAAGAGAAGCAAATCAAGCAAATTTACTCTAACAATTCGTAGAATAATGTAGATCATAAGGGAGGACTTTTAAACACTAATAATTCAAACCCCCCTTTTCTCCCCCCCCCCCCCCCCCCCAAAAAAAAAAAAAAGAAAAGAAAAGAAACCCAACACAAAAGGTTTTTTTTTTTATTGTGTGTGGAACTTTCAAAGGGAACACAAATTTCTTGCTGTCAGTCTCAGATCTTTATCCCTCTCAGTCCATAAATCATACACACTACAACATGGAATTTTCCGAAGTCCCGCCATGCTGCAATTACATATTGCATGGATGCATTTCACCATTTCGGCGAATCAATGGAATGCAATCAGAAAATAACAGATAATTTTTCATATTATGGTGTACAAAACACAGATGCTTTGAACCAATAAAAATTATGCAAGTTTGGTTCCGAGATTGGTGACAACTATGATAGAAAAAGCACTTAGGCATTTCTCATGCATTCAAGTCCTATTACAGAAACAAGGCAGAAAACAGGATATGGATATTTGTTCAAATCATGGACTTCAAACTATACCTCTTTGTCTTTATCTCCAGCAACGACTTTGCCATTAGAATCATAAGCCTCAAACTTCTGCACAAAAGCAGCATACTCATTTACTTTCTTCTGGCTGATATAAAAGAGGACCAACAAGTAGTCCAAATTTCTCACCTTCATTAGACATGCACCACAAATTTACACACAAAAAACTAACCAGTTATCAGAATGATTTACTGACCAACACCAAGAGTACACTACATGCCAGATATGCACCTATTCAATATTCTTAAAATGGCTAGGACATGTTAGTGACTAAGTTCAGTTTCTTCTCAGCATCACATTTGGCATACAACATAAACTCCCAGTGTGAGTCCCGCTTGTGCAGGGTGGGGAGATCTAGATATAAGCAGCCTTATCCCTGTACACATTACGGTTTACTGCCAACGGAGAGACTGATTCCAGAGGATATTCAGAGCATCAGCGGCTTACAAAGTTAGACAGGCTCTAGTTCACAATTCCAGTATTGGTTTGACAGCTAGGTCTGGGCAGTGCTCTGAGTGAGAATCGAAATTCACACACACTTCATAACGAACAGCATAATGAAGCTGACAAGATATTAAATAAGAGTTTAAGCAGAGAACAAAAACATACCTGCTTCGTAAGAAACTCAAGGGTTAGCTGTACAAAAACCTTATTAATGTCACTGCGATCAACACCAATCTGGAACAAAACAGATTTGAACAGTCATCATAAACAAAGTGAAACTGTGAACAAATCCTTCCTCCCCACCCCTCCAAAAACAACATTAAAAAAAAATAATAACCAATTACAGAAACAAAGCTAGTTGACTTAAGATTTCACCTTTAGAAACTATACATGGATAATCAATAAAGAAACGAAGCATGTAAGGTAGAAACTTGCCAGTCGAGCTCGCAGTGTTCTGATTTGGACAGCCGGTTCAATCAACTCCCAGTAGACTGTGCTCCACATAGATTCTCTCTGTTTAATGTCATTCTTCAGGGCCTTCATGTACTCAAATTCATTAGCAACGGTAAACCAAGTAGGAAAGAAAATCTCTGAAGGAAGACTGTGATAAAAGAGCAGAAGCTTACTGAAAATAAGTTTTCTGTGACTAATTTCCGTAATGAAGTTTTGTCCCCGTGTGCCAATAGTGTATTTATCTGCAGAGGAACAAAGCCCAAGAATGGTTTCAAGGATGCAGTGCAACCACGCAGATCGAGGAACAATATGAAATAGAGTCATCCAACATACAGGAACCCATAATGTAGCAGAATGAATTCAAAGCTATTCGACTTGACAGAAAATCAATTTTGTCCGATCAAATTTCCTCAATCAATGAGAAAGTCATTAAAATTTTGCTTATAATGCTTTTTCAATGTGATTAGCATAGACTAAGAAAAATAAATACAAAGTTATAATACTCGAAGTGAATAGAGAAATAAAAAGGGTTATTTTCACAAGGGGGAAAGAGATGAGTACATGTTTGTATAGATCGAACGCCTCATTATAGAACTTCTGCTTTGAATACCCAGTTTTTCTCAATTTGGCAACGGCATAGGCATTTTTGAGCTGCAAAACAAGAAAAAGAAAAATAAAAATTGGAACACATTTTCAATTATCATGTATACAACATGCATGTATCAAGCCCTCATAATCATATATCTTATCCATATTGTTACAGAAATACTGAATTCTGAATGCAGGACTAACCGCAAAAACTACAAGCCTAAACTAATGCCAAGCAGACAGAATACGGATTTATATTAGCATCACAAACGATTAGTATACCGTATGCCTAAAAAGTAAAAAGCCTAGATTCCAGCACATGCAGAACATATTTTCTATTATCATGTCTACAACATACATGTATGAAGCCCTCATAATCATATATCTTATCCATATTGTTACAGAAATACTCAATTCTGAATACAGGACTAACCACATAAAATAAAGGAATATTGGATCGTAATATACTAACCTTCGGTGGTATTGGATCGTAATATACCGAACTTTGAAATTGGACACCAATATATCTGACATTTATATTTAGGTGTTATCAATGTACTGAAACATGACTACTTTAGGTCAATTTCAGTACATTAATAATACCTAAATATAAAGGTCATGTATATTGGTGTCCAATTTTAAAGATTGGTATATATTGATCCGATATTACTAAAGGTTGGTATATTAAGATCTAATATTCCTGAAATAAAGCCTAAACTAGTGCCAAGCACACGCAGAGCAAGCTCTAATTCCACGCAGAAAAATGTTTCATGCACAGGATGTGGACGTGCTTTAGGAAACACGGTACTTCACCTCTAAGATGATGTCCTCTTTCGTTCTTCTCCAACCAGTTCTAGTGAACCATCTAAATAGCAAAAAATTTGTTTACAACATAAGAGTAGAGTCACGGATGTGAAATCAACTGATAAACTGATTATTACAATTTAATGCAATAAAGCATGTTTAGACAAGGTACAGAGGAGCAAGATTCTAACACCAAAAAGAAGCTGAAGTAGCAAAAAGCTATACATTAATCTCACTACAAGCACTTGGCCAGGATCAGGCGTAATAATTCAAAATACTGTATCACTATATAGACACCAAAATCACAATTAGCAACTGCAGGCTCTATCCAATTAATGCTCACATTGTTGCCAAGGCAAGCTTCTATATGTCATTATTGAAAAACTTTTGGGTTTTTTTTTCTTAACAGCAGAAATCTTCTGCTTCACTCAAATTATAATTTGAATATGTTGCTACCAGAAAAATCTCACCCGTGGAGATCCCATCCCATCACATCATTACATTTAACATCTCAATTCTTTCTGCCATGGCTCCAGGTTTTTATTTCTAGAACTAGCTGTTTTAGTAGTACTTAACTAGAGACTAGCACAGTATATGTGTGACTAGCAAACAAAGTGCCAGATGATTGTTAATTACTTGCTTAGCTAGTATGATAGATTGTTGTATTAGTCGATAATATATCAAATAAAGTAGAGAGCGCATGGGCTCTTATATGTACTGGGTTAAACATCTTTTAAATAATGGGAAACAACATCATATTTATCAATTTAATTGAATCTATTCTAGTATTCTTTCGTTTGAATGATGTCGAGGGATGCATATGCTAAGCGATTCCTTGTTTAAGTATAATTTCAACAGTCTCAAGGTTCAACAGCTGCATATTGGTTTCCAAGACTATATAATATATTGCCGCCTTTGTCTTTGCTTTTACTTACAAGGTTCAACAGTTTGCATTCTTTATAGCATGAAGGGGAATAAAATACATAGGCCTAAGAAAATACAACATGCTAACTATGAGTGAAAAGTTAGACAATAAAAACTCTAACAAAGGGCACTGACACAAGATCTTTTTTTTTTTGGTGAGTGATCAACTTATGTATTAAAGGATACCAATTAACAAGGGGGTGTCACACATATACAAAAGGAGGCTTAAACAAAAAAAAAAAAAAACAAAAAGCCTCAACCCCTCAAACTCTCTACATTACTTCCCCACAAAATCCAAAATGGTCATCTCTTTACCATGATGAAAACCTTGACACCAACTATACAAAGTTTCAGAAAAGTAAAGTTTTAAATCATTAAGCATTTTAGGCTTCTCCTCAAAAATCCGTGAGTTTCTTTCCTTCCAAATGCACCACCAAATAGTCAAAGGAAACAAATTCCACACTAAGAACCCAACTCTTCTTCAATCTTCTTTCATAAACAACCATTAAGACATCTCTTAAACCTAGAGGTGCACCCAACTAACCCCCATCAGAGCAAACACCAAATGGCAAAGTGTGGAGACCCAATGCCAAATGCCAAATGACAAATGACAAATTCCAAAGCGTGGAACTGAAAAAATCTTATAACAGACAACTTCAACGAAAATAAATTTTCAAAACACCCAAAGTTTAAAATATGAAAAAATGATAAGAATGGGCAATAAAAGTTTCTTACCTTTGCCAAAATGGGATTTTCTGTCGAGGCGCATATGGTTCATAGACAAAGCCCGGACTGAGCATACTTACTTGCATAGCTCCCTGCATATAAAATGATCCAGGCAGCTCTAGAACATTAAACAAAAAACTACTTAAAGGTACCCTACATTTTATCGAAACTATTTTTAGGGGACCACATTATTATTACAATGTATTTCTAGATACTCTACATTTTGCGGTATCTATTTTCAGGTGACAAATGCTATTTTAAAATTATGAAAAGGTCCCTAGAACTATTCAAATTTGCAAAAAAGTCCCTTTTTTAATCTCAAGCTATTAAAAACCTACTTTCTATGGCTCTGATACCAAACAAAGGAGGAACAAAAATAATTTTAAAACATAAATTACTGCATGTGGAAATATTCATTTTTGCAAATTTAAATAGTTCTAGGGACATTTCTATAATTTTAAAACAATGTTTGACACCTGAAAATAGAATTCAAACCCAGAGAAAATGAAATGGGAAAAGATATTATCTCGGAGGATGGCATTCAAAGAAGCACCAGAAGTTTAGTGTTAAAAATAAGAGCAAGAATGTGACGACACAAATACAAAGTAGCATTTAACTATTATCCTCCACTACTACAGTAGACAATAATATCCCGAGAATTAGGGACAACAAACAGGCCAGATCAATAATCATAAATCTCACAATAATGATTACCTTGAACTTGCCTGTGCTGTCTGCCTGTCTTAGAGTAAATATAATGGAGGCAATACCTTAGGTAACCTCTAAAAGATAACAATCTCAAACGATATACTGCTCAATGTGAGAGTATTAAAGTACCACAGGGCAGTACATGTAATAATACCCTTGCCTTTTGGTTTGTGTGCAAAAACTAAAAACCATATCCCATGAATCCCCCCCCCCCCCCTCCCTTGTGTATCTTTTTAATGGCCCACCACAAAATACAATACTAAATATTTTCTCCTTAGAGCAGACAGCACAAGTAATTTTTGGATATTGACAGGAAAGCGGGTTTGGGGGTAGTGAGGGGTAAAATAAAATGACACCCATTTGAGTATATGTGCTCCTATTTTGCAGATCAACTACAATTAGCAATAGGAGTACATATTCTGGTGGGCACAAAACTCAAAACATACAAAAATTCTACAGCACTAATGCAGTTTCATGGTGCTAAATATATGATTAAACAGATGTTCATATTCCAGTGGTGTTTATCCTTCCTTTTCTTAACAATGATGCAAATGCAAGATGCAATTTGCAGTGATTATTAAGGTAATTCTGGAAAAAGCTGAAACCCCTGATTGGTAAGTGAGGCTATTCCAAGAAATTTACAAGCCAAACACAACCATAAAGGCATATTGCTATTACTATGCTTCATGATCATTTTCACATGTTGAATCAATCATTGGTACTCCAAAACTAAAAGCTCCATCATGCTGGTTACTTTCGCAGTGAGGTGACACAGCTGGAAAAAGCACCAAGCATTCCTAGTTACTTCATTTTATTCAATTTTTCCTTAGGACAGCTCATACAGCAGCTGTTTTAACAATTATCAGAGCACTTACTGCCACCAAATACCGTGAAATCAAAAGAGATGATGCTTAGAAATGGAAGGATAGTCTCTCTATGCACAGAGACAAATCAGGACAACCTGAATGGGAATGAGTCTCAAAGTATAGGATAGGATGCTGGAAGTAGTACATTGAAATAATAACCAACAGCCCCCTCCCCGGCCCCAAAAAAAATAAAAAATAAAAAAAATAAAAACAGACACACACACAAACAGACAGAGACACACAGTCTAATAGCACTTACCAAAACAAGGAAAGTTCATGTAATAAAAGCTAAACCCCAATGAGCTCTAGTGAACAGGCAATGCAACAATAAAGGGGTCAATAATGTCCAGGTCCCCTTCACGCATTTAACAGTTCATGCATATATACGACGCCACACTAAAAATGAAACCCAACAGGAGGGAGGGAAGGGGGAAAAAAGAGTAACTTAAACATTTGACGCAGCACAATGCCTTAGCCTAAAAAAGAACCGTTTCTGGTTGATAAAACCACTGCCTCTCAAAAAACCAACCCCCCCCCCCCCTCTCTCTCTCTCTCCCCCCCCCCCCCTCTAGAAAAATAAATAAATGAGAAGAAGAAGCTAGTCCAATAGCTTGTTGACTAAAGATTTAGATGGATAATCAAATGGAAGATTTGGTTGAGCGACCATTAGCACCTCAGTAAAGAATTTAAAAGCTTCAAAACAGATGAAAGAGCAGTCGTTCACAGATAACCATACCATTTGCCGAACCTGAGGAGGAGCTTTAGCATGTGTTGTGATCGATCTTATACCAGATACAAAGATTGGCAGTCCAGAAACCTGAAATTGAGCACATATCATGCAAGACCACAAGGCTTAAAGGGCATAAAGGACGCTCAGGACTAAGATTACTCCCAGTACGACAGTCTAAAATATTGAGACACATATTATGTTCTTACAATGGTGGAGCGAAGCATCTTTGTGTTTTCATGGGCATATGGATATTTAATGCTCTGATAAAAGTAGGAAGCCGAGCTGCAACAGTTAATCTCCATCCCTAATTCCAAAGAGAACTATATGTAAGCATTAAAATATTGCCATGTACCATATCATTAGCTTAAAGTGTTGGGAGGGTCAAACATAAAGAGGTAGGCCAAGCATTCATTCATTTTCTCCTTGGTAGACAAGAGTATTCTTCCTTCAACTATGAAATCCCAAAATCTTTACATTTTCTGTTCAATTGTATATTCTGCAGCAGATCATTGTTGTTGCCATCATTCAAATCCAAACAGATGACGTAAAACACAAGCACCTTATGACGATCCTATATGGGTAGGGTAAGCTGTACAGGAGGTGCACATGTCGACAACTCTACCGCTACAACTAGAGGTTATTGTCGAGATGTCACAGAAACCAAAATCAATGAAAGTTTATTGGCATGGATCATAGGTGGCAAGTGAATGATACAGAACCATATGACCAAGCTATTAATCTTAAATTGCACATACAGACAACAGGGAGATCTTCATCAATAAGCGAATAAGCAACTGCCTACAAACAGATATGGATCAAAATTGGAGGATTTGGGCAGAACACCACCCCACCTCCCCCCCCCCCCCCCAAAAAAAAAAAAAACACCTCTTTTGTTGAGATCTTACACTATCATCTCTTACCCTTAGACTATCATTAATGGGTATACTTTTCATGGAGTATGTGTTGTGGGGGGGGGGGGAAGAAAAGTTAGAGGTCTTGGCTTTGGAGGACACTGCAGAGTACTTGGAGGGGAAGGGAGTATAGAAGGGAGAGAAAGAGAATAATGAAGGAAAGAATGAGAGGGGGAAGGAAAAAAGAGACAGGAAAAGAGTGAAAAACTAAATAAATATTATAAATGGCTCCAACTATATTATAAAACATTATTATATATTCTACTTGTTCCTCACCATCATCAATAGATACCCCATCATCCATTAAAATACCAATATTTATATTTGGTGTACCTCAAACCCAAGTACACCATTTTTGATAGCCTTATAGTACCTGTAATGATGGCTTAGTGGTAGATATATCTATTTCAACGAAGGGTGTAAGGGTTCAACACCCCCCCCCCCCCCCGCCTTTTTTTTTCCTTTCAAAGGAAACATTTGCAATTATCATCACCACTTTAGGTATGCCAACTTGTAATCTCAAAAGCTTGGCACACCTATCTATGATAATGAGTTGAGATGGCTTATCACAAAGATAATTAGTTGAAATACATGAAAAGCTCTCAAAGATTGACTTGGTCCAAGCTTGAAGCAAGCCAAGCTGCCATAATTGGACTCCAAAAGCCAAGAACATATTGATGAGACTTGACTTCTATATGTCATTGCCTTGTAGGCTCCAACTTCTATTCCTATATCAATGAAAACCTTTTCCCTTTTTTTTTACCTTTTTATTTTGGGTGGGTGGGGGAGGGGGGCTTGTAAAACCTCCAGAATCTTATTTAATGAAAATTTAGAAACTTCCCAAATAAATAAGGGTTTTTGGTGCCAAAGAATCTTTACCATAGGGCTTGTGATTGAAAATAATCCAAACTGACTTTTTCGCCACCAGTAATCAAAACTTGTCATATGTTTCCCAAACGAAGTAAACACCAAATTTCAGCAACGAAAAACTGACGCGACATCGATACCACACGCTTAACAATGAAAAAATGATGAATCATCGGTACTAACTACTAAGCAAGTGGTACTCATACCCCATCAGTTTTCTGTTGGAATTTGGTTCTGGCTTAGTCTAGGAAATATTATCAAAGTTCAGCCAATTGGTGGGCAAAAAGTCAGTTTGGATTATTTCAATCACAAGCCCTATAGCACGGATTATTTGGCGCCAAAAACCCAATAAATAACAATAAATAACTTCCAAAATAAATAAAGAAAGAATTGGGATCAATTTTGTTGAGCAAGAATCAAATTTGAGTCAGGTGTACAGTTCACAAATCAAGGTTCAAAGTGAGTTGGATGTTCAATGTGGCCTGATTTGAAGAAATTTTACATCAAAAGTAATGTAGCACGGTTTGCTTGAGATGATGTACCATTTGAAAGGGACATGTTTTTGTTAAGGTGTCAATAAGGGCCTTAAAGAAGCATCACCCTTGAAAATCAAGGCAACAATACCACGTAAAAGGCACAATACTCATCAACACAAATGTCAGAACATTCGACTCCCCCCCCCCCCCCCCGAGCCAACAAAAAAAGAATGAAAAACAACAACGTACCCCAGTATAGTCTCGCGAACGCGAGGTCTGAGGGAGTCCAGATGTAGGTAGCCTTCCCCCATGCACAGGAGTGCATGAACAGGCTCACTCTGGCATACCTAAAAGAATGAAAAACATGGAGCTAAAAGAATATAACAAAAAGTACTCAAAATCGTAACCTAGAGATAAGATCGTTTAATGATAAACCCTGCATTGATTTAGCGCTCCAAAACCCAATTAGCACTAGTATTGTTCAGGTTAGAAAATATCTAGTAGAAGGACCATATACTTGGCAATATCTCATGAGTCCATCCTAACCATGAAATAATACCATCAAGGCACACCACGTATAATATATTTACAAGTGAAATATACACAAAATTACATCAAATATGGTTATGCAATTAAACAACTCAATAGAGAGTAGAGATAATAGAGTTTGATTCTTTTGAAGTAGCATGAAGTATGGATCAAAGAGTGCTTGGCGATTTTCCAAGAGAGGAAACATCCCAATGGCACTGGTCGCATTTGTATGCACACAACCCTATCCTTACATAGAATAACCCACCGAGCTCCTTCGGGAGCGACAAAAGAGTCTCGAACCACCACCCAAATGCTCAAAGTAACAGTTTAGTTCAGCTCCATCAAAATAATATTCAAGTCTTTTCAAACATAATCAAGGAGATAGGATAGAAAATGAATTTAGTAATATAAACAAAAAAAAAAGTACTTGGTCTTCTTTATTTTATTTTGTCTTCTAATTTGATGGAGATGTTTATGGTATTTTAAGCTGATGGTGGGAGAAATTTTAAAGAGATAATGTATCCCTTGACTTTTGCAAGTATTGCTAGAGAATGCCCCATGTCTATTTAAGAGGTTGTGAGATAGGATTAGTTTGGCATTATGTTTAGTCACTTATTTTGATCATAGAGTCAAAATCATTTCCCATCCTATCTCCTTGATTATGTTTGATAATCCTCAACTATTACATTGATGGGGTTGAATTAAACTATTATTTTGAGCACTTGGGCTTAGAAGTTGGTTTAGAACTCCTCTTGTTGCTACCAAAGGAGCTCGACAAGTTGTAGTATCTCCAGAGATGGTTGCGTTTATACAAAAACATCCATAGGACGACTCCACTCTTGATACAATGCCTAGCACGCTTCAACCCATATTTTAGGCTACTTCTAATTTCTAAACTCTATTATCTCTACTCTTTATTTATTTGGAGTAGGTTTATATTAGATTACTATATTTGATGTACTTTTATACATATTTGTTTCTAAATATAGTATTCATGATGTATCTTATGGGTATTATCTTCATAATCAAAATGGATGCATAAGATATAGTCAAATATATTGTTCTTTTACATACTCTAACAATACAAGATGAAAAGATATATAAGATTGGAAATTGTTCTTCAAGGCTTAAATAAAGCTTGAATCAATAAAGATCAAAGCGCGTATGATCCTTTTGACCTATAAATTAAATGAATACCCTTCTTCCACCAAAACCTAAAAAATTAGGACGGTATCTCCTATCTCGCTCAACTTAAAGAATATAATGTCATGCCTACAAATTGCTTATGATAATATGTAGAAATACCCTCTATCTCTAGTATACTTGATGGAAAGTAGGAGTAGAATATTTAGGAATAATAATATTCAGTGTACTTATGCTTTTATGTAGTTTCCTATTAATGTTAAGAATATCATAGTTTCCTAATTATTTAGGAATATTATTCTAGTTTCCTATTTCTATTAGGTTTAGTATTAGGAAGGTTGTTTACCTATAAATAAGGGTTTTGCTAGCCTTTATAAAACACGTTACATTGACATTGAATATAGGATATTATGAATTCTCACGGATTATGCACAGAGATGCTAATCTTTCCCTGAATCCAGCACAAGGATGCTGAATTCTTTTCTTGAATTCAACATGAGGATGTTGAATTCATATCTTTAGCTTGTATTTATTTTCCAGTTCTGCATCAACTTGGTATCAGAGCTCATTCTCCAACAAATTGGTATCAGAGCCAGTTCTCGATCCTGAGCCTCACCCAAACCCTAAATTTCCGCTGCCATTCAATCCTTGAAATAAATAAATAAATAAATTACAAACTGCCCAGAATACCCTAAACCCTAGCTGCTGCCAGTTTATGTCAGCCACCACCTCCACAGTGCTAATACTGGCAGACTGCTGCTGCTGAGCTTTATGTACGGCTGATTTCCAGTTTCCTGATCAAACTTTTTGTTGCCATATTATCTCTTAAACCAACAAGGCTACTGCACAAGGAGCTTCCAAGCCAACTGTTAAAAGTTGGAACTCAATTAAACACTCCCACATCATCTTTTGATGATCTTATCAAGGTATTGGATAGAGTTGGAAGCCTTCTGTCCCAGCCCAAGTATCTCAGTCCCCTCCAAAATCCATTCAGGATGCTCTCAAACCACTACAAGGACTCTTGATTTCAGAAGTGCTCCTTAATCAAGCTAATATTGATGTTAGGGATGCTCTTTCCTCATGTCTATCTGAGCTTATTCGAATCATCGCCCCAGATCCTCAATTAGATGATGACTCTATGAAGAAGGTTTTCATGTTGATCGTGCCATCTTTTCAGAACCTAGAGGATATAACTAGCCCATCATACCATAAAAGGCTCCATGTGCTTAAGACTATGGCCAAAGTAAGATCTTATCTTGTGATGTTTGATCTTGAATGTGATGGTCTTCTCTTGGATGTTTTTTATTATTTCCTTGCATCCATTAGGGACTACGATCCAACTATAATTCTCTCACACATCAAGTCCATTCTTTGTGGTCTTCTTCAAGAAGCTAATGATTTTCTAGTAGAATTCCTTGTTTCCATGCTATATGATGCACAGAATGCTAGAGAATCACATATTGCACAAAGTTTATGCAAGGGTGTGTTGGAAAAATGTGCATCACAGATCATACGATTTCCCCCATTTATGAGTGTTCAAATTGAAAATTAACAACCTCTTTAAGTGCTGGTTGTTCAGATTTTAGGCTTTGAATGTCCTCATATAGCTGAAATTGAAAGTGGTACCATAGAGGAGTATCCAGAAGCTATTGAAGTGCCTACTAGTGTGAATTTTCTGTTTAGTCATCCACTTAATGATGTGGAGAATATAACGGCAATGATAGAGTATATTGATTTCTTTCTCCCTGAAGAATGTTTTGCTCGTAAGAAGCTGTATCCCATCATTCAATTGCTACTTTTTGTGGAGAAGCTCAAAGTCGTGCACTATTTTGTTATGTGTGATGAAGTGAATCTGCTCTTTCTTTGTTGGATTTTCTTGTTTCTACACTTCTACAAAACCAGAGGCCGTGTTTTTCGCAACTGGGAGATCTATTTTGTTGATTTTCTGCCTGCATATCTTCATGCAAACTCTCCGGAGGCGAGTTTTTCATCTGGGGGGAATGATGGAAAGTAGAGTAAAACATTTAGGAATAATAATATTCAGTATATTTATGATTTTATATAGTTTCCTATTCTTTTTAGGAATATTATTCTAGTTTCTTATTTCTATTAAGTTCAGTATTTAGGAAGGTTTATTTATCTATAAATAAGGGCTTTGTTAGCCTTTATGAAACAGATTACATTGATATTGAATATTGAATATTATGAATCTTTCCTGAATTCAGCACGGGGATGCTAAATTATTCTCTTGAATTCAACACGAGGATGTTAAATTCGTATCTTCAGCTTGTATTTATTTTCCAGTTCTCTATCAACTTGGTATCAGAGCACGTTCTCTGTCAATACTTCTCAAGGACATTGGATCTCTCTACTAGGATATCTCTAGCTTCAGAACTTTTACAAAACTCAAAAGGTAAACTTTGGGGCGAAATTAGATTACATCACACTAAGCCAATGCTTCATTTGATACTCCACCTATCCTACATTATCTGTCTTTTAACTAACTTTTTTCCATAGTATTTTTCGTTTAGAATCCCAATGACATATTCCTACCTATTTTACTTATTTACCACTATTCCCTCTCTAATGACCACCCTCCCAACTACCTAAAACATCCCACAACCAACTTTTCACACAAATTCCAACACTATTTCTTGGTTTTCTTGGTTTCCCACCCATCCCATGAAACGACTTATAATTTGGGTTTGGTATGGAGGGAATAGTTTTCTACTTCTTTTTCTACTAAGTAGTAAACATTCAACGTTTATCCATCTATGTTGAGAATCATCACTTAAGACCTTTATATAAAAAAATAAAAAATAAAAGAAAATAGGTGCCATTAAAATACCCTTTTACAATTCAAGTAGGTATAGATATGGATTTGAGCAAAGAATTTTACAAATAGCATAAGTAAGTTTGTACAATTAGTCTTCATCTACTATAGATTTAGGATACCCCTGCAATTCGCAACACAATCTTGAATTCCTCATCTTGGAATTTGGATACATGCAATGACTTGTAACCAGGATCTTCAACTCAATCAAGCTAACTTTGGGTACAATTCAAGCTTGACTCGAGTATAAAATCAAGATTAGAGGACAAAAATACCAAACGAACCCAAGTTGAGCAAGGAGACATAAGCCCAAGTGCAGTTTCCGCTCAAAGTTTAGATTAGCAATATTCGTTTGCTTACTTAGGGTTCTTTCAAAATAAATGTCAGTTGGAACAAATAAAATCTTATTCTTCTCTATTGTATCATGGGTTATTGCCATGCTTAGAGTATCGCGCATCCCCCAAATAAACCTGATAGCTAACACTACATTTATTTCAAAAATGAAGACAACCAAAACCAATACTCCGTCAACTCCGAAAACCAAAAAAGAAAGAGAAACAAATAAAAGTTGACCCATTGACAGTAAAATGCAATTGAAGTACGATCAATTATAAGAGGCAACTAAAGTTGAATAAAATGAAAATATTGTTGCAGACGAGGGAGGCAGAACTTACTATTGATAATAGCATTTGAGTAACTTCTTGAGCTCGATAGCCTGCAAAAATAGGTGTACCAGAAGGTAGAATTCATTAGCCTAGATTAGATGCTAGGAGAAAAGAAACCATAACTGGTAAACGGATTTACGCATAAGAATATTGTTGAATTTGCACGAGTCTGGAAAGATTTCGAGCAGCATTTGATCGAAACAGCGCCATTTTCGATCAAACTGGTGAATGGTGAAGCTCAGATCGACAAACGTAGGAAGAGAAAGAGGAGAGTGCCGGGGTTTAGGACTTTAGGCAGAACGCAAGGGTTTAGCGGGAATTATCTGCTACACTGCGGCCCGACCAGCTTCCCTGGTCCCAAGTTTATAAATGTAAACATGTACCTCTCCGGGTTTTTTTTTTTTTTATCTATCATTTATGATTTTTAATGTCAATCTTTAATCAGTAATTTTTAATATAAAACTTTTAGTAAAAAATAATATTATATTTTTTGATAGTATTTTCATTACAAATCTAATGAAATTAATTTTGTATGATGAATCATTATACAAATTAAGATATTGACGGTCAAAATGTTTAATACAATTTCTTAGACGATGGATAAATAAAAACGGAGGGAGTAATGTATTGCTCTCTCAAGTGGCGGATCTAGAATTCAGGGCCAGTGATGTCAGGTATAATTTCCCTTGGAAAAGTTAAAATTGAACGGCACGCACTAACAAAATTTAAAAATAACATAGTGCATCTTGGACGGTACTCCGCGGAACCCTAGAGAAACCCTAGCGGCGCTGGCGTGAGGGCATTACTGTCTCCCGTTTTTCCGGTGAGGCCAGATAAGGAGTAGCGGTAATTTACCGTGGTTGGGTAGCAGATACTAGTTTTGTGCCTCGTACGAGAGGAGCAGTGAAGATAAAAGACGAGTTAGGGCTTTTGATAGTAACTTGTTGAAGAAGTTTCACTGGGGACCATGGCAGAAGGGCAAGAATTAGACTGGGGAAAACTCAGACTGACCGAGGCGGAGGAAGAAGAAGTAGTGGTGGACGAGGAAGCGTCAAAAGAGAAAGTAGAGGAGATTGAACTCAGTCTGGTTGGACACTTGCTCACATGATGAAGAGAGTCGTGACCTAGGGTCTAAATAAGCATGTGGATGATGAAAATCAACCCATAGAACTCATAAGAACACCAAACTAAATTTTAGGGGTTTTGGATTAATGGAGAAAATGAAAAGATATGAACAATTCTAGAGAGAGAAATCTCACCAAATTGAACTAAGATATTCAATCCCTAGCACAAGGATCACCCACAAGCAAGAGTCTTGAATCACCCAAGAAATCTCACAAAGAGTAGAGGATAACCACCCACTCACAAAGAAGAGAATTCACCAAACCATTTCCACCCAAAGGATTAGCTTCATTGATTAGGGTTTGAAAACCCACAATTACAACACTCTCCAATTGAGAGGATTTGTCTTGAGCCTAGCTCCTAAACATTAATCATCCAAAACTGTGTTGGAAATAAGCTAAGGGGGTATATATAGGAAATGGGAAAAAAAAATAAAAAAACTCAGCAGAAAAACGAAACAGCACGCGCGTCGCAGAGGAGTGACTCGGGCGAGTCACAGATCAACTCGGGCGCGACTGCTCACTGGTCCGGAAAATCCAACGCACCATCGTCAGGGCTCAGAAAAACGACTCGGCCGAGTCACAGGGTGACTCGGGCGAGTCAGTCTTCTGGGCAGCTTTTCTCTGCCGACTTCAAACGCACATAACTTCTTCATCTGAACTCTGTTTTAGGCCCAAAAGATATCGATGGAAATCCCTCGGTGTGTACTTTAAGCTCCCAAAATTTGAGATCCATCGGAGTTATATTGAAGGAGTTATGATCAAAAGCGTGAAGGCACGCCATTTGAACGTCTTTGAATTCATTCACCGCCATGTGTTTATTCTTGCCGATGGTTCTGAAGCCCCTTGGAAGGCTCAAGAATGGTCATATTGAGACCCTAGATGACATCCTATGGCCCGGGGTCTTTGTAGAATGAAACAGCGCTCTCTTAGTGGCCATAATGGCCTCAAAGGACCCGTATCCACTATGAAATGGATGTTGAAACCGGGTTAGTTTCGAGGAAAGAACAGGGTGACTTGTAGCAAACCGAGAACCGTAGGTGAAACAAAAAGCAAACCGTTTCCACACGGTTCACCTGACACTCGTTTAACCCGAGAGTTCTACAGGTCGTCATGAAAAATATATGGAAACCGTCAAGGGGTATGGTGATGAGAGAGCTAGACACGAACCTTCTCCTCTTTCAGTTTTTCTTGGCTAAAGACAGGGAGCATGTGTTGAATGAAGGGCCTTGGTCGTTCGATGGCAGACTCTTAATTGTGTGGTAATGGACAGGGAAGGAACAGTTTGCGGATATTGAATTCCGATACACTCGCTTCTGGGTGAAGGCATACGACGTGTCAGCTGTCCGCCAAACCTCCTCGTTTGCGAAGATTTTGGGGGACAAGGTGGGAATCTTTGTAGGATGTGAGGAAGAGATGTTGCTAGGAGTGGACAAGTCGCTATGCTTCCAGGTGGATGTCGACGTAACCCAACCACTGAGGAGAGGTCTGAAAGTGAAGGTTGATGGGAAGGCAATTTGGATCATATTCAAATATCTTAGGCTCCCAGACTTTTGTCATGGATGTGGGAAAGTAGATCATGTGCTTAAAGAGTGTGATGTTGTTGACCCGGATATACCGAAGGACGAGTTGCAATATGACAACTGGATGAGGGCGTAACCACTGAAGAATAAGCGAAGGAATGTCGAGCAAGACCTGCAGTAAGAGCAGCGGCTATACTTGGCGCTCAAAGGGAAAACAACCCATGGGAGGGCAAGGCAACGTCTGGCCTTCTCAAGATACAATGCTGCTGAAAACAGAGAAAACCAGTCAGTTCATGAGGTGGAAAGCACAAGCATGCTGGTGGATGGTGGAACGGAAGTTGAAGTGGGACATGAAACGTTCAAAAGGAAACTGCTTGACATGCAAACTGGAGGCGCGGAAGATAAAGTAAAGATAGGAGAAGGGAGGGCAAACAGCACTACGACCAAAAAAAGAGGCGGAGGTTGCAAGGTAACCCCGCCTATTCCAATGAGTATTCTCTGTCTCAACCATCGAGGGTTTGGGGATCCCTCGGCAGTGAAGGACCTCCGGTCGCTTATTCGGAGGAAAAACCCAAATTTGGTCTTCCTATCAGAGACCAAAAAATTGGATGCGAAGATGGAGAGAGTGAAAAGGAAGTTGGGGGAGTTTAATGGTGTCTATGTCAGCAGTGTGGAGAGGGCATTCAGGTTGGCGTTACTCTGGAAGAAGCACTTATCGGTAAGTCTCTGCTCATACTCCCAACACCATATTGATGTGATCATAGATGGGTGGGAGGCGGACCAACATTGGCGCTTTACTGGCTTGTATGGGTGGGCGGAGGGGACACTCACACCGAGAACATGTGAATTGTTAAAAGAATTGCATGAACATTGGAGTGGACCATGGGTGGTAGGGGGAGACATAAACGAAATATTCTATAACTATGAGAAGAGAGGAGGGGTAGTAAAGAACCAACAAGTGTTGTACTTGTTTCGCAACACCTTTGAAGAGAGCGGGTTGTATGACATCGGGTATGTAGGATATGAGTTCACCTGGGAGAACCGAAGAGGTGAGGGAAGGTGGTGGAAGAGCAGCTAGACCGGTTTATGGCGTCAGTAGAGTGGACTCTCATCTTCCCTAATGCGGAGGTGGATCACCTGGATGAAAATTTGTCGGACCACCTACCCATCTTGTTGACATTAACAAAGAGGGTACATAGTGGGGGTAAGAGAAAGAAACCCTCTAGGTTTGAGAACCTGTGGGTGCATGAAGAGAAATATAGGCCAATAGTTGAGGAAGCGTGGCAGAAGGTTGAGCTGGACGACCCGTGGGAAAACCTCAATCACAAATTACATGGAGTTTCGGAGGAGCTGAAGGAGTGGAATAGAGCGGAAGTAGGGAATGTGATGCACCGAATTAAACATGTGGAGCAGAGGTATAGGGAGGAAAAAAATATTGATCGGAGGAGGGACTTGTTGGGGGAAATTCAGACGCTGCAGGCCAAGGAGGAGGTGTTGTAGGCATAGAGGGCAAAGGCGGATTTTTTGAAGTTCGGGGACGCTAATACCAGATGGTTCCATTCGCGGGCGTCTATGAGGAAAAAAAAAACAAACCACATTGATAAGCTCCAGCGCAAGGACGGAACATGGACCGATAGTAGCGAGCAAGTAGAAGCAGAAATAGTGCAATTTTATGAGAAGTTGTTTACTTCTGAAGGGTCAGAGAGGTGGGAGGAGGTGCTTGCATCGATGGAGAGCAAAGTAACGGCAGAAATGAACGCATCCCTATGTGCTCCATATGAAGAAGAAGAGATACGTGCAGCCCTATTCGCAATACACCCGAATAAGGCGCCCGGACCAGACGACTTCAATCCGCTATTTTTTCAAAAGTTCTGGGATGTCGTGTGAAGGGAAGTTTGCAGAGTAGTTAGGGGCATCCTCGAGGGGAACCCCATGCCACCGAATCTAAACCACACATGGGTGGCCTTAATCCAAAAGTCGCAAAGCCAACAAGTATAAAGGAATTCAGACCCATTAGTCTCTGCAACATAATTTACAAGATCGCGACAAAAGTGGTAGCAACTAGAATCAAGCCAATACTGAACCAGGTAATCTCGGAGGCCCAAAGTACGTTCACCCCGGGCCGGCTGATAACCGACAATATTTTGATATCATATGAGGTTTTCCACTCCATGCACAATAATTACAAATCGGATGGACCGATGGCTATCAAACTGGATCTGATGAAGGCGTATGACCGCGTGGAATGGGCCTTCTTGAGAAGAATATTGGTGAAGCTAGGTTTCGACAACTCTTGGGTTGACATGGTGCTCAATTGTGTAGAGTCGGCCACCTTCTCATTTATGGTGAACAGGGTGGAGACAGGGTACGTAAAACCTAGTAGGGGACTCAAGCAAGGTGATCCCATATTGTCGTACCTATTTTTGTTCGTCGTTGAGGGGTTGATTGGTCTACTGCAGAAGGCGGAAAGGGAAGGAAAAATACAAGGCTACCGAATTTGCAACGAGGCACCTAGTGTCTCGCATTTGCTTTTTGCCGATGATTCAGTGTTTTTCTGTAGATCTACAACGGAGAAAGCCTAGGTGTTTCGTGATATCCTTGCGTTATATGAGGGTGCTTCAGTGCAGAGAGTAAATTTGGACAAGTCAAATGTTATGTTTTCTAAGGGGGTAGCAGAAGGACGGAGGCGGGAATTATGTGTGGCCCTAGATATCAAGGAGGCACTATCATAAGACAAATACTTAGGCCTCCCCGCGTAAGTTGGTCGTGCAAAGAAGAAGGCTTTAGCCCCTATTAAAGACAGAGTGGGGAAGAGATTAGCTAGATGGATGGACAGGTTAATGTTTTGGGCAGGGAGGGAGGTGCTAATTAAAGTAGTTGCTCAGGAAATCCCGACTTATGCAATGAGTGTCTTTAAATTACCCAAGAATTTACTAAGATCCATTCAATCCATAATAGCAAATTTTTGGTGGGGGGATGATGAAAAGAAGAGGAAGATCCATTGGGTAAATAAAGAGGTATTAACGGAGCCGAAGGAGAGCAGAGGCATGGGATTTCGGGACCTAGAAGCTTTTAATGATGCTCTACTCGCAAAGCAGGTATGGACGCTGATTCACAACTAAGATACACTACTCTTCAAGCTTCTGAAGGCTAGATAATTTAGACATGGAGATATCCTCACTGCCATGCTGAGGTCGAAACCGAGTCTTACGTGGAGGAGTCTTTGGGGGGCAAGAAAATTGGTGATACACGGTTCCAGGTGGTTGGTGGGGAACGGGGAATCAATCAGAGTATAGGAGGACAGGTGGATCCTTAGGCCTATTACATTCAAGCTGATATGAAAATCCTCAACAGAAGATGCACACTTGAGAATCTCGGACCTCATCGACAAAATGAAGGAAGGTGGAGGTAGGAGCTGATAAGGGAGTTGTGTATGTCATGGGATGCAGAGGTCATTCTCAGGATCCCCTTGTGCAGACTATGGCCGGAAGACGTGCTAACGTGGCACTACACGCCAAGTGGGGTATATACTGTGAAATCTGGCTATCACGTGGCCAGGGCACTAAACAAGCTTGATAGCCATTCGTCGGCGCAAGATTAGAATAAGGAGAGCTAGAGAAGATTACAGAACCTTGAAGTCCCACCTCGAATCAAGTTGTTTGGATGGAGGGCCCTGACGGGTGCCCTAGTAACGGGGGAGAGACTGTCACGACGAATCCCGAGTTAGTCAGCTTCATGTGAAATCTGCGGGACTAATGTGGAATCTGAAGTGCATATCCTGTCACGGTGCCCTTTTGCTGAGGAAATCTTGGCAAATAGCAAGTTTCCCAACCACCGTTGGGCTTCCTAGGGAGGCTCAATGATGGATTGGTTTGATAGCTTAGCGTCACATCTGGACAGAGCGGAACTAGGAGAGTTTATGGAGGTAATGTGGTGTATCTGGAATCTGCGAAACAAGTTCTTCTTTGAAGCCAACGCACGCCCGGACCCAGATGCAGCTAGCAAGACTATTGCAATGGTAGCTCCCTATAGGGCAAAAACAGCCCAGACCCATCCAGCGGCAGTGCAAAAACTTGACAGCATGTGGCACCCTTGGACCCGGGCCTGATGAAACTAAACTTTGACGGAGGAAAGGTAGGTAAGGATCGATACGCATGGGGCTTTGTGATCCGAAACAGCGTGGGAACGATTGAGTTGTTGGGAGTGGAGCAAGGGCTGGGCTTTGCTGGTGCGCGGGCAGAAGAAATTCGTGCTTGTATCATGGCATTGGAGGAGACAAGGAAGATGGGATACACTAGAATATTGATTGAAGGTGACTGTCTCGGTATAATTAGGCAGTTGCAGAATAGAGATTAGAAAATAATAGTGAGTCTCTTTTACTTAAGCAAATTCTTACATTATGTAATGACTTTCAATTTGTCAGTTTTTCTCATGTTAAGATGGAGGGGAACAAAGTAGCACATGAAATAGCTCATAGCCACTTGGCGGTACCGAGTAGAAAGATGTGGGTGGGTACGACGCCAGATTTTGTCTACGATCTGGCCGCAAAAGACGTGTATTATTTTGGATAAGTCATTAATATAGCCCCTTCTTCTATTGGTGATTAAAAAAAACATAAAAGTTGAAAAATCAACATTGACCATAAAATTATATTGAATGACTATTGCATATTACATAATTTAGTTTATGTGTTTATAAACAATAATTTAACCATATTTGCTCATTCACACAACAATAAACAATTTAACAAATCCTAATTTAATCACATTGGTTTGTTCCCACAAATCAAATTCATGTTGGAATCAAATGTTGAAACAAATTCAATAAAGAGAAAAGAATAACTTCGAAAAACAATAATGGAGTGACTTACACAAATTATAATCTAATGATGGAAGGATTAGGGTTGAAGAGATTGAAAGTAGAAACAATTGTTTAAGTCGACTAACCACAAAATTTTTTTAAAAAAATACAAGGCTTGAAAGGAACCCTGTGGAGAATCAAACCAAGCAACAAGAATTTTTTTTCTTCAAGCAACAAACAAGCACAACACAGCCACTAAGTCAATCAAACCTTTGTGATTTAAATGGTTTCGAACGCTATTTATATAATAAGTTTTAATTTTTTTCTTCAACAAGAATTTTTCATTTCTAAAATGTCAGTTGACATCACAATCTACAACATAGATCCACCCCTCCCTCCATACCTATGTAATCTAATTAATATATTAAAAGTTTAGTATAAACAATGCATGATCGACAATTAAAATGCCATGTAGAATGCCACATATGATAAGATTGGTTGCATAAGATTGTCATGTAGTGGTTCATGTAAGAGTTGATAGTGATGTAACGTCACTATCAACTGATGTAGATTACTACTTACGAATTTATTATAACTACTAGCTAGGAAAAAAGGACATCAATATGTGCAATAAAATGCTACTTTATGAGAGTTAAAGTGTAACATTTACATCTTTTATGTTATTCTTTATTCAAAAATTTATCTTATTCTCAATTGATTATCACATAATAGTGTAAAATTTGTAACAGTTACATCTATTATTGAGTTTGCTAATTAAACATTTTATTTTAGCCCTAAAGTTACTGATCACATGCTTATTTTGCAATATGAATACCACATATAGGCATAATTTACACCATTGCACCACAAGTCCACAACCTCTCATCAATTAAACACTATGATCTAAATGACATTTTCTAATTTGTTGTGGCACAGAGTATAGATCTATATAGAGTTTGAAGCGGATGATGTATTGTGTAGTTTGGGTGTAAACATGACTATAATTGAGATCAACATCATAACCAAAGCCAAAATTAAAAGGTAAAGTTACGAGTAACATTACACTCTATTGTTGTGGTTGATATATATCTATTAATGCCAATTAGCCTTAAGTTACATATTTTTTTCACTATTGACTATTTTTCACTAGGTTAACTTGAGACTGACGAAGTTTAGTGGTGTAATGTTACTTCTAAGATGCAATATGGAAAATTTGTCGACAATGTATTCAAAACATAAGGTAATATTCTAAACATTAGTTTGGTTATTTAGTAGTAAATAATCAATTTTATCTACAATCGGTACCTTTTAATAGATAGGATCAGCGAATAACCTTTTTTCTTTTTTATTTCTATTTTATCTACTTTGTAAACCTCCTTAACTTTAAATAATCTTGTATAGATTATAACACCAATTTTTATCGTCATATTGTCACATTTTTTCGATAATTAAGGGCATTAGCCCAGACATTTTATTTATCATCCGAAGTGCCCTAAAACGCGCACTTTGTCAGTACCATACAACACTAAAAACAAAACCATACAAACATCCAAAGCCCCCAAATTGAAAATTGGACATGGTCCACACAATAAAATACAACCAAATTTTGACAAGTACAACTTCTGCTTTTTCTCTTACCTCATAGCCACCCCTTCCACTCCTATCTCTTAACTAAAAAGTTTTTTGTAATTATGATTTGCTAATACATATATAGAACTAATATAGAATAAGTTAATGTGTACAAAAAGTATCGTTATACTCTTATTAAATTTTAATAAAATTACAAGGCATGTACAAATAAAATCAAGATTTAAGCAATGTTTACTCGTGTTATTAATATATACACTTAGATATTGTATTGAAGTATCAATTTGTAATTTTCTTTTTGTTACACCAATTGAAGTTTACTTATCATATTGATTAGAATTAGCAAGTGACATATTTATATTTTGGAAAAAGAATAATGGTCTTCATTAATTTAAAAATAAGAGAATACCTTATCACGACCAAGTGTTCATATAAACAATTTATGATATATCATACTTATTTTATGAGATTAAAGTTACTTAAATTTTACGGTCAAAGTTACCTTTTTGGTTCACACAATGAATTTGGTAAATTCCTATCTAATAATATGTCATGCAACCTTACATATTCCATATGGGAATCCAATGTTCTGGAAGGGGATGCCGTGGTGGGGTGGATGCTTAAGTTGTTGAACTTGATGATGAAGATGATGAATGCATCAACCAAACCCTAAGATAGTTACTTCCACACCAGATATGGACTTGGGGTAAAGGAGAACCACCACCCAAAAACTATCAAACCCACCAAAAAATTGATAAAGGAATTAACCACCACAATTCTATAAAGGATTTGTCTTGAACACCACCACAATATGATTGAGGATAAAGTAAACAAGACTTGGGGAGGAGAGAAACTAGAGACAAAACTCAACTCTTTGTATTGAATGCCAATGAATGTCTCTTCCAACCCATTGTAAATAATTATATAATGAGGGGGAAGAGGGAAAGGTGGGCCAAATTACAAAAGGGACCCAAACATTACAATAAATGACCTCCTAAAGAGGCTTTACGAAAACATTAACGGAGGGGCAAAAGAGGGATTACACAAAAGGGAAGAAATAAAATAAAGGAAATCGAAGGAAAAACCCGACTTTCCCAGGCGCGCCGCAGAAGCTACAGGCGAGTCGCGACCACGACATCCAAAACCTTCCCAAAACGCCACGGGTTCGACGATCCCATTACGAGTGTACGTCCTTCAGGGAAAAATTGGAAAAACTGCTGCAGAAGGGTCATGGGCGTGACTACTAGGTCGCGATCGTGACCCTGTGTTGCGGCCGCGACCCAAGCGATTCCATTGTAACACCTCTATAATACTTTCTTAATATAAAATGTGATTATAAGCATTAGTCATCATTGGGAAAATTTCTATGAGATTACCAACGAAAATTATGTATATCAAGAAAACTCGGACCCAAGACATAACATGAAAGACCGACACTATATAACAAGGGTCAAATAAGGATATCATTTTAGTAATATTTATTCATACAACATGACAATTATGCCAAGACATACCTTCCTTTGTGGTTCAAAAATTATGAAGCTCATAAATTATGAAAATGAAATTTTTTTGGGGAATTTTATCTACCAAAGAAACTTGTAAGTCTTTAATTAGCAAAATTCTTTGTAGTAATTTCTTAATGTGATGGCACCTATGGGAAAAAGAACACAAGAAAATTCAACTCATTACACATTAAAATGATTAAAGGAAATGAATTATTGTTGGTAGAGTTGTAGGGAAATATCTAGGTATAGAATATCAATAAAAAACAAAATCAAAGTCATTCATCCTCACCAAATATACAATCCATGGTTTTTATCTACAACTTGCAAAACTAGAAGCATCATTGCACCTAGGGGCTAGAAGATCCAACACAATCTATCCAAATATTTTCTCTATATCTTGGCTCACTTGGCTACTCAAACTCTAAAATCTCCTCCATTCTCTCTTCACTCAGCCACTCTCTCCCTTCTCACTATTATAAAAACCCCTCATCCATCCCAAATCAGTCCAAGAACATCAATATACCAAACACTCCCTTCAAACACAAAAAGAATTACATTAAAATAGAAGAAAAGAGTTAAAAATGAGTTTTTTTTGTTCTCAAGCATCCAAGGAATCTCCTCCATCCACTCTAATCACTCTCAAAGGTGTCTTTTTTCTTTCAAATTTTTCAGCCTTCATGATAGATTACATACACAAGAACAACAGTTGCTCTAAAAACCGGTAAATGGCTAAAAACGATTTAAAATGACACTCTTTTCCTCTAAATATGAATTTTATGTTTTTACTCTTGTTTAGGTATCAAAATGGTCTTAACAACTTGGAAAAAACGTTCATTAAAAGCCTCATGAGATTCAGCCACCATGGATGTTCATAAGATGAGTTTTTCTTGCTTGAACAACCAAGTTTCCGGATTTTATTGAACTCAAAATAACACCAAGATAAAAACATATTTTGGAAAAACTTTCTTCATGAAAGATGTAGGCTAATATGTCTAGAAACCCATTTAAAAATTTATTTTGCAAAAAAAATATAAGGGCAGTGAGTTATATAGCAAAAATCAGACCCTTTCCATATTTGCGTATATTCTGACATATGTTTGGTTTTTGAAAAAAACTGTACAAATCGATAACTCTTAAAAATAAAATAAAAATATGGGGTTAAACTAAACTCACAATCAAAACTTTTCCAATTTGAATGACCTTAAAAGCTTTTGATAGAGGGAGAACCAAAATAATCAAAACCGGGCAAAAACTTATTTTTCTACAGAAAAACGAGTTTAGCGCCAAATCTGGAAATTTGAAGGTTTTTGATGAGTTCTTCATGTTTCAACAAGAAAACCACTAATAAAAGAGGACCAAAGAATAAATTATTTTTTAAAAGTAGCTTTATTTGAAATTAAAAGTAAGTTGTCTTTTAATTACACCTTTGCTATAACCCAAGTAAGAGTTAGAATCATTTCTTAAAAATTCCGGCAGCCAGAAATAAGATAAAAGGGACTAAAATGAAAAGCTAATGAAAGCTTTTTTTTTTTTATGTAGGATTATATTGTGGTTCTAATTATAGTTAAATACTCTAATTTTCAGGATACCCATAAATACCAAGGAAGTCAAGGTATGGAGATCTAGATTTTCATCCCCAGATGGTTGTGTCCTAAGTACCTAAGAGAGGGCCATAAGGGCTGAAAATCATTATATTTATGCAAAGGTTTATTTAGTTAAAGTAACACCCCGAATATGTGATTAAGTGTGCCTTAAAGGGATTGAAATGACTACTTATATCACCAAGGTGCACCTTCTTTGATGGTAGCTCATCCGTTGAGAACTCCTCAATTAAACGTGCTTGGGTGGGAGTAGTCTTAGGATGAGTGACCTCCTGGGAAGTTTTCCCAAGCAACGTGTGAGCGAGGACGAAACACGCTGGAAAAACTCGTGGTGATTTGTGGAGCCAGTCACCGATCATTGAAGCAGTTATCAGTAATGCCCGCGGAGGGGTTGGGGCGTTACAGTTAATTATTTGCATTTGATGAGGTTTATGCTTTATGTGTTCATGATGAATGTGGAGTATGACGTTACAAAGTTGATGGTACTAATTTTTACTACCAAGCCCACAATAAAGAACCCTATGAAATCAAATCATATTATTCCATCTTTTATGTGATAATCTTGACGTTATCATGATTATATGACAAAGAGTTACATACTTCCAAGTTTATGATGCTACTTATAGTGTTACTTTATGATACTTAAGATTTAAGTTTAGGATGCTACTTTATTATGGCACTTCAAGATGTTAAGTTGTTTTTTTTAAACAAGGTAAGTACAAGAGAGTAAAACAGGCTAACGACGTCTTCTCACAAGAAATCGGCCCGTCCTATCCATTTGTAAAATATTATGCAAAGTAGAATTATTTAAAAGTGACACACTCCCAGCTGACCCAATTGAGTGTCCTTGTTTTGCTAACCAGTCAGCCGCTGCATTTGTCTCTCTGAAGATATGGTTTATTTTAACCTCATGGCAACGTTGCAATAGAATTCGAGAATCTTGTATAAGCCCTTTGATCTGCCAAGGAATCGTAAAATTACCCTTCAAAGCTTGAATAACCACCATATTGTCTCCTTTAATGATTATATTCTTGAACCCTGCTTTAGTAGCCTCCAAAAGACCGTCCCGAAGACCGTCCCTTCAAAGATGTTAAGTTGTTATGACAAGTCCTATGGAGATGCTCATGATTCTAACTAACGATTAAAGTTATAATACATGTTCTATGTGTTCATTGCATCATCTAGCATTTCATGCATTCATGGCATAAAGTAAGATGCTCTTGAATCATCTTTAGTAAGTCCCCTTAGGTATATGGTTCTTTAAGTCTTACCGAGCAAGAGTGATGTTCTATAAGGCACACTCATTTTATGGTCCTTCTATAGTTCTTTTATGATTCTTTTATGAGCTCTCTATGGATCTTTTTTTTATCCTTTTATGGTCCTTTTATGATCCTTCTATGGTTCTTCTATGATCTTTCTATGATTCTTATATGGTCCTTCTATGATTCTTTTATGATTCTTTTATGAGCTCTCTATGGATCTTTTATATTCCTTTTATGGTCCTTTTATGATCTTTCTATGGTTCATTTATGATCCTTCTATGATTCTTCGATGATCTTTCTATGGTTCTTATATGGTCCTTCTATAGTTCCTTTATGGAACTTCTATGGTTCTTTTATGACTCTTCAAGTCCCATGGGCAATATGACCAAGTATGATAAGTGGTACCACTAAGTCCCTTAGGCATCATGGTTTATGGTATGAGGATCCTCACTATGAAATCCTGTAGGGGCGTCATGGACATCCAATTGCTTGGCCAAGCAGTTTATGAGCATTAGGCATCTAGGTCATGGAGCATATGCACACAAGGATCATGATATTGTATATATGCATGTTTACGTGTGTATATTAATGATGATGTATGTTTATGTATGGTTAAGTTATGTATATAAATATTTATGTATGGTTATGTGTATGTATATGTATGTTTAGGTACGTTTAGGTACGTATATGTATGTTCATGTATGCTTGTGTAATATATACGGTGGGTATGTTATAATCTCCATACTTAGCTTCAACTAATCCATATTTATGTCCCCCCTATTAGGTACCAATCCTTCTAAGGAGGCATGATGTTGAGAGATTTTCAAAGGAAAAGGAGTCTTGGAGGCTAAGACATGATGATGGAAACCAAAGGCTTACTTCAAGAAGATATGAATAAAGACTAAAATAAATTAAATATATGTAGTTTCTATTTCTACTATGAAATGAATTCTAGTTTACTTTTCATTATTAAAGAACCTACATGTAAAGTGACTAATGAGAAAATACTACTTTCCCTCCCCTACTGCAAATCACCTTAATAATGGACTAAGGGAGAAAACTTAGGTTATAGGTGCATCTCCTTGGGGGTTATATAGTGAGGACTACCCACCTTACTCCCTAGGTAAGATAAGCCTTATTTAGCCTAAGCTGAATTCATAACATGATGTTATTAAGAAATCTTTAATTTGGATATGATCATTACCAAAGCACTTGATGATATATGGACTTTATGGACCTATATGGATGTTATGGACATGCATGACCTTTTATGGACAATATGAACTCAAATGAACCATGTACTAAACAAACTAAATTGGTAACTAAGACAACATGACACATTAAAAAAAAAAGTACGGATGTTACATCCATGATCAAGACTTCTCCAAAATGCAAGTTCGCGAGCGTGACGTTGTGCTAGCTCCATGAGTCCTGGGGAAAACGTCACGGTCGCGACAAAAGGGTCACGGGCGCGACAGTAGGCCAGTGTGCCCAGTTGAGTTCGTGACAAACATGTCACGGGCGCGGCGCCCCGTTACTCCAAAATCTTCACTTGTGCCGAGGGCTGTCACGGGCGTCAGGGGCGAATCTATATGTATACTAGTAGTGTCAATTGATACCACTAAAATTTAAAAAAAAAATCTCTTTTGCAAAAAAAAGAAAAACATTTTAGAATATATGCAATTTGACACAACAAGAAATCAAAAAATAGTGTGTAGCTCGCTGGTCTAGCGCCTATAATGCTAAAATCAATAGGAACTGAGATGTCATGTAGGTTGCAATCTCTTCAATCACTCTACCCTAACCCCACTATTGATTGAATTGTAATTTATGTAGGTCACTCTATTGAGTTACTCTTTCCTCTTTATTGAATTTATTCTCATACTTGGTTGCGATTTATGAATTAGATGTATGAGTAAATGTGATTAAATTAGGGTTTGTTAATTCACTTAATTGCTTGTTTTATCACTTGTATGTGTATGATTGAGCAAATTTGTTAAACTATTGTTTATACACTTATTAATTGAATTATACTCTTTCCTCTTGATTGAATTTATTATCATATTTAGTTGTATTTTTTTTACATTATACCTTTTTTTTTATCATATTTAGTTGTAATGTATATATCATATTTAGTTGAATGAGTTGCACATAAAAAAAATTTCTCAATATATACATTAAAAAAAAAAGTTACGCACATCTATTATACCCTTTTTTTAAAAAAAATTATCTGATAGCACTGACTTTGAATAGTCCATCTCTCTCCTTGATGAAAAAACAACCAACTCACCCTCGGGAGTAGGCAACCAAAAGCCCTTGGGGTTGGTGAACACTCTCGAGTCACTCAAAGGGGCACGAGGCCGATCCAAAGGACGACCGACACGAGCTTAGGGGCTTTAGGTGCGACTCGAGGCTACCCTCTTGGCTTGATGACAAGAGAAGAGTATGGACCTCGGGATACTTCAGCTATTAAATTAAAAGTTAAATTTGAATACTAACTAACATAATAAACTCACACAATGTGACTATTAAACTTTGTAATGGTCCTATCTAAGTAATATATTAAAAGTTGAGTACACTCATTGCATGAGTGAGATATAATAGAGTTTTGTTAGAAATTATAGTAGCTACGATAATTCTAAAATAATGTTAAGAATACATTTTGATGCTCCATATAATATTTATTTAATATAGTATTACTCAAAAAGAATTAATTAAAAGATAATCATTACCAAGGGGTTAAATAATTATATATCATAATAGATAATGACTACATCTAAATAAAAAGCATAAGCTGAATTAATGGTAACTAGGAACAAATATTGTTAAAATACTTTATGTGAAAATATAAAAAAAATTGTTATTTGATTAACCAAAAGAAATTATATTTTGTATTTATATTATTTTGCTATAGATGTAAAATTATTACGATTAAAATAAAATATATGAATATTTCGCAAAATTGTTTAGATTAATTTGCTTGAATATAACTTTATATTTTTGAATTTATTATTACTAGCTTATTCGTAATCAAAAATTATAAGGAGAAAAGGGTTATGAATAGAATATAAGAAGCATGACCCTATCAAAATATTTGTATAATAGATAAACTATTTATAAAGTAACAATAAATGCATTTAAATGCACAATTGTTTAGATTAATTTGCTTGAACCCATAAACTATTTATAAAGTAACAAAATAGGGAGATATCCTCACAAAAGACAAAAAGAAAGGAAACAAATTTGAAAAGAATCACATTACTGATTTGTTTTGCAATATACTTCCATCCAATGACCAAAAGTTACTATTCTTTTCCTTAAATTGTGCTCCACCACCAGATCTTGTCTTTAGGATCTTCTCCACTTTTTTCTTCGTTTAGTAGAAATTTAATTCCTCTGTTGCTCCACCATTCTGCGACCCATCTTCACCTTTCTTACTAATGTTTACGACGACTTTCACCATTTAATTGTTCTCACCTTTTCACACTCTCAACCATTCTCTCCAGGGATATAATATTGGTATATTGTTAAAATTTCAAGATAAGTTCTCTGTTCTTGTTTACTTCTTTTCAAAAAAAAAAAAAAAACTTACAACCAAAATCATATCCTAGCAAAGCAATCTGCATCCATTTCCCCTCCTATGGCTTTTAGATTCAACATATCATGTGCTGTCCACTTCAGCCATTCTTCCTTAATAAATTCAAGCCTCGAGAGACAATACCGTCCAAGCTGCCATCTTTATAGCTAGTTCTTCTTTTTTTACTTTTTGTTATTCTTTGATGACCTTTCCAATCTCATATCTTTTGCTAAAACTTCTACTATATCTTTCAATTCCTCGAAATTTCACCCCAATGCTTGAAGCGAACTCAATGGCCTCCTGTTCACTGTCTTCCGTGTCTCTTGATTCCATCGAATTATTTTGTATGCTATCAGTCCTAACTTGCATTTCCTCTGTCAGTTCATCTTCTACTGCATGTGTGTGGGTGACTCTTAGGTTTTCAAGAGTCCCTCTCTCAAAGTCAGGTGGTTGATATACATCATTACTGTTGGGATTCACCCATGAGTAAAATGTCCAACATCGGAAAAAGCAAAGAGAAAGGACATGGTATATAAGTCAAGTGGGCTACTCCTCTTAACACCAATTGGTTTTGATGAAACCTCATTTAACTTGTGTACTATGGACCTTGGTTGAAGTGGGCTTCTGCCTCGGATCTCCCCAACAAGTGGTATTAGAGCACAATATTTCGTTCGGCTGGGTACAAGGTGCGGGAGGGTAGTCCTGCAAAAATCACCATATACAGGAGCAGGGACCATGGCGCGCGCGTGGTTGGGTCTCCTTAAGGCGCAGAGTGGGGGCATGAGACTCAGGTGGAGTAGGGTGCGACTCTGTGGAGTAAGGTGCGGTTAGGACTCTTAAGGCAGAGTGGTGGCACGAGACTCAGGTGGAGTAGGGTGCGGGTCTGTAAAGTAAGGTGCGGCTATGATGGACTCTTGATGGTGACTTGGAACCTTGGCAAAAAAAAAAAGAGGCTTCCGATTTAGGGGAAGAGACTCATGTGTTAAGGGGGAGATTGTTGGGATTCATCCATGCGTAAAATGTCCCACATCGGAAAAAGCAAAGAGAAAGGGCATGGTATATAAGTCAAGTGGGCTACTCCTCTTAACACCAATTAGTTTTAAGATGGAACCTCACTTAACTTGTGTACCATGGGCCTTGGTTGAAGTGGGCTTCTGCCTTGGATCTCCCCAACAATTACTACACTCCTTTCCAAGATATGTTTTTGATGATTCTTCTAGGTTATTCCCAATATTGTTGGTATTGGGTTGTTCACCTCCTTGATTACTAGGATCATTTGGTGTCTCTTGCACTTCACAAGTATCATTTCCACTCCTTCTATAATTAACCCCAGTCATAAGTTCTTATGTTGTCCCCTTGGTTCTCGCTCAAGTTGTCCTCTACATTCAATGCTTCATCTCTAGTCGGTGGTTGTTGTGGCTCTTCATCTTTTGGATTTGAATTTTGTATCCCTTGTGTCTGCTCAACTTCTTCATCCATCATGTTATTAGGAGCATCATGTTGATCATCGTGATTTTCACAAAACTTATGATCTCCGCTGGTCATCTGATTAGTCCTTGGCAAACTTGTACTGTTAGATGCATCCGAATCACTAAACTCCTCCATCTGTGGTTCAATTGCTACGAGATCATTTCTTGCATTCTGAATTCGGGAACAACATGGTATAAGGCCCTAGCTTCTTGCACTAAGACTTTGAGCGCAATGTTATCCACATTGAGGATTTTATGCCCCTTGATCTTGTCAAATATATCTGAGATGATAAGGACTTACATTACTTCAAAGGTTTCAGTCATGTGTGTATTATTTCCTAGGCTAACTATTCTTCCTCATGGCTTGACTATCTCTTCAAAGGTTTCCCATGACTAAGCATGTGGATGCACTCCATGCACTTCTAGCCATGCCTTTCTTGAATTTGCATAGTCATAGATTGACTACTGCTTGAATTCAAAGAACCATTGACACTGTTCCTATGTGTCTTCCAGCGCTTCTTCCAACTGTTCCTCGCTCTCGAAAGTGAGTATGAATTTGAGACTAGAGATAAGGCTCTCACTTTGGTGCATAGGCTATAGTTTGAGTATATGGCATAGGCAAGGGTTGAGATATCCCACGCGAATTCACTCGAACAAACCATGCTCCTCTTCAACCACTCCTCAAAGTCTTGATTCACCGTCCCTTGAATCATCTTTCTCCTTTTGCTTGCTTCTTCCGGCTCTTTATCGTCCCTCGAATCTCCTTTTCCTTCCACACCCACTTCGTTGCTATTTCTCTAGATATTTGGACTGATATGACAAAGTTCCTGATCATGTTAGTGCTTTGGTCGCATCTTCCTTATTCCAATGTTGCACAAATCCATACTTTCTTCATGTTGCTCTACTTGCTCTAAAAGGGACGTATGCTTTCTGCACCTCTCATGCCCTTTAGAAGATTCCACTGAATCCATATTTGTCTAATGTGGGAGGTAGATTGTCAACAAATATTGTGAATTGTCTTCCCCTCCTGTATAGTGCATCTCCTTCGGATCTCCTTCTCTCTTTCTCTCTCATCATTTCTCCCCAAATCATTAAAATATGACATGATATACATTAAAAAAAGTGTCAAACTTAACATACAAACTAAAAATTCAAGAAATCAACGGACTATAATTCAATACCATCACATACATTTCATTGATTGCTTATTTATTAAATACCCAAACCTTCTAAGTGATTAGTTATATGATAAGTAATTGGAAGATCATTATATGATAAGTAATTACCCATTAATAATACATATATTTGCCATTTTCCTTTATATATATATCACCTAATCTCACAAAATCCCCTACAGTAAACAAAACACATTCCTAAAGTAATGTTATTTTATTATCTCATTAGTTCAAATTTGCTTCCACTTGTAATCTTCATTTTTTCCTAGTTCAAATACATGTCATTTGTAGTTCATGCTCAATCTTACTCTTTGACATCCATAACTTCCATTCACAACTAGACAAAGTCATCATTTTTCAACATCAACTTTCCTTCATTTGAAATTACAAATACTCCATTCTTATTTTTCAATAAGCATCCTACGTAAATTTTTTACTAATGTGCTTTTCTTTTAAACGTAAGATAGATAAACATTTTAATTTGACAACCTTATGTACCCAAAAAATTACTTAGAGGTATTCTAACTTTTGAAGAAACAATTTTTTGGTACCCTAACTTTTCAAAACTAATTTTGGGGTACCCTAACTTTTAGGATTAGAAATTACTAGGTGAATTTTCGGCGAAACTCCGATTGATTCAAATCATTTTCATCCACGAAAACAAAGGGCATTTTCATCCACAAAAACACTTAATCAATTTCCCGCCTAAAACTCACCGTTGAATTCAAATAATTGGCCGAAAGTTCACCTAATTATTTCTAATTCTAAAAGTTAGGGTACCCCAAAATTAGGTTTTAAAAGTTGGGGTACCAGAAAAACATTTCACCAAAAGTTAGGGTACTCCTAAGTAATTTTTTGTTATGTACCACTATCACTAAGAGATCACTTTCAAAAAATGCATAAATTAAACTATTCAGTTATATGCGTTAGTGAAATAGGGAGAACAACTATATTCTACAACAGAAAAAAAAAAAAAAAAAGATTACAAAATTTGGAGCAAAAAGAAGAAAGTTAAGAAATATAACTCTCATTTTTCACTTTTGTTGTACAGAAAGGCAATATAGCTACTAAAAAAAATCAACTGATGGGATTCTGAACCGCTTGAGGAAATATCCAGATATTTGCATAGAGAGATAGAGAGAGAGATGAATAAATGGCTCGTAGGTAAATAAATACGGATAAAGAGACGTAAAGAGAAAAAACAGATAGGGATAAGTCGTTGAGTTCAAGTACTTGGGGAAATAGTTATGTTTATTCTGATTAATAAAGATTTCCTACAGAAAAGAGAGATAGGAATAGTGATTAGTCAAAAAGAATTACTTGATCAATTACAGGGGAAGATGAGGATCCTTGCATTGGTAGGAGATGTAAAGTTTCATAGTTGAATGATGGAATTAGAAGGACGTATAAAATTTGACAAGTATGATTATTGTATGTATGTGGTCATAGGAATTAATCACCTAATTTTCCCTTTAATGATCTCTAGTTAAGGTTATAGGCCTTTTATTGTATCCGATCTTAGCCCATTGGGCTTTAAATTATCAATCGAAAAAAAAGGAACAGTGAATAGTGGCAACCTTGACATTAGTAAAAGCAACTGGTTGGAAGTATGTGGTTAAAGTGGATATTTTATTAGTATTTTAATTACTTTAAAGTAATTGATTTTTACATGCATGAAGACAATCACAAATATAATATGAGGATATAGCATTATTTCTACAACCCTTTATGGTAGCAGAGTGTCAACCAAAAAAAAAACATCTATTTATTTAATTTTAATATGGAAAAATATATGAGTCTTATCGAGATACTGTCATGTTTATCATATTAGGGAGGGAAGCTTACTATTATAACGAACAAATAATATTTACCCCACCAACTTTTTGGAAAAGAGGATTTTACCCTCTACTTTTGAGAAATCATATATACCCTACCTCACCTTTATAATTAATGGTAGATATCCACAAAATCCGGACTAATGTATTAAATAGACAAAAATGTCCCTACATTTTATGATGAAAAGACAAAAATGTCCTCCCCTCTATCTTCCTCTTTCTCCCTCTCCAACTACGTTCCTCTGAATCTGGTACCCCAAATCCTAACAAAAAAAAGCCTTTTGAGAAATCATATATATATATATACCCATGCCAGGCGTCTCAATGGGACTGGAGATTAGAAGTTAGAACCCTCGGTGGCCACAGGCTCAGCACCGCCGCCATTCAACAAGGTCTCCATCCACTCGTCCGAGTCAAACTCGCCGGCAACACCACCATTCTGTAAACCTGAAGCCAGAAGAGTGATGGTCGTGGATGAAATGGAAAGCGGGCTCGGCTCCATCGGGCTCAGGTCCGACCACCTGAGAGGGGTCAGAGAAGGTGGCGGCGGAGAAACCAAGGGGAGGAGGAGGGCTAGCAGACATGGTGGAGGAAGGGACCGGGCCGGGCTATGGGGCCGGGCATAATGGGTTGTTTGGCCCGACGAACTGGGTCTGAGGTTGATGGTGGTGTTGCTGCTGCTCTTGCTGTTGTTTCTGCTTGATCACTTGTTGGGCAGTAGCCATGAGATTGCCACTGTCGGGGCACATATAAGCCATATCCTAAATTGATCAACAACTACTTTTTTTGCTAGGATTTGGAGTACCAGATTCAGAGGAACGCAGTTGGAGAGATAGAAAGAGGAAGATAGAGGGGAGAACATTTTTGTCTTTTCATCATAAAATATAGGGGCATTTTTGTCTATTTAATACATCAATCTAGATTTTGTGGATATCTATCATTAACTATAAAGGTGAAGTAGGGTATATATGATTTATCAAAAGAAGAGGGTAAAATCCTCTTTTCCACAAACTTGGTGGGGGGAATATTATTTGTTCCTATTATAACTAAGGTGAAGAAAGGTGATCCATTTACAAGTTGTTGATATCAAGTAAAAAATCAGCACATAATACTCTCCTCTATTTCTTAATATTATTTTTTAAAATTTATATAAACTTAACTAAAGCAATTTCTCAATACGTCCAAAAAATTATTATATAAAATTTATATTAATATTTTAAATAAAAAACACTTATAAAAATGTAATTCTATATTTATCGTGAAAGCACGTAGAAATTAAAATCACAAATTTAATAAGCCAAATAATTACCCGAGAAAAACATACGGATGAAGGAAAATATAATAAAAGGGGGGCAAATACCATTTTTTTTTTTTTTTGCCTTCCAATCATCTAGTCAACCTCCCCATTAACAAATATATAATTGGCAGAGAAAATTCTTCATTTTCTCTGCCATCTTTTCCTATTTCTTCTCCGCGATTATATAGCAAAATAAAAAAGCAAATTCAACTTTAAAAAGAATTCCTCCTAACCCAATATTAACACTAATTTAGTGAAACCAAAATTCAATATTTCAGTATATAATTCTTAAAGAAAACGAGAGGAAACAAAAGTACGCAAACAAAACAGGGAGAAATGAGAAGGATTAACGACTAAAACATAAGCTAAATTGAAATTCGAAAAATTAGTTTTGACATCGAGTTTAAAAGTATTGAGATCAATCCTAATTTGGTGTATATTCTTCGTATCTTTTCCTATCTTAGTTTCCTAATTATTAGACTTTTGTATAGGAAAGTTGAATATTGTGTTGCACCCTTGTATAGGAAGTTTTAGGCAATACAGTGTGTATATATTAATTGGATAGATGGCTGAATAAAGGGTGTGAAATTATCTCATAACAAAAGTCTTTGATTGATCTTGTTATGGTATCAGAGCCATGGCGGATGACAAAGGAACACCAAAAATTGAAGATGTGAAGAAGATCGTATCACCATACGATTTGAACTCGAATGATAATCCGGGAAGTATTATCACTCCAGTTCAATTGCAGGGCGATATTATGAAGAATGGGCAAGAGCTGTGCGGATTTCGTTGAGGGCTCGCCGCAAATGGGTGTTTATCGAAGGAAAGACTGCCAAGCCTGCTGACGATTCACCGGACTTGGAGGATTGGTGGACAGTGCAGTCCATGCTTGTGTCATGGATCTTGAACGCCATTGAACCGACTTTGCGTTCAACCGTATCTCATACGGAGAATGCAAGGGACCCTGGCTGGATATTCGAGACCGTTTCTCTGTTGCAAACGGACCTCGGATTCAACAATTGAAGGCAGAACTTGCTGGCTGCAGACAACACGGGATTGGCCATAACTTCGTATTATGGGAAGCTAAAGAGGCTGTGGGATGAGTTGATCGATTACGATCAGATTCCGACTTGTAGCTATGGAAAGTGCAAATGTGAACTCGGGCTGAAGATAGACAAGAAACGAGAAGAAGAAAAAGTACACCAATTTCTCATGGGATTGGATGAGAATGTGCACGGGATGGTGAGATCAAGTCTACTAGCAGCCGAGCTTTCGCCAAGGTTGAATAGAGTGTACTCAACTCTAATTCAAGAAGAGCGGGTCCAACATATGACAAGAGCCAAGGATCATGTACCAGAACTCATGGCCCTCGCAGCAAAGGCATCAGTCCGACAAAGGGATCGAGGGGAGCCTCGAGACAGAGACGCAGACAGGGGAACTTTATATTCTCATTGCAAAAAGGCTGGACATGATTCCACGAACTGTTTCAAGTTGATAGGGTATCCAGATTGGTGGGGTGATCGTCCTCGCGACGCAATGGCGGTGGGCAAAGGCAACGTGAATGGAGGTCGAAGAAAAATTGTTTCTGTCAAGGCCAATACAGCACAAGTTGCAGCAGGGGCAAGCATGTCAAGTGGAGAGAAGCGAGGGGCGCTAGATCTGGACCCACAACAATGGCAATTTCTTATGGAGCTGGTTGATTCACACAAAGCCAATGTTACTGAAAAATTGACCGGTAAGATCAAAAATACTTCATGGATTATTGATATAGGAGCTTCCAATCATATGACCAGAAGCTTGGAACAAGTGAAAGGAGTGCGGCAAATACCAACTTTTCCTATAGGTTTTCCAAATGGTGGTCAGATTCTTGCCACCAAAGAAGGGTCAATCCAATTAGATGGAAATTTATCTTTGTCAAATGTCCTCTGAGTTCCGGGTTTAGCCTGTAATTTAATATCTGTGTAGCAGCTAGTTGACGAATTCGACTGTATTGCAGCTTTTGACAAACATATGTGCATTTTACAGGACCGTACCTTGAAGATGCAGATTGGCACGGGTGATCGTAAAGATGGACTCTACTACTTCCGAAGCAAGAAGTGCATAAAGGCTCATAGTGTGAAAGAAGTTGGTTCGCTTGAGTTATGGCATTCCAGACTGGGACATCCTTCCTTCAAAATTACCAAGTTAGTTCCTAATGTGGGCATTAGTACCGGTAGAAAGGGATTGAATAAGTATTGTGATATTTTTCATCGTGCAAAACAAACTAGAGACGATTTTCCTCTTAGTGAAAATAAAGCGTCTGCTTTGTTTGTGTTAATTCACTGTGATTTATGGGGTCCATATAAAACTACATCGTCTTGTGGTGCTCGCTATTTTTTGACAATCGTTGATCACCTGTCTCGGTCAACTTGGATCACTTTATTAATTGATAAGAAGGAAGTGTCTCAAACTTTGAAGAATTTTTTTGCCATGGTTGATAGACAATTTAACAAGCATGTTAAAATTGTGAGAAGTGAGAACGGAACTGAGTTTGCTTACTTGAAAAAATATTTCCTTGAACATGGCATAATTTTTCAAACTTCATGTACTGGAACACCACAACAAAATGGTAGGGTTGAACGGAAACACCAACACATATTGAATGTGGCTCGAGCTTTGCGGTTTCAAGGCCATCTTCCCATTAGTTTTTGGGGGAATGAGTGCTGACGGCAGGTTACTTAATAAATCGGACACCTTCTATAGTTTTAGGAGGCAAGACACCCTATGAGATTCTCTATGGTCGTTCACCCTCTTATGAGCATCTTAGGGTATTTGGGTCCTTATGTTATGCACACAATCAAGATGCAAGAAGGGATAAATTTGCAAGTCGTAGCAAACGTTGTGTTTTTGTTGGGGTACCCTTATGGGAAGAAAGGATGGAGATTGTATGATTTAGAGAGCAAGAAATTTTTTGTTTCACGAGATGTCGATTTCTATGAGACTAAATTTCCTTTTGATTTGAATATTACTGGTGACAGTCACATGAAAGAAGTTATATCAGATGCTCTAGAAATAAGTCATACGGATGGCACTCATGAATGTATACAGCAAGGGGGGGGGGTTATGGATGGACAGACTCATGAAAACTCAGATTCATCTGTTGTTGAGGATGAACAGGAAGTGGTTGAGCCAAGTAATGAAGGACCTAGGGATAATGAGGTTGACTCACGGTTTCCAGAAACTGTACAACCTGTAGAAACATCTACACTACCTGACACTTCGACTCATTCTCCAGAGGTAGTCTCAGTTCAACCTACCGGTCAGGTGTGCAATGATCAATTGGGACGAGGACATCGGAAGAAGGAGCCTTCGATACGTTTGCGAGACTATGTTGCACAAACCACCTGGAAATTGTGTCCATCTGATCGCCCATCTGTGTCACAGCATCTTCCAGGTATGTCATATCCTATAACACACTATGTAAGCTGTGATAATTTTTCCTTGCGACATAGACATTTTCTTGCAGCCATCACTTCAGATCATGAGCCTGCCACATTTTCTGAAGCTGTGAAGGATGAACATTGGAGAAATGCCATGCAACAAGAGATAGAGGCGCTTGAAACCAATGGAACCATGGAAGTTTCTGAATTGCCGCTGGAAAAAAGGGCCCTCGGATGCAAATGGGTTTATAAAATCAAATATATTTCCGACGGTACTGTTGAGCGGTACAAGGCCCGCTTAGTGATTTTTGGCAATCATCAGGTCGAAGGGATTGACTTCACAGAAACTTTTGCTCCTGTAGCAAAAATGGTTACTGTTCGAGTTTTTCTAGCAGTTGTTGCAGCCAAGCAGTGGGAACTACATCAGATGGATGTTTACAATGCATTTTTACATGGAGACCTACAAGAGGAGGTCTACATGTAACGCCCCCAGGTTACTAACCACTAGATTAAGCTAATGTTATACCTAACCCAATGATTAGCAGCGGATAAACACCTGGAAGCATTACCGCCGTCCACGGAGGCAGACAAGGCTAAGACTAACCCAACGAAACAACCAAACATACACTAACTCTGATCATGCATCAACAAGACATAACTTAACTTAAACCACCTCAAACAACCTAACACAACCCAATATAACTTATACAAGCCAAAATATCACAAATTTCCCTTAAATCTTTCATAAAGAGCCTTTAACCACCTTCAATCTCCTTAAGACGCTCTAGGGTTTCGTCCTTCCGGGGCTTTTCCCTTCTCCTTTGCCGAGATTCCTAAAACAAAAACATAAAACTTCGAAAAGTGAGTTAAACTCAGTACGTATACCCCTAATAACATAAAAATCTTTTCATAAATCAATTTAGTTACTTAGCGCGGTTCCAAAATCACTAAAACAATATAAATGACAAACAAACATTAAAAATGTAACATAACTTACGTAGCTTGACTATACTTAACTTGTACAAGAGAAATGTAACTTAACCTGTACTTAAATCACAACTTAAATGAAAATACTTTTGAGTTCTTCCACGCAAAAGTAACATACATAACCATAGCCTTAGAAATAATATATCATTAAAAGTAATACAACATATTTTCCAAAGAACCTAAATCATACATGACTTGACATATAACACACACAAAGCCATAGCATAAACTTGACCTTAAACCCATATAAACCAAGACTTATAAAAATTTGGCATGTAAGTCATAAAGCTTTACTTTTTGGGTTCGAAAGAATTGAGTAACTTAAGAAACTTTAGTCTTGGCTATCCTGTTATTATCCTGAAGGTCCCCTACTTGCGATCATTGGCTAAGCCTCCGTATGCGCATACCCGGACCGATCGGGAGATCCAGATGGTGGACACCATCCTATACTGGCCAGATTTTCATGGCATGCATATAAGGCACTAACTATAATCCCTTGGGTGCACTAAGGCACATATATGATCTACAAAAACTCAGATTATACCCATGATTTTTACTAGAAAGAGAAAAGAGAAGAGGGATTATATTACACTTGCAAGAGGAGGAGGAAATGAAGGAAGATGATGGTGATGGCTTGGGGGTGCATCGGAAAAAGTCGCCGGAGACGGCTGGACAGGGCGGCAGCAGCCGGCAGGGGGATGGGCACGGCAGGTGGAGGGACACCAAGGAGGAAGAGAGCAAGAGTTGTCTTGAGTGTTTGAAGTTTTGAATGAAATAAACCCCCCCTCCTTAAACCAATATACATACTAATAAGATTGAGGTCCAACTCCCCCTCCTCCTCTTCCTTGGACCGGCCAAATGGCCCAAAACACCCTAAATTTAATAAATATACTTCCTCCCTTTTATACTTATATCTCCCTAATTTCCCAAATTACCGAAATTTCTTAAACCGTAAAAATGTTATCGGAAACCCAAATACATCTATCCATACCCCTTGATAAAGTTTCTCAAAATTATAACCTTAAATTAATTTGAATAAAAGAAGGACCCGGTACATCAGTCTCGGTAAAAGAATTCATGACGATCAGGATCACTATAAAAATTATCAGAAGAGATTCATCAAGAAAAGAAAAATTAAACTGAATCACTGACGATCGTTGCACTGTTCAAGTCCTGCAAAACATACACTGGGTTAGAAAAATGGAACACGCGCTTTAATTAATCATGATTTAATTTTAATCTTAATTATTTAACTACTAAGTACGTATTAAGGGGCGATTTTCTTCGGGTTATTACACTACATGAAAATGCCGCCGGGGTTTCAAGTTACCGGATCCAATAAAGTATGCAAGCTTCGAAAGTCTTTGTATGGGTTGAAGCAAGCACCACGGTGTTGGTTCGCTAAGCTATCTACCGCTTTGAAGGAATATGGGTTTTATCAATCGTATTCTGATTACTCGCTTTTTACATTAAGAAAGGGACATGTATGTCTCAACATCCTCGTTTACGTGGACGATTTGATAATTTCAGGGAATGATCATGAGGTGATCGTTCAGTTTAAGTCTTATCTTGGTGAGTGGTTCCACATGAAAGATTTGGGTATCTTGAAGTATTTTCTCGGAGTTAAGGTTGCCTGAAACTCGGAAGGGATCTTTCTCTGTCAACACAAATACACGTTGGATATATTGTCTGAAGTAGGGTTGCTAGGCCAAACCAGCAGCTGTACCTCTGCCACAACAACACCAACTGGCTGTTGTTGATGGACCATTTCTTGATGATCCTGAGCAGTACCGAAGACTTGTGGGCCGCCTTATATATCTTTGTTTCACGCGCCCGAAATTGTCATATTCGGTACATGTGCTTTCTCAATTTATGCAGCAGCCAAAAGAAGCATATTGGGAAGCAGCTTTGCAAGTAGTGCGATATCTCAAAGGGCACCCGGGACAAGGGATTTTTCTTCGTAGTAATTGTGATCTACGACTTTATGGCTGGTGTGACTCGGATTGGGCAGGTTGTCCTTTGACACGACGATCTCTCACTGGTTGGTTTGTCTCTTTACGGAATTCTCCTATATCTTGGAAGACTAAAAAACAGCACACAGTGTCTCGCTCCTCTGCCGAGGCCGAGTATCGTTCTATGGCCATGACCACCTGTGAGCTCAAGTGGCTTAAAGGGATTCTGTTTTCCCTCGGGGTAGAACATAGGCAGCCTATGCAGTTGCGTTGTGACAGTCAGGCTGCACTGCATATACCTAGGAATCCCGTTTTTCATGAGCGGACGAAACATATCGAAGTTGACTGTCACTTTGTTTGAGATGAGGTGGTCAAAGGAGTCATACATACAATCTTTGTTCCTACCAATGAACAACTTGCAGACATATTTATGAAGGCTTTGGGGAGATCGCAATTTGAGTACCTTCTTGGCAAATTGGGCATTCGGGATCTTCATGTACCAACTTGAGAGGGGGGGGGGGTATTGAGATCAATCCTAATTTGTTGTATATTCTTTGTATCTTTTCCTATCTTAGTTTCCTAATTATTAGACTTTTGTATAGGAAAGTTGAATATTGTGTTGCACCTTGTATAGAAAGTTTTAGGCAATACAATGTGTATATATTAATTGGATAGATGACTGAATAAAGGGTGTGAAATTATCTCACAACAAAAGTCTTTGTTTGATCTTGTTAAAAAGTTTAAAGACAAGTTAAATAATTTAAACAAAAAAAATAGACATGTAGTCAACCAATCTTAAATCAACATGCAAATTCAACCCAAATCCAACTAAAACAAATAATTAAACGAAACTTAGACCTTAAAAAATAATTTCGAATTACGACTAAAACAATTGAGTAATCGGTATCACGTTTCTTAAATTTAATTAAAACAATTTTAAAACACAAAAGTTGACATGCATTCAATTGAAACATTGATCTGAAAAATACAAAAAAAATACAATTGAGTAATCGGTGACAATCTTTGAGGTCATCCCCGTCATCTTTCAGTAATGTTGGCTATGATTGACAAATCAGCAGTATGTAAAAATAGGTTTAGTGGGATGGAACATATGGATGGGCTAGACTCTTTGTGGGTTTACGTTTTGGGCCCAACAGATAGTGGGGAACCCCCACCAAGTCCTTGATTTTGTGGCCTTTTACTTTTGGACTTTTTGTAATATGATGCTTATATGGAACCCTTGCGTTAAATGTTATTGATGAATAAATTAGGAAACCGCCCTTAATTATAAAAAAAAGAGGTTAATTCCTATAGACACTGGATTTCGTACCGAGAAAATCCATCGATAAAAACTAGGGCTGTCAAAAATTCGGGTCCGGGTCAATCCGGGTTCGGATGAATCGGACATCAGACAAAAACTTGGTATCCGATACCCAATTTTTTGGAACATTTTCCGGGTCGGACAAATCGGACAAGCATGAATTCGGGTCTAAACAAGGTTCGGACAATAGAAAATTGGAAAATATTGTGTTTGAACTTTCGGTCAAATCGGTCAATGTGAAAATTCGGACGTAAATTCTATGACCAGACCCGCTTTTTTCCGGGTCGGACTGAACCGGGTTTTCGGGTCGGATAGTTTTTTGACAGCCCTAATAAAAACCGAGGACGAAAGGAAATCAAAATTCAGGCCCAGAACATGCTGTCAAGGCTACGTGGCCTTGGTTGACCCAGGAGCCAGGCCCAACGTAGAAAAAAGGCCCATGAACCCTGTCATAGCCGCATGACCTACACAGTTTAAATCAGATTCTCGCGCCTTGCCACATCACCAATCGGTGTGACAAATCATTATTGGCCACATGGCCTACACAGTTCAAATAAGATTTTCCCGCCTCGCCTCCACCAGCCAATCCCACGATCTTTGTAATGGCGCCTTTGACTCATGCAGAGTCAAAGGCCATGCGGCCATAGTGGTGATTAGGGGCATGAAATGGGGATCATGCCCCCCTTCCATGATCACATCCCTCTCTCCTACCTATAAATACCCCTCATTCTCATCTCTGAATCCATCAACAATCCCTCTCAACTTCTCTCTCAAAGTTCCTCTCCTATTCTCCACCATTCTCACATAAAAAGTCCCGAAGCTATCGCGGTGTCGATACTTGAAGACACCCAATGCATCTGTTTCGGTACTTCGTCCTCTTCACTTGCATTTGTGATCAAGCAAGGTTCGATCGTTTGCTTATTCATCCTTTTGTAATCACGTAGTCATATTGATTGATCATCTTTGTACATTGTTTTGTAAATGAACACCATACTTGCATGACGTGAATATGACATTGTGAAACCTTTTAAACTTCTCCCCGCTCTCTTTCATTTCAAATTCGATTTTAGTAGAGTCTGTTTTTAAAATAGGCAAATCTAAGAGTTCTTTAATTCTTGGATTCGTAACCTTACCTTTGAGCTCAGAATTTGGGTTCGTAGACCGGAGTTTATTTATTTTTTTGGTTCATTGATTTCCTTAAGTCAACTGGCGACTCCTTTTGCACCTTAATCTGTATAACTCACCTCTTGCATTCATAATTTCAATTTAATCAAGATAGACCGATATCTACCCCGACATCCATATTGAAGAGCCAACCAAAGAGAAATGAGAGTAGAACCCAGCCAAGGCCATGTGACCATGACTGAGTAATCACGAGTAAGGTACATAAAGAATCGAAGAAAAAAGTTTTATTTAAAGAATAAAAATATCATTATTTAAGGATTAAGTAACCTTACTCGACTCCCAATCACAACATAAGTAGCGCAACGGAAAAAGAAAGTTGTACAACCTCTCCCTTTTCCCCAGGGTCCTACAATTCCTACATATCCATAAAAATCCCTTTGAAAAACAATTTAAAATGGACTAAGAATTTAATGTATTATATATTTATGCTAATCGTCGCCCTGGGGGCAATGGTTAAGAAAAAATCTTGTCCACTTTATATTATTTTTAATTCACATATAATAAAATTTATATTAAAATAAAGGAAGTAATCTTCTATCCTTTCAAATTCCAGATTCCTTGTCCCACTTTATTTTATGAGTTGTAAAAACAAAATACGTAGCTTTTCTCTCCATTACCCAAATCCCTCGATTTCTTTTTGCTACAACCCCAAAAAAATCAAATTACAGATTTCTAATCCCACTCAATTGTAAAGAAACGCAACTGCTCCTCACTCCACAGCCCAGATCCCCCATTTTCTTTTTCTAAAAAACACATGCAATAGTGTTCTCATTCCAGAAAAAAGGATATTGACGATGTCAATTATCCCAGAAGAAAGATGAAATCCCCTCACAATCACAACCTCCCTATTTCCCTCTCCTCCTCGTGGTCTTTCATCAAACAGGTTTTCAAACGAAGAGTAAAGAAGGAGACCATCCTGTTGGAAATTTGTCTGATTTAAAATTAATCTTTCAAACTATTAACATTGTTTGATCCCATCTATACTATCAGTAGTAACTTTTAGTTACGTACCACCATTCGGACTCACTCAATTATCTAATTGCCTAATATTAGATTATATAAATTATTTCCAACACTTTTATTTATTATTTATTGCTTCCAATTTTGGTTTGACCGAGTCTTTGGTTGTTGAGGTTGAGTTTTAAAGGAGTTTTAGTTAACTTATTTTTACTGTTGCTAAATCTTCTATTGTGTGGCTAGCATTTTTATCTCCTAATTTGAGGAGTTATGCGACTAAATTTTAAGGGTTGGTTGTGGAGATTCTTTAGGGATCACTCTCTTGCTTTATGTGTTGTTGGTTGTCACGGTGGTTAAACACTCAAGTTTCCTATTCACTATAAATTGGGCAACTAGTTGGCTCTTGGAGGTAGAGAAGAAAATGCAGTTTGAAGTATATTTTCTATCCAAAGCTTTTATGTTCAATTATCTTTGAAATATTTCGAAGAAGTTGTTTGCAAAAGTTGTCATATAGACTATTTATTTTGAGCGTTGGGTATATATTGGTTTGGGATTCTCTCTCGCTGCATCCGAAGAGAATCGACGGGTTGTAGTATCTTGGGAGAAGGATGCATTTTTGAATAATTTTACCAGTGAAGTGGGGGCATTCCTTCTCTAAAGAGAGTGTTTTACACGCTTTGACCCAGACTAATTCTAATCCCTTTTATCTCATTCTCTCTATTCATATTTTTATTGATGTTGTATTATACAATTTCATATAATTTTCTATGTACTCGGCATGTTTACATGAATAATAATTTGTCATTATATGTTTGTTGAATTCCAAATTAATAGAAAAATTCTCCACTATATGTTTGAGTTGTAATTTTTGAAATAATTTTCCAACACATCCAATATTCAACGACGTGGTTTTCGTCCCCGAGAGTGTCGCACCACTAGGTCCTGATACCAATCCTTGACAACAACACTCCCCGGAACCGGAAGAGACGGTTTGCGTCAAGATCTGAGTTTAGAGAGTAGGTGTCAAGGCCTAGTAATCCCCCTTCCCAACAGTCTCCACCAGGAGTGGGCTGTACGTGTCGCCCACAAGACGAAACACGTCTTTCTTGAAAAGCCCACTGCCTTGAATGTCGCTGAGCTTAATGAAATTCTAGCTACCTGTCACAACAATGGGGTTCATTTTATGGATGAGACTATGTGGATGCATCACCCTAGGACTTCCGAAATGACCCACTTTCTCGCTGATCAACAACTCTTTGGCCACCTTAAGACTGTGAGTCTTCTGCATTTTTTTTTGTTGTTTATAATTCTAGGATGATGTACCTTTTCATCGTTTCCTTGTTTTGTGTTAGTGTTTGAGGTGGGTTTTACTGCATAAAATTGACGTCAACAGCGATCTGTCTAACATGAGCGGTAAATTAAGAGGCCTAGAGCAATACCGGCCGATTGAATGGATTTCGACAGCAAAGAAGGAAACCCCATTTTGTCCCTCAACTGTGTTAGGTCTTCGTCTTTCCGCTCAGTTTTCGAGTTAGGGTATCGAGAGCTCCTCTTCATCGAATTCTTGTAGCATTCATCATCTTTGGGTATATATTCATATTCTCAATCTTCTCATTTCACAAATTTTGTCGTTTGGCCAGTTACTTGGTTTGGTTGATGGTGTTATGATTGTGATGGTAGAATTTGATGTCTATGATTGGTAGAATGAGGAAAACAATATGGGTTGCATCTTGTTTGCGATTTTGTGGTCCATTTGGTGAATTATGAGTGTGATTTGGAAATTGAAACATTTCACAGCTATATTTTTCGATTGTGCTTGAAATTTGAGTGACTTATTTTTTTTAATTTGGCTTGAAAATTGAAATTATGAGAATTAGTGAGTTTTTGGTGCATTTTGCATGAAAACATACTGGCTAATCAAGTTACTGAGGTTGGATAAGGAGCCAGGAATTGTCCCTGATAGATTGTTATTGTTCAAACTCCTACATAAATAGAAGGAAATTACAGGTTGAGAATAATTTTTTTTAAATTTAAAAATAATTGATCATTTGCATGTTAATCCTTTTATCCTTTTCCGAGTGGACTCCCAATTTCTTGTATTTTCTATTTTAAATTTCAGTATTTTGTTAGTTTTCTGTTTCAGATTTAAGTTTAAGAAACTCAGTTCCGCTACATTATATGTGTGTTAAATTTGCATGTTAAATCCGTTTATCCTTTTCCAAGTGAAGTTGTAATTTCTTGAATTTTTTTAGATGTAAATTTCAGTCTCTGTTAATCTTCTGATGAATGATTGATGCATATTTTTCTCATATGTTCATTTTTTTTGATATTGCATGTTTTTCTCACTTATTCAGTTGGGGTGTACTAATTGAAAGTGGAAGTTTCCAGATCTTCAAACTGCCTAAATTAGTCGTCAAACTCGGGCTGGCGATGTGAGCTTCTAGGTTATGTTTTCTCTCAAATATTTTGATGGATTAATGATACACTTGATGATGTATGTTTAATTCACATGGCAAATTGGTATCTTCTTTGTTTTTTTTTTTCTAACTTGTGCATTTACATGATAAATTGATTTTCTTGTCTAATTTTGAACGTTTAATTTTTAATTTGCGTGTATTCATATAAGTCAATTATTGAAAAATAGAAAGTTGGTGGAATATTTGGTTGGTAAATGTTGATGGAAATGATTGACAAATACTTTGAAAAGAAGGGTGTGTTAGAAGAATAGAAATGGAAAGGACAATTTTGCTGGTAATTTTTATTGGGAATATTTATTATATTAATATTAATGTTTAATTGTTTGTTCAGCTATAGAACAAATGTAGGAAGCCATGAATTGGTGCTGATTATATGTTTACTATTGCAGAAGAAGTTAATGATGATAGAGGACACAAAAAAAAATGGTACTTACACTCCTTTCTTTCTTATTACTAGCTAATTGCCCGTCCGATGGACGGGACATATATTTTGTATTTTTGAAATTATATTTATCAAAAGCTTCCTCAATATTTTTTCATCTATCATTTTGAAAAAAAAGAAGAAATCAATGTAAAAAAATTAGGTAGAAATAAATTAAATGAAAAAATACCATTAATGATTGAAAACGTAGATGTGATAAATAATAAAGATAAAAAAAAGTTAGTTAAGTGAATAAATAAAAAATGACGGAGGGAGTATAATTAATGAAATTAGTGAATTACTCCCTCCGTCCCAAATAATTTGTCCATGTTTGAATAGTGAGGTCAAACTTTGTAAAATTTGACCGATAATTCATCAAATTATATGTTGATTTATCATGTAAGACTATCATTATGAGATTTGTAATGAAAAATACTTTTATCTAAATGTAATATTACAACTATTTCTAAGATAAAACATAAAATATTAACAGTCAAAGTATGACATTGAAGACCGTACAAAAGTAAAAGGTACAATTTATTTGGGACGGAGGGAGTACAATACTTTTCCCATTATATAAATCACAAACTTGTAAAAGTTAATAAAATATTTTCATCCGACAATTAATTTAATTCATATCCTTTCTTATTCTATTCTAGTCTTTCCTTTCATTTCTTTTCCTCTAACCCGAACTTAACTCGACTAAAAGTAACGTCTGAATGAATGAAAAAAGTTTTTACCTCATTTATTTTTTATAAAAAATAATTACTCCCTCCGTTCTTTTTTATTTGTCATTTTCGGTTTTCAATGTCAATCTTCAATTAATAATTTCTAATATAAATTTTGTATAAAAAATATAATATTATACTGTTTTTAACAGTATTTTTTATAATGAATCTAACAAATATCAATTTTGTATGATGAATCGTTATACAAATTAAGATATTAATGGTTAAAGTTTTTAACATAATTTTCTAGGCGACAGATAAATAAAAACGAAGGTGGTACTTACTAAAAAATTAGCAAAATTATAATTAGAAATAAACACAAAAAAGAAAAAGGAAAAATAAAAAACACAAAAAAGAAAAAGGAAAAACAGGAAAAAGGAAAAAATAAAAAATATCACACAACATGCACACAGGCCATAGCAGGGAAAAAAAAGGTGAAAAAAGAAAAATTAAAAAAATCAAAAAATCTTTTATCACAACACAACACCAATTATGTAGAAGGGCAACTCCCCTTTCTACTTTAGTAAGGATATTTTATTTGATATATATATTTTTTTAGGTAATTACTCAGAATTATCACTCTAATTATTAAGGCATGTGATCTGGCTGATGGGTGTACAAAGAGTTTTACGTAGGGAAAAAAAACTGAAATAAATATTAATGTTAGTAAAATTAATTTTATTCATCATCTGCTTTTAAAAAATATTAATTAAGGCTAATCTATCTATGAGAAGATGTTCTTTGCTTTTTTGGTTGCCATATTATTCTAGACATGCTGGAGTGGGAGAAGAAATTGTGAGCTTGTAGTAGCAGTTGGTATTGGCTGCAAAGTTAAAATGAAAAATGATTAGAAATGCAATATATTTGAGCTTTGAATTGAATATCACAAAAAGTAAATTTTTAGAGTAGCAAAGACGGGAGTAATATTACCTTGATAATATGATTTGTGAACAGTAGAAAAATGATGTAAGATCTAGTGAGATTTATATATGTGTGCATGCAGGAAGAGTGAGAATTTAGTCATTAGTGTAATTACTGTAATAATAATAGTAATTAATAATAATATGTATTAAGAATTTATGTGTGAGGATGTACGTTGAAATTATTTAATTTATTATTTATTATTAATTATTAATTATTTATTTTGATAATAATAGTAATGGTTGATGTGATGTTTTAGTTTGCAATATTTATTTCTTTTGTTAGGTGGCGGGCCTTGATAAAAAATAATGGTGGATGACTGAGTGTGAGTGTGTGACGCTTTAGTTTTCAATATTAATTTATTTTGTTGCCAGATAGTGGGCATTGATAAAAAATAATGGTGGATGATATTATATCGGTTATTGTGTTTGACAACTCATTTGTTTTACTATGCTTTACTGTTATTGAAACATTTCAGTTTCAAGAGCAATCAATATTGTATCGGTTATCGTGTTGATGAGTGGTAAGGGGCTTTTTTCCCTTATTTTTTTTGTGGAAAGTAGAAAATTTGTATAGTGGACATGTGGAAATATTTTGTACAGTTGACACGTGGCAATTAGTTGGTTACTATGATTTTGTTTTAATATAGTTAATAAATAAGTATATTTTATTGTAAAGATAATTTTTGTTTTTCATATATACATGTGATTTACAAAATATAAAGTGGATATAAGATTCTTTTCTTAACCATCGCCCCATGGTGACGATTAGCAAAACCGTATAATTAAACCTTTTGTACTTCTTTTTCATGGGATAGTGTATACGAACGATTTTTAAATCTTAGATCAATTGAAATCAATCTCTCTAAATTGCTAACTTTAAAAGTAATACTTCTACAGTCGACCCCTTGATACTACGCTTAGCCAGAATTTTGGAGTATTGATTTTTAAATACTACATCTTTATAATGGAGTAGTAATTAATTCCAAAAAAAAAACAATATTAAATATAGCCCTTTTCATAATAGAGTAGTATTAAAATTAAAATTTTTCTGAAAAAACAATATGAAAATGACAATTTCAAGAAAAAATAATTAGTTACAAATGATTTTCATGTTCAAATGATGGACATTATATAATGTTTTATTATAAATTACTTTTTAATTATTAATTAATTACAAAATGTATTTGGTACAACAAGATTATGAAATTCACTTACAAATATTGTATCATTATTAGAAATGAGCATTGAAGAAATAAAAGGAAAATATACAGGAAAAATAACAACAAAACAATCAAATAAGACAAAAGTGCACGGGTACAAACACTAGTCTATTATCTATTAATCTATTAAGTATATTAAAACAAAACAAATTAAATGAGATATATTGACATGTGTCATGCATATAAAAAAGCTCATTTTGTTGAGTTGAAAAATTTTTATTGGCTCATTTATGTAATGTATTCATTAGAGGTGTTAAATATTAACAGTTGTTAATTAATAAAATAAGTTACTACTAATAATAGCTATCAACCAATAAGTACACAAATATATCTTAATGGAAAAATGAAGAGACATTGTCATTTACACATTCACACTTTACTCTTCTTATTTTTCTTTAATGAAACCTACTATATTTTATTGATTTGTGGTATCAAAACGAATTATCTTTATTGAAATAAAATAAAATAAAATTACTATTATTCATTAGGGAAATTGGATTCAAATAATACGAACTTTTGGTCATATAAGACTTAATAATACTAATTTTTTGATTTGGTGATTAATGATATGAACTTTGACCTCCTGTTGCCCCGAACAGTATGCCATAGAGTTAAGTTGAACTTAACTCGGTGGCGATCTGAGCTGGGTGGCGGAGGCATGTTCTATGATATGTTGACCTTGCCATGTCATCCAGGTTGACTCCTCCTCCTTCTTCTTCTTCTTCTTCTTCTTCTTCTTCTTCTTCTTCTTCTTCTTCTTCTTCTTATCATAATCAACAATCTCACCTTCTCCCTCCTAAGCCTCTCTCCCTCTTTCTCTCTCCTCTGTCATCCAGGTTGACTCTATTTCTGGTCACTTCATTCGTCTTCCTCACTCCACCTGCTATGGCCTTCACGGCACTGGTCTCTCTCTCTCTCTCTCTCTCTCTTTCTCTCTCACCCCTTCAATTCTCTCATAAATCTGGTGAACTTTCCAGTTGTGTGGAGCAATTTTTTATTTTTTATTTTTATAAAGGTATCAAGAAATTGTGATACAAATTTAGTCAGGCACGCGTAGGAATAACTCGAAGGGGATGAGTTTTCACCAAAGTAAACCCAAATCTTTCCTCCATATCCATCTTCTCTAGTTCGATCTGACCTTCCAACTCCTCTTCTTATTCTTCCTCCACCTTCATTCATTTCATCGTCCTCCTCTCACTAAACCCCACAAACCCAGAAAATCAAAATCAAAATCAAAATCAATCAATAACTCCTTACCCCAAAAAACAAGTACAAGTACCTTAGCCAGCTCCTGTCCCGCATGGGCCTCAAGCTCTCCTCCCTCCTCCATGCCCTCCTCCCCCTCGAAGCCCCCGCCCGTGACTGCTACTCCGAGGTCATCCCTCTCGGCCCCCACGACCACCTCGAGAAGCTCGTCCTCAACGACTGCTTCTTTGTCGAGCTCTTCCGGAAGGTCGTCAGGCGGATCGACTTCGAGCCCGACGACCCCATTGCGGCACTGTCATGGGTGTTTCCGTCATTGCTTAGGGATCTGCATAGACTGGAGAATCAGATCCCCTTCTTCGTGCTCCTCTCTCCCTCTTTCTCTCCCCTCTTATTCTGCCTCCACCTTTATTCAGTTCTCACCTTTATTGGTAGTGCTGGGCTATGGATTGGAGAGGGAGAAGAGGGCCATTTAAAAGGGGGCAGATTTGAAGGAGATATTTATTGATTTTGATTTTGATTTTGATTTTATGGGGTTTAGTGACAGGGGGAGGATGAGATGAATGAAGGTAGAGGAAAAATAAGAGGGGAGAATGAAATTGAACAGAGAGAGAGAGAGAGAGAGAGAGAGAGAGAAAGAGAGAGATAGAGAGAGAGAGACAGAGGAGAGAGAAAGAGGGAGAGAGACTTAGGAGTGTAGACACCGGGATTTGCACCGATATAATCCTGACTTGTGAGAAGGGCCGGATACATCATTGGGCCAATGTAGCAAGCAAAGCAAACAAGACAAACCAAGCCGGCCCACTACCAAGGACAAAACCCGCACGGGTTTTAATCAAATGAAACAGCCTAGGACCAGGACAGGCCCAAGGCACGCCCCAGCCCAGACAATCCAAAATCCGCGCGGGTTTTCTATTATCTGATGTGCGTCGTTTTGCTCCGTCCACGTCAGCGATCCGTGTGTAGGATTTACAAAACCCGCGCGAGTTTTATCTTTAAGAATCCAGCGCCAAAACTTGATCATCATCCTATGATATTAGCCCATGTGTTTTTGACCTTAAGCCTTGACTTAGTGATTGCATGGGGATAGGGGCATGATTGTTGGGATGTGCCTCCGTCCATTTCCATCCTAAACACTACCCTCATCACCTATAAATACCCCCCTCCATTCCATTCTTTTCACCAATTATCATCATAATCCTACCAACTACACTCATATTCTCAACTAATCTCTGATCATATTCTCTTAAAACTCCCTCTATCCTCATATTACCATCCCCTTACTCTACCAAAATCATCACCCATATATTATCCTACTACCATTCTCACACTCTTTTCTCCATCCACCAAGTCAAGGCAAAGTCAAGATTTCCGGACGGTGCATTCGGGCTTTTAAATCAAAGAGGTTCGCTTTCATTTTCTTATCGTTGTAGTATTTAATCATGTCATTTGTATTTCGTTACCATTACTTGCTCATATTTTGTAAACAAAAACCTTGTTTTATATTGCATGTTAAGAATATAAATTTGTGAAATTAATTAAATTTCTCCCAACTCTTTTTCATTTTAATGTCGATTTTAGTAGAGTCTGTTTCCTAAACAGGTGAATTCGAGAATTCTTATAATTCTTGAATTCGTAACCTTACCCCCGGACTTAGAATCGAGTTTCGTAGACCAGAGTTACTTTTATTTTTATGGTTTGTCGATTTCATTAAATTGACTGGCTACTCTTTTATTCTTTTTATAATCTGTTTAATTATTTAATATTGAAATTTACACTAAAATGATTAAGAAATGACTTAATATCTTCCTCTCACCCAATTCAATGTAAAAAACTGAGAGAAAATGTGTTAGAATTAATAAAACCCCCACGGGTTTTATTGTTTCCAATCCATGTTCTCTGGCCCAAGGGAAACTAGCGGCCCGTCTGCTCCCTTATGGACTTGAATTTGGTGTTTGGGCCGATTTTAAGTCATTATTAATGTATTTCGGTGTAATTTCAAGTATTTAAATAACAAAAACGGATTTGTAAAATAAATAAAATTTCACCACCCCGAAAATGAATTTCATGAAATAAAAATATCCTTATTTAAGGATTAAGCAACCTTAGTCGGCTCCCGATCGTTTAAGTAGTGCATCACGGAGAAAAGGGGTACCCGCTTTTCCCGCGGTCCTACAGATTGACGACTCCACTGGGGACTTAAACTTAAAAAGAGGGTAAAACTTGAAAAATTGAATTAATTTGAAATTGTAAAAGGGAGAAGTTGATTATTTTCACGATTTTATAATTCTTTTTAGGCATCCTTTGCATACCGGGCCACTAATCGCGTCTTTTGACACGTTAGCACAAAGGCGGCGGTTAAGTTATACCTAGGTGATTCCCTCGAGAGCGGGCGGGCCACTATTTGTGGGATGCACCCTACATCGCCAAGCATTTGGTCCCCTGTCTCCCCGCGTTACACTCAAAGGGCTTCCTTGAAGTTCTTTGAGCAATACCTCACACTCCTTACCCAAGGGCATGGAGCACGGAGATGAAAACGTGCGGTAGGCCATGTGATCCAACCATAGAAAAATCCATGAACATAGAGCCTTGGTTTAGGGTGTCCCTTCATATTGTGTGCTATATGCTATGTGCTACCCCTTCCCCTTTTCCTTTTGTTTTAGAGTCGACCCTAGTTTAGAGGTTTTGTTCTAGTTCATATAAAATTCATTGGGTTGAGAAAATGATTATTTATTAATTAGAATAATTAACTCAAAAGGCATCATGGTTAGCCCAAGTGGAAGGGCCCATTTATGCTTGAAAGATGATTATTTTAATTAATAAATAAAAATTGACTCGCCTGTGATGATATCATATGGCCCTTTACAAAATTCTACTAACAAAGGTCCAAAAAAATTAATTAAAAAGTACCACAAAGTTAATGGATAGCGTTTTAGATTGCATAATAGTCACTAAGCTCGAGGAAATTAATTTGTTGATTTAATTAATAAATCCACCCCATTTATGGTTGGCTCGTTGTTAGGCCCAACCATATTGGATTTATTGATTAAACCCATAAAATAACTATGACTCATTTATTGTTGACTTTATTCAATCCTTTACAATATCCGTTTTCCTTGACTAAAAAATATAAAGTAGGTAAATAATAAAAATGGATAAAAGAAAGAAGGTCATAAAAAAAAGAGGGTCGTCGGTCTTGTTAAGCATTATTCTAGTCCGCGTAATAGTCATTGTGGCTTGAGCTGTCTAAGTTGTTGGGCCAAGTTACGGATTCTCCTTAAAACGGTCGGCCTATAGTTTGGGCCCATCCGAATTGAGAAACACTGACTTGAACCTATCGATTTATGACCCGCTCGCTATGTTTGACTTTATTCGGCCCTTTATAATGTTCTGTCCATAGGTCCATATAGAGTTAGGTCATGCACTCCCAAAAGTGGGTGAGTCCCTTGTGTCAGCATATATGCGTCGAGTCAGTTAGGATCATATAGGTCTCTTAGGGCATGCATGCATCGGGTAGTATGTGTCAGAGTATGTCATCGAGTGTTCTAACTTTGAATTTCCATGCAGGCATCATTGGTGATCAACTCCGAGCCCGCATTCGAGATCCACGAACTGGTCGTTTGATTCCGAATCCACATTACGATCCGTCTGCAACTAGTGACTGCATCATGTCTGGAGAGCAATTCCAAGAAGTCCCGGTCCAAAGCACCGAAGCCAACATCACAAAGCATTTGGACGAGCTCTATACCAAAATGCAAGGTCTTGTGTTCGCTAATACCCTAGAGCAGGAGCAGAAAATGAGGAAAAGGCTAAAGGAACAACAACAAGTGATGGATGGTATGCTGCAGGCCATCACTAAGATGAACACCAAGTTAGGGCTGAATGTTGAAGAGGATGACGAAGAAATGCAGGGATATGAATCTGAACCTGAAATCATCAAGACATCCTCAGATTCTGGAGGAGTAGGGATATCTAAGGCTAAGGTTAACACGCTTGAAGTGTCAAAACCTACAAGGGACCCCGCTGTTAAGGCCCTTGAGCAGAAGTTAGAGAGCCTCACCAAAGCAATGAGCTCTGTGCCAGCCTTTGCTGACAAGTACTTGGAGGTTCCATTGCCTGTTCAACCGACTTTAAAGATAGCTGACAAAGTTGAGGTGCCAAATATCAGGTTCAAACCTTTTGAGAACCCTATTCATCATGTTGAGGAGTTCATGAGGTAGGCACCTTTAAACCGGATTGGTGCCCACTTATACTCTACCGTCTTCCCATCCACCCTAGATGGAGAAGCAAAGGTATGGTATCATGCCCTGTCACCACAAATCAAAGCCAACTGGAGTGAGTTGTTCAAAGCTTTCATTCACCATTACACCCGCATACAAAATAAGCAAGCTACGGTGGATGACCTAACCGCCATGAAGCAACGGGATGATGAGTCCTTTGTGGATTACTTTGAAAGATGGCATACAAAATTGTCCCACATCAATGAGACAATTCCTCTCTGCTTGAAGTTATCTACCTTTAAGCAAGGACTCAAGAACAGCCTATCCAAGCACTTGGGGTACCATGTCGTCAAAGACTTTGATTACCTGAAGGACATTTGTGTCCAACTAGAGGCGATGCACAATGATAAGACCACTTTGCCTGGATGGAAAGGGTCCAGCTCCAATAGAAGGGCCACTGGTGCGGCTAGCCACTCTCCTAAGATTATGGAGACTAACTCTATCCACCGCAAGGGGCCTTATGTACCGAAGTACGAGACTTATACTCCATTGGATGTCCCTTACTCTCAGGCTCTCGACCGTCTAGTCAAAAAGGGTATCTTGGTTTTACCCTTACCGAAAGAAGAGCCAGAAATCAAAAGAAGAAACTGGGATGCCAACCAATTTTGCCACTATCACCGTTGCCGAGGGCATGACACTGAGAAATGTTGGACTCTCAGGAACAAAATAGAAGATATGATCAGGGCAGGGACATTACCAATGCCAACAGCTGCTAAGAAACCAAACAATCAAAGTAATCCCATGCCCGAGCATGCGAATACTATTCTCTGTGGCGACTTCAGCTTCGATCCCTCTGCTTTGATTGTAGAAACAGGTCAACTTGTCCTCGAAGTAGTTGGGTTCTCTGAAGGTCTTTTCATCCATGGAATTTGGGACAATGATGAAGATGATGAACATGAGCATTTCGAGACAGAATGGGTGGAGACAAATGAACCAGGCAATGTGGCATTTCTTACTGGGTCTGGCTGCCACAACCATAGGAACACCACCACCCCAGTGACTGTTCCTAACCCAACACCAACGGTCGGAAATGACAATCAGGTCTCCCCTGAAGATCCTCTTCTTTCTCAACTCAAAAAGACAAGGGCGGAGGTCACTATATGGCAACTCATATGCACGTCGCATGCTCATAGACAGAAGATGCTAGATCCCCTTACAACACTCACGGTATCTCCTACGACGACTCCCGAATCATTGGTTGCTCATGTGACTACCCAATAGGAGATGATTACTTTTGGGATTGAAGATCTGCCTTAAGGAGGAGCATCTTACAACAAAGCCCTGTATCTTACAGTGCAATGCTCCAACAAAACTATCCCACTGGTTCTGGTTGACAATAGTTCAGCCGTAAATGTGTGCCCTTGGAGGACGGCGCAAAAGTTAGGAGTTCAACAACAACACTTGGCTCAAAATGGGGTACAACTAAGGGCATATGACAATTCACCTCGGAGATCAGTCAGATCTATAGTATTGCCCATTACTACTGGTAGCGTCACTCGGAATGTGGAATTTGTGGTGCTAGACATTCCAGCCTCCTTTAATCTGCTACTAGGGAGGCCGTGGCTTCACGCGTGTAACGCTATAACATCCACTCTACATCAAAAGGTGAAAATGCTGGTTCAAGGTCAAGTGATTACCATCTCGGGAGAGTCTATCAATGTTGTTTTCACTCCTAAACAGTCAACTCTCGAAGTGGAGCACAGTTCAATGGATGAAGAACTCCACAACTTTGAGCTTTGTGCGATGATGAGCCAGGATGAAGTACCTTTTGACTTCGATCCCTATTCAAATCCCAAGGTACATGCCATGCTCAAGAAACAAGGTTATTTCCCTGGAATGCCGTTAGGGAAGAACTCGAAGAACAAAATTCCACCTATGTTCAAGACCTTTAAACAGCAAGAAAGGTTTGGCTTAGGCTACAAGCCAACTGAGAAGGAGGCCAGGCTCGCAAAGATGGCTATCGTTGAACAGAAGAAGATTGACAATCCTCCCTCTTTATTCCAGATGAAGCCCTATCCACTTACTCTGAATGGGCAATTTGTTAGGGAAGGTGATGACTTCCCCTACTATGGGTTCCCTGAGCAATTCTATCTAAAGAATAAAGGAATTGAAGTTGCTGGGCTGGAAGTCTTCAATGATTGCTCCATTAATATGGTTGCTGTCTTTGTTCCCGCTCGGAACAAGCAGCCTCCATTAGAATGGACTCATCTTGCTGGAAGCAACATTTTTGGCATGTTGTTTGGACAAGAAGTTGTCCAAGAGAAGTCTGAAGCTGATGTTGTTATTGCTGCTTTGTCCAACCCAAGCTTCGATCCAAGTTCCATGATTACTGAAGATGGAGAAGTTAAGGCGGTCTCGTGGGTCGATGCTGAAGAGAATAATTTTGCTTTATCTGTAGGAGAGTCTGTTCCTAAGGACATAGGGTCAGGTCTTAAGGGTCTAGAGCCAAGTGAGTCTGGTCTTGAGTCTGCTAGCGATGTACTCCTTTCTGCATTCAATAAGATGAACCTTTTTGCTTACTCTAATTCTTCTTTCCCCTCTTCCCTGAACTCCTGCGCCAATAATAATCTAGAATTTAATGAACCCTTAAAAGAATTTTTCTAATGAACATGAGCGTAAAATGGCGGTGTTGGAAGACACCATCACCATAAATGTGGGCACGGAAGAACAACCTCGGGAGTTAAAGTTAGGTAGCTCACTCACAACAAAAGAACGGGTAGCATTCACAGAGCTTCTCAAGGAGTTTGTGGACGTTTTCGCGTGGTCCTACGAGGACATGCCGGGGATTGACAGAGAAATTGCAGAACACACCATACCTTTGCTTCCTAATGCAAAACCAGTTCGACAAAAGGCTAGGAGGATCAAGCCTGAATGGGCTAAGAAGATTGAGGAAGAAGTGATCAAACAGCTTAACGCTAAATTCATCAAAGCAGTTCAATATCCTGAATGGATTGCTAACATTGTCCTGGTACCCAAGAAAGATGGGAAAGTGCACATGTGTGTAGACTTTCGAGACCTCAATAAAGCTAGTCCCAAGGATAGTTTCCCGCTACCTCACATCGATGTATTAGTGGATAACACTTGCGGACATGAACTCTTGTCCTTTATGGATGGATATGCCGGTTACAATAAAATCAAAATGGCAGAAGAAGACATGGAGAAAACCTCATTCACTACACCATGGGGAACATACTGTTATGTGGTTATGCCTTTCGGTCTCAAAAATGCCGGAGCAACATATCAAAGAACCGCCAACACTCTACTTCATGACATGATGCACATAGCAGTAGAGGTTTATGTGGATGACATGATTGTTAAGTCCAAAACGAGGGAGGAGCACATTCCTAACCTTCGCAAGTTCTTTCTACGACTTCGCAAATACAAGATGCGACTTAATCCAGCAAAGTGCACCTTCGGTTTTACCTTTGGGAAGCTGCTAGGTTATGTGGTTAGCCAACGGGGTATTGAAGTTGACCCTTCAAAGATAAAGGCTATCCAAGAGTTGCAACCACCCAGGACAGAAAAAGAGATAAGAGGCTTCCTAAGACGAGTTCATTACATTAGCAGGTTCATCTCAAACCTCACCATGACTTGTGAACCTTTATTCAAGAAACTAAAGAAAGGAAGCAAAATAGAATGGGACGATCAATGTCAAGCGACCTTTGACAAAATCAAGGAGTATTTGCAACATCCTCCAGTCCTCATGCCGCCAGTACCAGATGAGCCTCTACTCCTTTACCTTACCGTGACTAGCTCTGCAATGGGGGCTATGCTAGCTCAGAAGGTTAAAGGTCAGGAGAGCGCCATCTACTACTTGAGCAAGAAGTTCTTGGCCTATGAAAGTCTGTACGCAGACATAGAGAAAATGACTCTTGCACTAGTATGGGTCACCAAGAAGTTAAGACATTACATGCTTTCACATACAATATATGTCATAGCTGAGAATAATCCCATCAAGTTCATCATGGAACAACCTACCATCAACAACTGCATTGCTCGATGGGTGGTCATGCTTTCAGAGTTCAATCTTCTGTACTTGCCTCAGAAATCCATCAAAGGACGGGTTGTTTCAGATTTCTTGGCTGCTTCACCATCACAGGAACCTCCAAGCACTCACTTGGAATTCCCAGATGAGGAGGTATTCTTCACTGATGAAATAACATGGGAAATGTATTTCGACTGAGTTTCCAATCAAATGGGCTGCGGAGTAGGACTACTACTGATCTCTCTAGAAGGGGCACATGTCCCTGTGTCTGTGAAGTTGGACTTTGATGCTACTAACAACGCTGTCGAATATGAAGCATGCATCAAGGGCCTACAAGCTGCCTTGGCTTTGGGCATATGTCACATAAAAGTCTTTGGAGATTCTAGCTTCATCATTAATCTGGCTAAAAATACATGGAAGGTCCGGAATGAATGTCTTATGGCATACCAACAGAAGCTCTTGGGACTTGCTAACCAATTTGAGCAAATTAGCTTCCAGTACCTCTCAAGGGATCACAATGAGTTAGCTGACGCCCTAGCCAAGTTGTCTTCAATGATATCGATACCATCAGGCACGCTCCAATTACCGGTAGTAGTAGAGCGACAGTCTGAACCTCCATATGTCTGCAACATGGAGGCACAAGAGGAGGAAACTGAGGAATGGTTCCATGACATATACAATTTTCTTTGGAAAGGAGAATATCCAACTAAGTTAGATACTCGAGGACAGCGAGCGATCAGGTCTCTAGCAGCACAATATTTCTTGATCCAAGATCGACTTTACAAGAAATCACCTACGAGCATCAATTTATTATGCATCGATGCTAAGAGCGCAAAGGAGGTCATGGCTATTGTATATGGAGGAGAGTGTGGTCCCCACATGAATGAACGTATGCTGGTGAAGAAGATTCAAAGGGTTGGTTATTATTGGTCCACTATGGAGGCAGATTGCTTAGAGTTCGTTCGAAAGTGTCACAAATGCCAAGAGTATGCTAAGCTACAACATCAACCCCCATCATATCTAACTACTTTGATGTCTCCATGGCCGTTCTCGGTATGGGGTATTGACATCATTGGCAAGATACATCCAACTGGAACAGGAGGACATGAATACATATTGGTCGCCATCGATCACTTCACTAAGTGGGTAGAGGCAGCCTCTTTTGCCAAACTCACATCCAAGCAAGTGGCCAAATTCATCCTTCAAAACATCATATGTCGGTATGGAGTGCCTCATGAGATCATTAGTGACTATGGAAGCCATTTTCGGAAGGAAGTAGAAACTTTGCTCGCCACTTACAAAATTCAGCATCACCGATCTTCGCCATACTGACCTCAAGCTAATGGAGCTGTGGAAGCGGCCAATAAGACAGTGTCAGGAATCATTAAGAAAATGGTTGTCACTTACAAGGATTGGCCTGATAAATTGGCATTTGCCTTATGGGGATACCGAACTTCTATACGAACTACTACAGGTGCAACACTGTATTCTTTGGTATATGGGATGGAAGCAGTCCTACCGATTGAAGTAGCTATTCCTTCACTGCGGATAGTAGCAGAAAGTCAACCGCCAGAAGCAGAATGGGCTCGGGCAAGGTTCGAGGAATTAATGTTAATGGACGAAAGGCGATTAAGGGCATTACATAATGTACAAGTGTACCAAAGTAGGATCACTCGTGCTTTTAATAAGAAGGTGAAAAGTCGTTGCTTCAAGTAGGTGATTTGGTGCTGAAGGAGATGGGGGCACCTATACAAGATCCAAGGGGAAAATTTGCACCTAATTGGAAGGGTCCTTATATGATTAAGGACATTTTGCCAGGAGGAGCAGCTCGACTTGCTACTATGGATGGAGAAGATATAATTCAGCCTACGAATTTAGATCAACTCAAGCGATACTATGCTTAATATAACCAAGCAACTGGAAAACCAATTTTCAGACACTTGGGATATATTTAATAAATGCTCATGTACGTAAGGAAAATAAAGTTTGCAAGAACACAATAATTGTGAATAATATTTCTTCTTTATTAATGCAAGTACACTACTTGTCACATAAGAAAATTCAAAAGGCATAATTAAATAAAAGACTATTGTGGCAAAGCAGTTTCAGTTCCTTCATTTTCATACACCTTCTAATTTACTTTACTTTCTCTACTTTGCCAGTTGTCTCATGGTCAGTCTCCGTGTCTCTAGGTCCATTAAGAGCTCTCTCTTTGTCTTTGGGCTTACAAGCCCGCCTGCTTGGTTTTCGTGCCTCCACTCTCAGACCGAGCCTATCTTTCGCCGAGTCTCTCGCGCCCAGACGATCCTTCACCGATGTACGAGGACCTAGTCTTTCCTTTACATATGCTTGTCTCCTTCTCGCTTCTCCAGCACGTCGAGATTCAACAGCAGCAATTAGCCATCCATGATAGTCAGCATCGGCAATATGAGACACGTGTATCTTTGGAGGGGCTTTGAGAGTTGGTCTTCTTTCCCAATATTTCAGCCACGACTCAATCACCGAGATTCGGAGCTTCAATTGTTCGGGAGTCTCACACAGAAGCTCGGGAATGTCCTGCTTGCGACCCATCTGGCGTTTCACTCGTGCCGGAAAATAAAAGGTCATGTGCGTCAAGCTGGCGAGACACACATAGGCATTACGAAAGTCATGGGTCACGTATTCAGAAATGTGCCACCATTCGATCCACTATGAGATCTCCCGAGGCTCCTTCAAGAATGTGATCCATTCTGTTATTGAGCAAAGATCGGTATACTTCCTCTTTCTCTGACAGTAGTTCGCCATCGCCGATGAAGTCCGGGGTTCTTCAATGAGGCGCAAATGTTCCATTAACCAGATTTGCCCAACAGTTAGCCAGGTTAGATTGCATGCCAATTATCCCAAACTAACTAAAAAAAAAAGAGCACAAAACCCGCGCAGGTTTTGCAGACAGTAGAGGCAGAAATCAGATGGTAGTGAAAAGAAGGTGTGAAATACCTGATGTAGCAACGGGCTTCCTTGAAAGTCATGTTCTGGATTCGGATCATCCAAGCCCATCATGGTTTCCGCTAACATTAGAGGCACGGGATTGTAGCCTCGGGACATGTCGTCGACGATTTGGATCAAATTCACCAGTCCGATTCTTTTGCCGCTGTGGTAGAAGCAAAACTCGCCGAAGAGACATAATACGAGCGCTCGCACTCGTATCACGGGACCGTATTCCAAGCAAAACTATGGTTTGGAAGTGTACCTTTTCGTCGAATATTGCACTTCCGATGACTCGAGACAACAGACATAAGAGCTCCTTGTACTGCTTGGGGATGTCCGTTGGCGTTGGAGGTGACGTCGAATGAGCAAAATGATTTGTCCCTAGGATTGAGGACCATTCTTCAGGAAGTGGACATAACTCCTTCCATGCAAAGCGGAAGACATGTATCTTCGGATCCCAAAAAGTCTCCGCCGCATGGAGAAAGTCGTGATTAATCCTCACTTGTCGAAGACTCATCAAGCTTGTTAACTTGTATCTTCCGAGCTCTTTCTTCTCTTCCTTGGACAAGGTGCTCATCCAAGTAGCAAGTTTCTTCTCAAAAGCCATGTGAGTTGAAAGGTTTTTTGGTTGTTTTTGAAGAATATGTGATGAAGACTTTAAGATGAAGATGAGGAGTAATGATCACATACACCAAATGAGGTATTTATACACCTCCATTCAAGATCAAAATGGAGAAAAGCAACCAGCAAGTGATCATGGAGCCGTTGCATTCAAATCCCATGATTTATGACATCTACAACGGCTAGCAAAAAAAAAAAGGAAAAGAAAATCAAAACACGCGCGGGTTTTGATGTTCTTAGACCCAACGCGCTGTCAAGCTGTGCCCATGGCATATCAAGAGAAACCCGCGGTTTTACGGTGAAATGGCGGCCTTGACCACTCATCCTACTGCTTTACGATTTGGGCCTTGTGAATTGAATTGGCTTGTTCATGTATCTTTAATGTTTTGGATCTTGACCCAGTGATGCTCGGTTCTGAAATTTTTGCTCGAGTTTATTCTGACACTTAAGTTTTTGTTTTCTTTTATTTTCTTTTCTTTTTGGGGAAGCAGGATTAATTTGGGATTAATCCCGTCATGTAGAAAGTCATTCAGATGTGCATTAATAAAATAAAATCGTGCATTCACCGAGTCTTGCACATAAAATAAGAAATAAAATGCATAAGAGTCTTGCATTAAAATAAAAAAAGAGTACAAAATAGTCTTGCATACAAAAGTCTAAAATGGATGGAGTCTTGCTTGGCATCAGTTTGATCACCCAAGGAGCCCGAATCGCCGCTATCCTCGACCGGGTTGTTACCATCATGAGAAATCCCAGCGTTGGAGGCACCAGCTGTGCGGAAGTATGTGTCCCAAGAATAATAGTCAGGACCAGGAGCAGTCTCCGGTGGCCCAAACAAGGGAACTTCAGAAGGATGCACGCTCGACAGTGATGATATGGAATGCTCCTGCGAACTGGCTAGCCATGAATGGTCAGGAACATGCCACTCAACAGAAGGGGTAGGCCATACAGGACCAGTTCCATAGCCGGGGGCTGGCCAACCAAAAGAAGCAGATCCTCCTAGCCAGGAATGTTGAGGTGCAGACCACTCTTGTGTGCCTGCAGGCCATGAAGAACCCATTTCAGGGGTCAGAACTGGCCATCCAACAGAATAAGAGCCAGAGCCAAAAGAGAAGGCGTCGTATGGTGCAGAACGTGAAGTAGCGTTATCCGCTAGGGCCTGACCACCAGGATACCCTACGGATGCACCTGAATCATGGTCCCTCACCACAATCTCCCGACCACGACGAGCAGAACGTACTGAAGCTGGAGTGCGGCAAGAATGAGAAGGCCGGTTAGTAGCACTCGACTCCGAAGCATCTTCCACCCAATAGGAATGAGGCTGGGTATCACCACCATACCCAACACTGTGATGTGACCCCCCTTGGCCAAGTTGTTCCTCCAAGGACATCTGAGCCATGTCCTCTTCCATAGGGCGATGACCTCTGCTACCGTATCTACTACGATGGCACCCAGTCGAATGATGACCCTCGACCATAATGCCTTTACCGCGACCCTCTGGCACAACCGCTAGGGTAGGACGAGAGGACACACCAACCTCCTCCCGAGATCGGCCCCGGGAAGAATACTCCCCCGCCGAAGAGTGACGTGGGGGCTCAGTGCGATGGACCCCTGCAGTAGAACGCCGAGGGGGATCTCGAGGAACAGACTCTGCATCGGCCTCTACATCAGCCCTTCCGGTGGTGTTTCCGCGATACCTGCCTGAGCCGGTGAATGCCCGGTCAATATGCTTCAGCATAGTACTCCTGTAAAACCCCGAAAAATCCAAAGATGTTGACCATGACGTCGTTAGTAAATTAGGTTTGACTTCGTTATTTATTATTATTCGTTGTGTTTATTTATGCTGACACTTGAGCTTGTAGGACCGTTGGGGAACTAACAAGGGTATATTGGTAATGTTTTGTATCGTTATTATTTTTATTATTAGTAGCATCGTATTATTATTATTATTATTATTATTATTATTATTATTATTATTATTATTATTATATTAAATTATCATTACGACTTTACGTGGGCATAGTATTAGTATTAGTTTTAGGTTAGTATTAGCTTTATAGTTCATTGGAGCCAGAATCTTAGTCAGTTAGGTTAGAGTTTGGATTAGTTTAGAATTAGATTAGGGATAGTGCTAGATTAATAAGAGATTAGGGGGTAATTAAGCTATTAAACCTAGTACTAAACACAAACAACCCACGCACCCCTACTCCTTCCTTTTTCTCTCTCCCGTCCTTCTTCCTTTCCCTCTGCCGTGAGTTTCTAGCAGCCGGGAACGTCGCCGGAGCTCCGCCCAGGACCACCAACCGCCACCACCATCTGCACGTATAGGCCAGAGAACCCGGCTGCTGCTGCTCGGTTACGCCACTATTGTACGTCGTGGCTGCCGCTGTTGCTGTCGTCACCAACGCCGGACATCGACACCCACACCACCTCTGACGAACCCTGACCCCGACGTCGACCGTCGACCACCGCATCTGCCCTAGCGCCAACCTCCCTAACGTAAACCCTTTTACAAAGTTCAAGTCTTCTCCTTTCTTGTTTCTTTGGTTCCTTCTTGTATTATCATTCTTGGTTGTTATTCTACAACATGATGTTCTTGAATTGATGAAAAATAGTATGATGTTCTTGTTTGAAATATTAAGGAGTAAATCCGTGAGAAGTTTTTGGTGTATTGAGGTTGTGTTTATATTACCCATGTTGTAAGTAGGGGTAACCTTCAAGATGCTCACTTGTTTGGTTCTTGATCCTTCTTTCACCTTATTATTTTGGTATAATCACATGAATTTGATTAAACAATGTGAAGTAACATTCTGTGTGTATTCTTGTTCTTGATTCTTGAAGTGGAGAGTTATGCTTTTACACGTACATGAAAATTTGGTTTAGGATATTAGCATGATATTCTTTTTTGTCCAATAATTACGATGGCAGTTGGGAATTTATATGCTAATATGGTTAATTATGTTAGAGTCGTAGGGTTAATTATGAGTTGCAAATTTATGTGATTAATATTATGCTTAGTAAATCATGATTAGGGTTCTAGTTAGTATTATCGCATGCGGAATGTAAGGTTAATTGTGTTGTTTTAATCAAAGTATTAGTTTTATTTATGAGCATGCTATAATATTTAAAAGAGTGTTGTACAATCATGTTCCTACTGTTTTACACGTCTAAATTTGTGTTGTAATTAGTAAAGTCTTGAACTTTATGTGTTACTTTTGTTACCTAGCGATTTCTTGCAATAGGTTATTATCATGAGTAATATAGGAGGTAGAAGTAAGAGTCATCCTTATTTGGTGTCATGATGTTAAGAAAGTTGAAGTCGTTTTATTTAGTTTTGATTTTAGAAATTATGAAGTATAGACCTTGGTTGGGTTAGGTTAAAGACTTTTAACCTTAGTCACTGTTTTAGGCCTAAATTGGATTTCCGGGACTGAATGGTGAAAGTTAGAATCGAAATTATAAATTAAATAAGAACCGGGATCGGGACAGTTTTGTTAGTGTCTAAAGATCGGGTCACCACGATTAGTATAGTTGTCCTTTGATCAAACCCTTTGGACTGGAGGTTCCCCTAGATGTTAACTTTCATAGGAATTTTACGGAACAGACTTTTGAGTTATATAGCTCGAGTTATAGTCATTTTACCAGAACCTGTTGGAACTGGACCAGTTGGAGAATTTGGTACTTTTAGAGTCTTTCGAGGCTGATATGGGCTTAGTCAACAACATAAGAGTTTTATTAAACATCCCGAGGTTTTCGAAAAGTCCAAAACTAGATCCATAGGATGTCGGGAAGTCAAGTTTTGACCCTTTTTATGTGGATGCTGTAATCTGTTTTGTTGATGCTTTTCATTAATAAAAATGTTGTTGTGTGAAAGTGATGTTTTGATCTGGTTATGTGATTACTTGGAATGTGTTAGATGATTTAAAGTGTAAATTCATGATTTATGGGAACCTATATAGTGTTCCTAGGGGAGGGTTAGGTAGAAGGTAGTTAATACTAACTTCGAAGGGCGCGTTTTGATTAGAATAATTACTTTTATTTTAGGCCCGAGCTAATTCGCGTCGTTAGTGAGCTCAAGTGTGTTCGTCTTAGATATGAAGTGAAGTTAACCAGGTAATGTCTATGCTCTAATCCCCACTGGGACGCTCTTTAAATGTGTTTTAATGTTTTCTAATCTGTTTTGAGAATTGCATCCCGAAGGGGACTTTTGTGGAAATGTGACCATCTGTTTTGGATAACTGTTGTATTTGTTTGTGCTTTGATTTTATTGAGTTGAGAAATTGGATGGTCTTTTATTAGTGGTTTTATTTTTTGGTTTTGATAACCTGAGTTGGGTTTGACTTGAGAGCCGTGAGTTGAGTTTTGCATAAGATACTAATAATTCAAAGTGAAACATTAAGCGAGTTTACTCTTTGATGCCTTTGGTAGGCGATTGTTTTGCGGGCGATAACCCCGAGACCAGGATTTGGTATCCTGTATGGGTTATGTGTCAGGAGATCAGGGTTTCATCCCTGATATAGGATAGACGATTGTTGATGCCTTTGGTAGGCGATCGTTTGATGCCTTTGGTAGGCGATTATTTTTGCGGGCGATAACCCTGAGACCAGGATTTGGTATCCTGTATGGGTTATGTGCCAGGAGATCAGGGTTTCATCCCTGATATAGGATAGATGATCTTTGATGCCTTTGGTAGGCGAATGTTCTTAATGCCTTTGGTAGGCGATGTTACCTTATGGGATTTGATATCCCGCCCGCATAATAAAATATGGATTGGTTGGGTTGAGGAAAACAGTTAAGGGATTAAAGGTTTGCGAAATGATTTAACTTGTTCCCTCTCCCTCATATGAATTGAAATGATCTTAACTTGTTTTTAACGTTAGGGGTAGACATTATTGAGATTTCCCCCTCATTTTTGAAATGTTTTGTTTTCAGGTGAAGATCTATAAGCTGGGGACGGGAATTAGAAGAGAGAACGCCATGTTTAGAATTTGTTGATTATGTTGCCTTTCTTTTATGAGAAACTTGAAGTTAGTTTTGAGGTTTACTTCTAAGTATGAGTTTGTTAGTTTGGTTTACCGTTATCAGACAGTTGTAGTTTTTCCTTCTCGCCTTGTATTCCTTCGGGGATACGGCAGTGACGCCCCATAAGATTTATGAGTCTTCCGCTAATTTTGTCTGTTAACGTTAGTTTGACTTTGACTTTTCTTTAATTGAATTTCCGGGGCGTTACAACTCCACTCCTTGGTCACTTGTCGGAAGACATCCCATCTTGGCTGGAAGACGATGAGACCAAGGTCAAACATGTATAAATGGCATAAGGGAGAAAAGGGAGCCACATGAAGACTTACCGGTTTCCGATCAAATTCTCGGAGTGCAGAGCATTGACTGCTGGTCTCTACGTCCAAGAAACTGTCGATCCTTCTTCTCGCTGGTGGTGCCTCCACCTCAGCGACATTAGCATAAGGCCCCAGCTGTAAACATTATGGTTAGAAATCAGCCAAAACATGACAGAAATAAAGGGAAGAAGATACGCACCACCCGGGGCGCTAAACGGCTCAAGTAGCGCTGAAATTCCTCATCAAATTGCTCCTGTGGGACGTCATGCACAAAGTTGTCGGAGTCTTGGCCGCGAATCCAATCTCCCAAGGCACCCGGAGCAACGCGCCATGGCTCGAACATGTACTCCGGAGGATCCTGGGGTATAAGGCCGGGATATCCCCCCAGGATTTGCCTCGTAGCTCTCTCCCCCAAGTACCATATGAAGCCCGAGGGTCCCTCCATCAGAATGCGGAGGCGAGTATCATGCTCCACCGTTTGCAAAGGGGTGGGCAATTCGCCCTAGTTGAACTCCGCCCATGGACGCCAGTTCACGTGGTCCTGTGAAAGAGAAAGTCACTTCAAGAATAGAAGAAAAATAAATAAAGGCGTTAGATATAAAGAAATACCGGGGAGAGGTCATCCAGCATACGACGGATGCGATCGAAACTGCCCGACTGGAAATTTTTCCCACGAACGGCCTCGGTAGACCAACGTTCAGTAGTTGGGACTGTCTTATTCTTCTTGGAGCGAATGCCCAAAGACAGAATATACTCATATGCCCATAACTGCATGAATATAAAGTAAAAAATGGAGCGAAAGAGTAGCAAAACTACAAAGAGAAGAGTCTCGGGGACATACCTCGAGCACCTTCCACAGTGAAGGGCCGTACTGATAGTGAGTATGAGACTCGTGGTGGTAAACCGGATCGTTATCATGTGAAAGCCTAACACCGCGGCGAAGCTAGAGGATGAAATTCGCATGAAGAGCTCCAGCAAATTCTGAGGACCTCATCGCTACATCTGCTGAGGACCTCCAGCACCAGCACTGCAATTTTGTTTGAAAGTGTGCCAAAATTAATTTAAGGAAGTATCCTCTACAAACCCTAAAATATATTTTCTCTTACTCTTTCGATTTTGATATGATAACGGCTGTTTCCATATTTTCAGAAACTCAAGATATGGAAAGCAAATCAAAGATATCAAACGCATATGGAAGATTGAGAAGATCAATCACAAGAAGGAAACTATCCCCACTAAAGATCAAAGAGCCGTTGGAATGTCAATATATATATTTTTCGAAGACTTCTTGAAATGTATTGATTTCCGAGCAAGAAAATCAGTAGTAGGAACTTTGTGATAGAAAGTTCTGAGTGTAGGAATATTGAGTGAATATTCTGAGTGTAACCATTGTTGTAGTGGTGAGTTTTTGTGTAACCAGTGGTCAAACTGGTGAGGACCTCTAAGGTCGTGAGTTGAAAGTTAGATAAGTGCCTTTCTGTTAAGTGAGGTCACTGGTTGTAATCGCCTCCACTGTGAGACCCTTGATCTAGAAGACATCTGCTGAGTCTTCTGTTCTGGTAGGCCAATTGAAGACCTTACAAGTTCTTTGTTGAGCTGAGTTGTAACCTCCTCCTTTCTAAGTACTTTTAATTATTCAATAAAAGAAGTTATTTTTCATATAAAAGTGCTACTAACTTGGTTGTGTTGATCAAAAGTGCAGAATTATTTACATAACCCTAATCACCCCCCCTCTAGGGTTATTTCAATTGGTATCAGAGCGGGTCCAAAAATCTCAAGAGTCTAACAACTCGTGGTAAAGATCATGGCCGGCCTCAACACAACCGAAACCCCTCAAGGACGCTCATGGACAAGAGCACCTCTTCTCACTGGAGAAAACTATAGAATGTGGAAAAGGCAAATGGAAATCTTCCTCAGAGATCAAGATGAGGACCTTTGGATCATTGTCACTGAAGGCGATTTTCCTACTCCCACAAAGAAGAACATTGCAAACCATGATATCCCAAAAGAAAGATCTGAGATGACAGCCGAAGAGCTCACCTCCCGGGGAAAAAATATTTGGGCTTTAAATTTACTATATTGCAGTTTGAATCCAAATGATTTTGAACGTGTCTCTAACTGTGAAAATGCCAAACAGGTTTGGGAATACTTAGTCACCTCATATGAGGGTACAAGCCAAGTTAAAGACATCAAATTGGACATTCTCGTCCATAAATACGAGGCTTTTAAAATGGAAGAAGATGAATCCGTTAAAGAGATGTACAATAGATTTAGCAGTATTGCTAACCACATCACGTCACTTGGGAAGAACTACTCAAATGAGGAACAAGTCAGAAAGATCCTCAGATGTTTGCCAAGAAGAAAGTGGGGTCCAAAAGTCACAGCCATTGAAGAAGCACATAACTTGAAAGTCCTCAAGTTAGAAGAACTCATTGGGAAACTGTTGGCCCATGAGATCCAATTATGTGACCTCACAGAACCTAAAGGAGTTGCCCTCAAAGCAACCAAGGACTCTGATGAGGAATTAGATGAGGATGAAGAAGAAATAATGGCTATGCTGGCAAGAGGCTTCAGAAAACTATACAAGAAAAATCCGACCTTTCGAGGCTACCTCAAGGATGGACAACACAGAAAACCGAAAGGTAAGGCCTCTATGAAAGAAGAATATGACCCATTTACTTGTTATAGTTGTGGCAGCACAGAACACTTGGTCAAGGATTGCCCTCATGCGAGAAAGAATAGAGATAGAAGAAACATGAAGCCCAAACAACAACAACGTAGAGCAATGCTTGCAACTTGGAGTGACAGTGACTCAAGTGAGGATAACAGTGATGTTGATGAGGTTGCAAACGTCTGCCTGATGACTCAAATGAATGAGGAACCAGAAACATCCTCACCCCAAGAAGAGGTAAACATTGATGACCTCCTCAATCTCTCACCTTTACATCTCGCTCATAAATGCTTGCATCTGTTTAAATATTCCAAGTCATTGATAGAAAGGGTAAAGAACCTTACCAAGCATGTCCAAAGTCTCAGTGAGACTAAAGACAATCTAAACTCCCAAAATGACCTCCTATTCACAGAAAGCAACAGACTACCTCTTGAGGTCAAGGACTGCTACAAAACCATCACTCAATTATCCAATGAGGCAGTCACTGCTTCCCATCCCTACAATAATAAATTGGCATTCACAACTCCTCCCTTTCAACCCCGGACGAAATACCCCACAAATCATCCTCCCCGAGGACCTCTCCTTCCTACTCCTAAACTGACCCCTCACAGAAAACAACATCACAAAAACTGTCCGGAAACTCATGCTCAAAAGACGTCTCGAGGCAATTCTCCCAAACCTTCAAGATTTCTTCAAAAGACCTCTCCTGCTCCTCATGGTCAAAAGATATCTAGAGGCAACTCTCCCAAATCACCTAAGTCCTCAAGGTTCTTTCAAGTTGGTGAAATATGGATCCCCAAACCTAATATTACACCTTGTATGTCAAAATCCAAGGAAGGTATAATGTCCTCTGATGCAGGTATGCCTCAAAACTCACAGCGACCTATGGTATTTGGACAGCGGTTGCTCTCACCACATGACCCGGAGATCCAACCAAGTTTTGCGAGTTGAAAACCAGCAAACAGGGAAAGTTACATTTGGAGACAAAAGCCAAGGCAAGATCCCTGGCATTGGGAAGGTCGGTAAGGACCTCAATAATTCTTTACATGATGTATATCCAGTAGAGGGTCTAGAGTATAACTTGCTTAGCATATCTCAGTTTTGTGATAAAGGTAATAGAGTCAGTTTTGATAAAAATGCATGTGTAGTGTGGTCTGAGTCACATCAAGTCTTACTGCATGGTCATCGTCTGAATAATGTTTATGTTATAGATTTAAGTGAGGCTCTTGAGGACCTCTCCTGCCTTAAGGTCAGAACTGAGGAAACATGGCTGTGGCACCGCCGCCTAGGTCATGTCAGCATGAAAACTTTACAAAAGTTGCATAAGTCAGACCTAGTCCGAGGTCTCCCGCCTCATAAGTATGAGAAAGACCGGGTTTGTGCTGCATGTGCTAAAGGCAAACAAACAAGATCATCCTTCAAACCTCTCAAGTCTGTGACCATCTCAAGTTGCCTTGACCTCCTCCACATGGACCTCTGTGATCCCATTCCTTACAAAAGTCTGGGTGGAAGTTCATATATCCTTATTATAATAGATGATTTTTCAAGATTTATCTGGGTGTTCTTTTTGAAAAGTAAAACAAAAGCATTTGAGCACTTCTCAAAACTCTACAAGCAACTCAAGGTCCTCATAGGAAATTTTGTCAAGGCAATAAGGACAGACCATTGAAGGGAGTTCGACAACAAAGATATGTTTGGAGAATTCTGTGCAGAAATGGGGATAACTCACAACTTTTCTGCTCCAAGAACCCCTCAACAAAACGGAGTTGTTGAAAGAAAGAATCGCACATTGGAGGACATGACAAGAACAATTATATGCGACAACAATCTTCCAAAGTTCCTTTGGGTAGAAATTATCAATGCATCAAACTACATTCTGAACCGGTGCACTATCTGTTCTATTCTGAAAAAGACCCCTTATGAATTGTTCAAAGGGAAGGTACCAAACATCAGTCACCTCAAGGTCCTCGGCTACAAATGATTTATTCACATAAATGGAAAGAAGTCAACTAGTAAGTTTGACGCTTGAAGTGAAGAAGGAATCTTTGTTGGATATTCTTCTACTAGCAAAGCTTACAGAATTTATTTCAAACACTCAAGATCTGTAGAAGAAAGCATCCACGTCATTTTCGATAAGGCTATCTCCCTGGGCCAGAAAAATGTGCAACCTCCTGTGAGTGACAGTGAAGATGAGCCACCTCCTGAGCTCTCTCTTGCTCCTCCACCTCCGACATCATCACCTCCTGAGGATGCACCCTCACCTCTGGCCTCATCATCACCTTAGGCCTCATCATCTCAGTTCTCTCCTCAGGAGCCCTCCTCTCAAGCTCCTCCAGCACCGGAGACTCTTACAAGTTCAAAGCAGCTCACCCAGCTGATAATCTCCTCACAGACATTAACTCAGGTATACGTACCAGGTCCTCATTACGAAATTTTTGTGCTTTTAACGCCTTTGTCTCACAGAATGAGCCAAAGCATCATAATGAGGCGCTACTGGATCCAAGTTGGATAAATGCAATGCAAGAGGAACTAAACCAGTTCAAACGAAGCCAAGTATGGTCCTTAGTTCCCCAACCACATCATCATCCAGTCATTGGTGTTAAATGGGTCTTCCGCAACAAACTGGATGAAAATGGTGCCATCACCAGAAACAAAGCAAGATTGGTTGCCAAAGGGTACAGCCAAGAAGAAGGCATCGACTATGATGAAACCTTTGCACCTGTCGCTCGCTTGGAGGCCATCAGGATCCTCCTCGCTTTTGCATCATCCAAAAATATCAAGCTACACCAAATGGATGTCAAGAGTGCCTTTCTAAATGGAGAACTCATTGAAGAAGTCTATGTTGAACAACCACCAGGCTTTAAGGACATCACACATCAGAATCATGTCTTCCGCCTACATAAGGCCCTCTATGGGCTGAAATAAGCTCCCAGAGCTTGGTATGAGCGCCTCAGCAAGTTTCTTCTTCAGAATGATTTCAAAAGAGGCAAAGTAGACAAGACTCTCTTCATCAAAGAAAAGAATGGAGACTTGATCATTGCCCAAATTTATGTTGATGACATCATCTTTGGTGCCTCACATTCCTCTCTTGTTGAAGAATTCTCTCACCTCATGAGTACTGAATTCGAAATGAGCCTCGTGGGGGAATTAACATTCTTCCTTGGCCTATAAATCAAACAATCACAAGATGGCATCTTTCTGAATCAAAGCAAGTACATTTCAGAGCTCCTCAACAAATATCAGCTTGACCACCTCAAGCATTCATCAACTCCGATGTCCTCCACTCTCAAACTTGATTCAGACCTCACAGGTAAACTAGTCTCCGAAAAGCTATATAGAGGTATGATTGGCTCACTCCTCTACCTCACAGCTAGCCGTCCTGACATTATGTTTAGTGTTTGCTTATGTGCGCGCTTTCAAAGCGCACCAAAAGAATCTCAACTCTCTGTTGTCAACAAAATCTTACGTTATCTTGCAGGAACCAGAAGTTTAGGGCTCTGGTATCCTCGACAGCCTGACCTCCATCTCTGTGGCTACACCGATGCTGACTTTGCCGGATACAAGGTTGATAGAAAAAGTGCCACGGGATGATGTCAACTACTTGGAGCCTCACTTGTCTCATGGCAATCCAAAAAGCAGACCTCAGTGGCTCTCTCCACTGCTGAGGCCGAATATGTGGCTGCTGGATCATGTTGCGCTCAAATACTCTGGATCACTCATCAACTGGAGGACCTCGGGCTCTACTTCACCAATGTGCCCATTAAATGTGATAACATGAGCGCCATCCAGATAACCAAAAATCTAGTGCAGCATTCACGGACCAAACACGTTGAAATCTGTCATCACTTTATTCGTGATCATGTTGAAAAAGGACACGTTAGCTTAGAGTTTGTTCCAACTCAACAGCAATTAGTTGACATCTTCACCAAACCTCTCCCAGAGGACCAGTTTACCTACATTAGGCGTGAGCTTGGCATGCTTCACCTCGATCCCTAAAGCCCATGGCATCTGTTGAGGGGGAGTCACTCCCCTAGAGGACCTTCTCTCTCCCATGCACCTTCTGAGGGGGAGCTCTCATCTGACATCCTCATCACTCTCAGGTATGATCTCCTCCTTCCCTCTGAGCCACTGATGTCCTCATCAGCTTGCTCAGCCTCCTACTTACCACACAATAAAATTGGCCTCATCGCTGGTCTGACCACATCTTTCATATGTGTTTCAGCCGTCGATCTTTTTCCAAATCATTGCCATATTTATTTCAAATCTCTTTTTCCAAATCCTATGTCTTCCAAAAACTGATTTCAAATCCCCCTTTTCAAAATTTTTACCTTCCCGAGATTCACCCCTTCTTCCCCTCCTTCCTCTCTCCCTCCATAAATAACCGTCTAATCTAATCATAACTTTCCCACCTACCTTTTTCAAACCCATCTTCTATTTCAAACCATCTCTATTTAACTCCCCTTCCCCCTTTACTTTTTACTACCATCTATTCCCTCTCCTTCCACACTCTTCTTTTCGATTCCTCTCCTTCTCCTTCCTCTCTCATTCACCATGATCACACGCTCCACCAAACCTGTTGCTCCCTCCAGCGTCGCCAAGCGCTTGCGTTCCAGCAAACCTCCGGCCACTCCCGACGCCACTTCCACCAACTCCTCCTCTGACGAGTTAGCCATCATTCCCCACCCTGCTCCGCCAACTGTCGGTTCTCAGGAAGCCTTTCACCAACGTCTCGAGTCCATGAAGCAACGCCCTCTTCTCCACTGTGAGCGAGTGGACATGGATAGTCTAAAAGGTACCAATTTCTCGTCTTTCTTTCCACCTTGTCCTCTTTTGGCTGTGACCTTCTCTTCTCTGCCAATGACTTATGCTACCCTAACCTTGTATTTGAGTTTTATGCTCGTCTTGAGGACATCTCCCCTAAATCATCCAAACCAACTTACAAAACCACTATCTCTGGCCGCGAAATTCACCTTTCTGCTCTTATTCTCGAACGCAATCTTGGCCTCACCCCTGACCTTTCCAAACCTGGCCTTACAGACATCAACGATGTCCGACTTGAACTCCTTCTGGCTTTCGGCAAACCTTCAAAAACGAAATACCCTCAATATACTAATCTTCTGTCTGAGGCGCGCTGTCTGTACTTTCTCACTGTTCGCACCATCCTACCCAGAGGAACCTCCAAAGAGACCATCAATGAACCTTGCGCCTCCTTTCTCTTAAACATCCTCAACGACTGTCACCCAGACATGGGAGAAATCAATCTGAACCACATTGTCCGCGCAGGATCTAGTTCCACCGGTCCTCTCCCATACTCTAACCTCCTCAACCATATCTTTAAGAGATTCAATGTTCCTCTCCCAGATGATGAGAAGACCCCCATGTCTCTCTCCACCATCAACACTGCTACCTTAGAGTCTCTCGGCTACCATCCTCATCCTTCTGGTCACTGGATGCACTGTGATGATCTCCCGCATGTTCCCACTTCCTCATCAACACCGACCATCCCAGACGCCTCTGCCTCCCTCCAAGCCCAAATTGATATACTGCAGTCTGACATCAGGACCCTGCAAACTGAGGTTTGGGCACTCCAGGAGCTTCACCAGGCCCTCAATGCAATTCTTCTGGAGAACATCAATGTCTGCTTCACCTTGAAGGACCTGGTTCGACAGGCTGAAATACTCCTCAGCGCAAGCACTCCTCATTCTGCTCCTGTTGTTGAGGCTAATGTTGATGCCCCTACTGTTGACCCCCCTCCCCCACAGTGATTTTCCCTTCCCTCCTGTCTTTTCGAACTCTTTTTTTTTTTCCTTTTTTTTGCTAACTCTTTGGCCAAACATTTTGCTACTTTTGTTATCTCCTGTTTCCTTCTTGTCTGAAAGACAAAAAGGGGGAGAAAGTCTTGGCCTGTAACCCAAACAAAATGGTGCACTACTGCTATCTTTATTCTACTGCCATTTTATCCTATACTGTTGTCGCATGAATGAACTATTATATATGTTGTCTCTACTTGCTGTATATTGGAAATGTATGTATGGAATTTTGTCTTTCAAACAAAAAGGGGGAAATTGAAGAGCTCCAGCAAATTCTGAGGATCTCATCACTACATCTGCTGAGGACCTCCAGCACCAGCATTGCAATTTTGTTTGAAAGTGTGCCAAAATTAATTTAGGGAAGTATCCTCGACAAACCCTAAAATATATTTTCTCCTACTCTTTCGATTTTGATATGATAACGGTTATTTCCATATTTTCAGAAACTCAAGATATGGAAAGCAAATCAAAGATATTAAACGCATATGGAAGATTGAGAAGATCAATCACAAGAAGGAAACTATCCCAACCAAAGATCAAAGAGCCGTTGGAATGTCAATATATATATCTTTCGAAGACTTCTTGAAATGTATTGATTTCCGAGCAAGAAAATCAGTAGTAGGAACTTTGTGATAGAAAGTTCTAAGTGTAGGAATATTGAGTGAATATTCTGAGTGTAACCATTGTTGTAGTAGTGAGTTTTTGTGTAACCAGTGGTCAAACTGGTGAGGACCTCTAAGGTCGTGAGTTTGAAGTTAGATAAGTGCCTCTCTGTCAAGTGAGGTCACTGGTTGTAATCGCCTCCACTGTGAGGCCCTTGATCCAGAAGACATCTGCTGAGTCTTCTATTCTGGTAGGCCAATTGAGGACCTCACAAGTTCTCTGTTGAGCTGAGTTGTAACCTCCTCCTTTCTAAGCGCTTTTAATTATTCAATAAAAGAAGTTATTTTTCATATAAAAGTGCTACTAACTTGGTTGTGTTGATCAAAAGTGCAGAATTATTTACATAACCCTAATCACCCCCCCTAGGGTTATTTCATCGCATAAGCCGCCTTGCCCCAGTTCAAGTTCAGGACATTATTTAAGTCTAGAAGATTCCGAAGCCACGTCAAAATGATGTTATCTCCCCGGTTGGCGAATAGGGTGGCAGAAATTATGTACGCCAAGAAAATGAAGCGGCGCTGATCCCAAGGTAAGTTCTGGAAGTTAGCATCGCGGATGGCCGCCTCGAAGTACGCGTAAGCAAGGTTGGAAAGGCCCTGTCCTTAGCCTAAGCGCGCTGACACTGGACGCAGAAGATCCAAGACCATTGGCGGAATCCCGGCGTCGAAAACTACATCACGCCCGCGCCAAGGAAGACCAGTGATCATGATAAAACCTATAGGGGTAACTGTCATCTAGCCTACAGGAAAATGAAAGGAGTTGGTGGTGTCCCAAAACCTTTCAGCTATGGCACGACCTATGACACGATATGTACGACCCTTCCGGGCCACCAAACATTTCCAGAACGACATGAGTCCTGTCGCGGTCAAGGTGTTGTCAACAAAGTTCCCAGGAATCGAGGCAGGTACCTTAAGGGGATCCTTTAGGACACCGGGGGCTTTCAAGTTATCCTCCTAAAGGCAAACAGAATGGGCCAATTAAAGTTGGGGGTTCATCTAAATACGTTGGACCAAGGCATATTCTGTCGGCCCTAGCTAGACCCAGCACCGACACTAGGCTCACAGCCATGGCCCACAAGATAAATAAATTGGAAAACGAAGAAAACAACAAAAAAAAAGGGAAGCCTTAACACGGCCCAAATGTGCCGGCCCAATGGAGCTAAAACCCGCACGGGTTTTAGTTTGTTAATGGGCCGCACATCCAGGCCCAGTGTCTTTTTTGACGGTCTATGGGCCAGAAAACCCGCGCGGGTTTTCTCTATTCTAGTGGGCCGATTTCTTTGTCAATTGGGACGAGCATGCATAAAACCCACATTGGTTTTCTCTTAGGTCGGGTTTGGTCCGTCTCTCAAATTGGGTTATCGTTGTAAATAAATAAAAAGAGCCATTATGAAGACATGCATACGCATCAATTTAAAACTTGCTTAAAATAATGAAAAATCGACAAGCCATGAAAAATAAATTTGTGCTTGCTCATTTTTTTATTAAACTAAGCATAAAAAGAGAGGTTTTGGAAATTACCTTGCCATGGGAGCGGTAGAACCAAGCATGGTTCCAAGGCTGAATAGTAAGGTCCGAAGGGTCGGCATTCGCAACCGGAATAAAATTGCGACGTGAACACATCTTATGGGACCATGCCGCCGCATGTGGAAGAGGAGGATTCCTATGACCTCGTGGATGCATTTTCTAAAGAACTTAAATTATCTTCAAAGAGAAAATTTTTCTAGAGAGAGAAGAAGGAGCTTGAGAGATAAGGAAGAGTTGAAGATGTGAATGAATGAAGTGAATGAGGCTTGGTATTTATAGAAATGTTGAGTGAATATGAATCGCTCGTTTCTAGGACCCGCCTCGAGATGCCAAATGCATTTCATTGGTCGAAAATCCAAAGGTCATCCCTTTGCCACCCAAAGAGGAGACCAAGTTGGGTGGCACATTATCATCCACACATGAACCAGGCCCACCTTGGATTTGCTTCACGAGAAAAAAAAAAAGAGAAAACCAAGCCAAAACCCGCGCGGGTTTTGGGCGAGCTACAGACCTGTTCCTGCGGCCCAGCGCCTTCCAACGGCCCAATGGAGGTTATGAAACCCGCACGGGTTTTATACCAATACATACCAAAATTCAGCGGCCCAAGGTCCCACAGCCCACTCGAAGCAAGCCATGCAACCCAAAAGACTGACGGCCCAAAGACTGTGGCCCAAGGGTTCCCAAAATGCAGGTTAAAATATGAACCCATTTGCATTTCCAAAAACTAATACTTAATTTTCTTGTGATTTTCAGGTTGCTGCATAAAAGAGCACCATTATCTGGTTGCCGCTAAAATGGGACCATCCATTATCCAGTTGCCGCATAAAAGAGCACCATCATCTGGTTACCGCTAAAAAGGGACCATCCGTCATCCGGTTGCCGCATAAAAGAGCACCATCAGCGACAGTCGTCAAACGGTTGCCACCTAAAGGCCTCCAATGATGTCGTCAGCGACAGTCGTCAAACGATTGCCACCTAAAGGCCTCCAACGATGTCGTTAGTGACAATCGTCCAACGGTTGCCGCCTAAAGGCCTCCAACGATGTCGTCAGCAACAGTCGTCCAACGGGTTCCACATAAAGGACTCTGACGATGTTAGCAACAGCAGTCGTTCAAACAGATTCCACCTAAAGGTCTCCAAACGACATTCTTAGCATCGGTCGTCCAACGGTTGCCACCTAAAGGTTATCGACGACATCATCAGCAGCAACATCATCTGGTTGCCATATAAAAGAGCACCGCCAGCATCGAGACAGACATCAAGTCTACTTTGACCTTCGTCCTATTCGGACTCGATCAAAGTGGGGGCTCTCTATAGACATCGGGATTTGCACCGATATAATCCTGACTTGTCTGAAGGGTCGGATACATAATTAGGCCAATGTAGCAAGCAAAGCAAACAAGACAAACCAAGTCGGCCCACTACCAAGGACAAAACTCGCACGAGTTTTAATCAAATGAAACGGCCCAGGATAGGCCCAAGGCGCGCCCCAGCCCAGACAATCCAAAACCCGCGCGAGTTTACTATGATCTGATGCACGTCGTTTTGCTCCGTCCATGTCAGCGATCCGTGTGTAGGATTTATAAAACCCGCACGGGTTTTATCTTTAAGAATCCGGCGCCAAAACTTGATCATTATCCCATGATATTAGCCCATGTGTTTTTGACCTTAAGCCTTGACTTAGTGATTGCATGGGGATAGGGGCAATGATTATTGGGATATGCTTCCCTCCATTTCCATCCTAAACACTACCCTCATCACCTATAAATACCCCCCTCCATTCCATTCATTTTCACCAATTATCATCATAATCCCACCAACTACACTCATATTCTCAACTAATCTCTCATCATATTCTCTTAAAACTCCCTCTATCCTCATATTACCATCCCCTTACTCTACCAAAATCATCACCCATATATTATCCTACTACCATTCTCACACTCTTTTCTCCATCCATCAAGTCAAGGCAAAGTCAAGATTTCCGAACGGTGCATTCGGGCTTTTAAATCAAGGAGGTTCGCTCTCATTTTCTTATCGTTGTAGTATTTAATCATGTAATTTGTATTTCGTTACCATTACTTGCGCATATTTTGTAAACAACAACCTTGTTTTATAATGCATGTTAAGAATATAAATTTGTGAAATTAATTAAACTTCTACCCGCTCTTTTTCATTTTAATGTCGATTTTAGTAGAGTCTGTTTTCTAAACATGCGAATTCGAGAATTCTTATAATTCTCAAATTCGTAACCTTACCCCCGGACTTAGAATCGTGTCTCGTAGACTGGAGTTACTTTTATTTCTATGGTTTGTCGATTTCCTTAAAACGGTTGGCGACTCTTTTATTCTTTTTATAATCTATTTAATTATTTAATATTGAAATTTACACTAAAATGATTAAGAAATGACTTAATATCTTCCTCTCACCCAATTCAATGTAAAAAACCGAGAGAAAATGAGTTGGAATCAATAAAACCCCCACGGGTTTTATTGTTTCCAATCAGTTTTCTCTGGCCCAAGGGAAACTAGCGGCCCGCCTGCTCCCTTTTGGACCTGAATTTGGTGTTTGGACCGATTTTAAGTCATTATTAATGTATTTCGGTGTAATTTCAAGTATTTAAATAACAAAAACGGATTTGTAAAATAAATAAAATTTCACCACCCCGAAAATGAATTTCATAAAATAAAAATATCCTTATTTAAGGATTAAGCAATCTTAGTCGGCTCCCGATCATTTAAGTAGCGCATGCCCCCTTTTCCTAGGGTCCTACAAGGAGGGAGAAGGTGAGATTGTTAATAGTGAAGAGGAGAAGAAGAAGAAGAAGAAGAAGAAGAAGAAGAAGAAGAAGAAGAAGAAGAAGAAGAAGAAGAAGAAGAAGAAGAAGAAGAAGAAGAAGAAGAAGAAGAAGAAGAAGAAGAAGAAGAAGAAGAAGAAGAAGAAGAAGAAGGAGTCAACCTGGATGATATGACAAGGTCAACATATCATGGAACATGTCTCCGCTGCCAGCTCAGATCGCCACCTGTAGTCACCAGGATTCGCACCAATATAATCCCGACTTATCAAAAGTTCAATAAATCATTTGGGCCGATACCAAGATGGATCATTGGGCCAATAAGCGGAGCAAGCACAACAATAAAAAGCGGCCCAGTACTTAGATCAAAACCCGCACGGGTTTTATAAGCAAAGGCGGCCCAGGCCCAGGGACTTCGAAACCCACGCGGGTTTTCTACTGCCTTGACGCGTCGTTTTACCGTCCACGTCAGCGATCCATGTGCCTGGATATTATAAAACCCACGTGGGTTTTCTGTTTGAAACTGGCGCCAAAAATCTTGATCACCCCCCATGATATTAGCCCATGTGTTTGACTCTTAACCTTGATTTTATGATTGCATGGAGATGGAGGGCATGAAGGGATGTGTCCCCTCCATTTCCCTCCTAAACCTCACCTCCCTCACCTGTAAATACCCCCTCCATTCCATTCATTCTTCATCAACAACTTTCATAAACCACCACCATTATACTCAAACTCCCATCAACAGTCATCCTCTACCACCCTTATTCTACTAAAATTCCATCAACTAATACCATCACTCTACCCAAACTCTCACTAACTATCATCATATTCTCACTATTCTCATATTACCATTCTCCTTACTCTACCAAAATCATCACTCATATACTATCCTACTACCATTCTCACACTCATCTTTCCATCCACCAAGTCAAGGGAAGTCAAGGTTTTTCGACCGGCGCATTCGGGCTCATAAATCAAAGAGGTTCGCTTTTATGTTTCTTTTCGTTATTATTGTTTAATCATGTAATTTGTACTTTATTTTACATTATATGTGCATATTTTGTAAACCAAAAACCTTATTCTTTATATTGCATGATTAAAAATATAAATTTGCGAAATTAATTAAACTTCTCCCCGCTCTATTTCATTTTAATGTCGATTTTAGTAGAGTCTGTTTTCTAAACAGGCGAATTCGAGAATTCTTATAATTCTCGAATTCATAACATTACCCCCGGACTTAGAATCGGGTTTCGTAGACCGGAGTTACTTTTATTTTTATGGTTTGTCAATTTCCTTAAATCGGCTGGCGACTCTTTATCATTTTTATAAATTCTTTTAGTTATTTAAAATAAACGATAATTGCACAAAAATCATCATAAATATTTTTAGTACCACCTTTTATTAATGTAAGGCCACCCAAGAGAAAACGGGCCAGAAGATTAATAAAACCCGCACGGGTTTTATTAATTTTCACCCCATTTTCTCTGGGCCGAAGCTGCACAGGGCCGGCCCATGGTGCCATAAAACCCGCGCGGGTTTTATGGTTCCATGACAGTCCCTCTATTGTTTCTCAGGCCCGGATGAAATAATGGGTCGGTACTAAATTTATTAATAAATTAATTAGTGTAATTTCGGATATTTTAATAATATAAAAGAATTTGTAAATAAATAAAGTTTTCATCACTCCGAAAATGAATTTCATAAAATAAAAATATTCTTATTTAATGATTAAACAACCTTAGTCGGCTCCCGATCACTTAAGTAGCGCATCACGGAAAAAGGGTCACTTTTTCCGGGGTCCTATACCACCGAGTTAAGTTCAACTTAACTCGATGGCGTACTGTTCGTGGCAACAGGGGGTCAAAGTTCGTATTATTAATCACCAAATCAAAAGTTCGTATTATTAATTGTTATATGGCCAAAAGTTCGTATTATTAGAATTCAATTAACCTATTGATTATTATATGTGTTTAAGAAAAATTATGGCACATATTTCTTGATCTTTTTATCATGTTATTAATAATAATACTTAATTCACTAAATTGAAAAATAAATTATTTGATAACTATTTTCTAATATATCATCTATATATATATATATATATGAAAAATAAATATTTCAACTTTATTTAGCTTAACACACATATTCTTATCAAAAAGAAGTTTAACACATAAGATTGAATGGTTTAATAATTGACAAATCTTCCCGTGTGCATTGCACAGGATATATAACACTAGTATTATATTAAAACAAGACAAACTCATTTAACAATTGACACGTGACATTTATTAAAAAAGAAAAAAACACTTATTACGGAAGCATGTATAGCGATTTCAGAGTTTTGGGAATTATGGTAGTTATGGTAATTTTCACAATAATAATCGTAGATTTGGCATGATTTAATCTGATACATCGATTTTATTTATATTTATAAGTATCAAACTTTACTTTTTTTAATTGTGAAATTATATTATTAATTAAAAATTATTTTTTAAGGATGTTTTTGTTACTAGAGAAAAGTGAAGAAAGTCTCTTCCCAACCAAAATCACCGATGGATCTCCATTTTTTCCGGCAAACGGTTGTCTTCGGCGATCTTCCGGCATTCAGTGAAGCCCCCAGCTTTCTGCAATGGCGAGTAGTGCGCTTGTTCGGCGCCCCCTCCTCCACCATCCACATCACCATGACCCTCAACTCTACCTACCTTCGCGGCTCCATCGCCGCCATGTTCACCGTCCTCCGCCGTGTTCACCTGCTGGAGAATATCGCCTTCCATTTCCGGACATATCGCGACCTCCGCCGCACCATCACCTCCACCTTCCCCTCGCTCCCCGACCTCCATGACATTGGCAATAGCAACCTCCATACGAAACCTTCCGCCTTCTCCACCTTCACGACAAGAGGTAACCGTCGTCCATCTTTCACGCAACTCGAGCGACGAGCACTCACCGCCGACTAGCCGTTCTCAAACACCGACCTTGTTTACCGAATTACCGAGCCGCCGGACGTTACCAGTGCCGGAGAACCAGCGCCGCTTTCTTCCATGTTCACAGTGACGAATTCATTTAATTTTTTTCACGACCGGTCGGCGAAGGCAATAACGAGTGTTGTAGAGAGGGAGTGGACGATTTCGCGGTTGCATTGGAGTGAGGGAGAATTGCTTACCGGAATCTATCTCACAGTGGCTATAAATCCGGCGACCTTTTGCCGGAAATAATGGAGGTCGGTGGGACTTGTTTTCCTTACTACCTAATATACCTTGGTTAACAAACAGAATCGTTGAAAAAATAACTTTCAATTAATTAAACACAATTTCCATATTTTAAAAAATAAATTTTAATACTTTTAAAAATAAATAAAATTAACGTATAAGATTTGATCATGACACATGTATGGTGTATATTGTGGAAATTACCATAATTACTATAATTTCCAAAAGTTGGAAATTACCTTACCTTTTTGGTTATTCTAATTATTATAAGCTATTGAGTTGCTTGATTAAGAAAAAGAAAAAGAAACTGTTGCGGCGCGTGTCTTTTCAAATCCATTAAGACATCTGATAGTTGAATTACAAATATTTAATTGTCTCTTCATTGAATTATACAAATAAATATTATATATTATATCTTATTATTTTTTGTGCTAATTTTTTTTTTCAATTTGGCCAAAAAAGAGAAATATCTTTAATAACAAGCATTTAGCAAAATAAAATAATGAACATTTACAAGGGAATCTGTTATCAAAATAAAATAACAAGCATTTAGCATTTAATAAAAATATTTTCTCAGGAGGAGAATGTTAGTACAAGGGAATTTGTTATGGAAAATTTACATGAGAATCTTGGTGATAAAGAGAAAGTTGTTGGGCTACTGATATCCCCTTCTAAAAGACCGCTGGAATTTGAGTCCCCATTATCGAATCAAATTCAAAAATGGATTTCAGAGGAGAAAATGAAGATGATCAAAGGAGCAAGTGGGGCGACTTGTAAAGATCATGGATAATATTCTCAGTTGGAATATTAGAGGGTTTAATAGCCCTACTAAGCAAATGGAGGTAAGACTTTATTTGCATAAATTTTGTATTGGTCTGGTGGTTTTTTCAGTGATTAAAATGAGGAAGGGAAATGAAGAAGCAATGGCGAAGTTAGCTTTTCCTAGATGGAATTTTCATTCAAATGCTGATTTGAATAGGAAAGGGAGGACTGTAGTGGCTTGGGATCCCAGAGTTTTTCATGTTGAAATAGTGGATAGCCAAGATCAATTCATTCACTGTAGGTTTATTCGTTTATGCTCTGGAACTCAGTTCTTTGCTACTTTTGTGTATGGAGACAATTCTTCTTCTAGAAAGAGAGTTTTATGGGATGCTATAAAGGAGTTTAATGAAAGAATTGATGATGCTTGGATGATTATGGGGGATTTCAATTCTATCCTTTATGAGGGGGATAGAATTGGGAGATCGGATGTGGTTTACTCTGATATTGAAGACTTCCAAGAAACTCTTACATATTGTGGGCTTGAAGAATTGAATTTTACGGGGCAATATTTTACTTGGTCGAATGGACATACTTGGTCTAGAATTGATAGAGTAATTGTCAATTCTGAATGGAACATCAATATGGGCTACTCTAATGTTTTGTTTAGAGAATTTGGCATTTCTGACCATTCTCCAATTCATTTAGAGTTTATTAATAGTCCTCGTCACAAGTATTCCTTCAAATACTGTCAAATATGGCAATTGGATGACGATTATGGAGGAATCTGTGAAGGTGTTTTTCAGAATCAAAGAACAGGATGTGCTATGTTCAGGTTGGTATCTTTACTTAAAGAGCTGAAGAGACCTTTATGAGAGCTTCATAAACAGAAATTCCATAATCTTTATGCTCAATTAGAAGTTGGGAGGGTGGCTTTGGAAGAAAAGCAGAGATTGTTTTATAATAATAAAGATGATTTGAATTGTGAACAGTTGATGGAAGAGGAAAGAGTCTCTTACAGTAGGTTACTTAAATCTGCACAGTTTTTTATTGTTCAACAATCGAAAATGGAGGGGATTCAATTAAATGATACTTGCACCTAATTTTTCTTTGCAAAAATGAGGAAGAGACAACATCAATCATACATTTATTCTCTTCAGAACAAGTATGGAGAGGAAGTGTTTGGTTTTGAGGAGTCTGCTAAGGTAATGGTGGATTTTTTCAGGGATTTGCTTGGACAGCAGGAGTTATCCAGATGTTCTATTGATACTGCTATTTGTGAAAATTTTTCAACTCTGAATGTTTCTCAACAATTGGAGTTGATCAGAGGTTTCTCAAAGGAGGATGTTAAGAAGGCTATGTTTGTTATTCCTGGTAATAAAGCTCCTGGCCCAGATGGTTATAGTAGTACTTTTTTCCAATTTCATTGGAAGGATCTTGGGGATCTTATTTGTGAGGCAATTCTGGAATGCTTGGATAGAGATACCATTTTCTCTTCTATTAATTCTACTAGAATCACTCTTATTCCTAAGAAGGCTAATCCTGTGAAGCCGAGTGAGTTTAAACCAATTTCTTGTTGCAATGTGATATATAAGTGCCTCTCCAAGATGTTGTGTGAAAAATTAAAGATGGTGCTTCCTTCTTTAATTTAGTCGAATCAAGGAGCGTTTGTACAAGGCAGAGATATTCTACACAATGTGCTTTTGTGTCAGGAGATAGCTCGTGGTTATGGTAGAAAGAAGATTTCTCCTAGATGCATGCTTAAAATTGATCTTGCTAAAGCATATGATTCGACTAAATTTTGGTAGTTTTGAAATTCCCTCCCACTTTCATATAATGGATCATGATGTGCATTTCTTCAACCTCTTATTCCATTCAAGTCAATGGGGATTCACATGGTTATTTTAGAGGAGGTAGAGGTTTGAGACAAGGTGATCCTTTGTCCCCATTAATTTTTGTGATTGTTATGGATTACTTATCTCAGAGCCTTAATTCTTTGAAGGATGATCCTCTTTTTCAGTTTCATTCGGGTTGTGAGAAGCTTCAGATAAATCATTTGATGTTTGCAGACGATTTAGTTGTGTTCTGTGCTGCAGATGAGTATTCAGTTCAAAAAGCTATGGATGTTTTTGAACACCTTGGTTTAGCTACGGTGCTCAAAGCTAATCCTATTAAGTCTCAGTTGGATATTGAGGGTTGTTCTGATGCTGTGAAAGACAATATCAGAAAGATTACAAATTTTCAAGAAGACCAATTGCCTTTTAGGTATCTGGGGGTACCTATTTCTGCAAACAGATTAACATCAGTGGATTGTGCTATGCTTGTTGATAAATTGACAACTAGAATCAAGGGATGGTCTACGAGGAAGATATCTTATGCTAGTAGAGTGACTTTGGTGAATTCAGTTCTGATGGGTACTTTCAGTTACTGGGCGAGAATGTTTCTTCTCCCTAGAACTGTGGTTGAAAAAATAACGCAGCTGTGTAGAAATTTCATTTGGAGTGGGGATTGCAGCTATAAACGTATTCGTTTGGTGAAATGGGAGACACTTTGTTCTCCTAAAAAATTTGGTGGAATTGGATTAAGGAACCCAATTATTTGGAACAAAGCTTGTATGGGGAAATTAGTTTGGGAGATTCAGAATAAGAAGGAGAGTCTTTGGATTCAATGGGTTCATACTAAACATATTAAAAAGAAAGTTTGGAGGGATATCAAGCCAAAGGGGGACTCTTGTTGGTATTAGAAGAAATTATGCAAGGCAAAGGAAGAAATCGTTAACAATTATGTTGACTTGTTTGCCTAGAATTGTTGCTTTGTTTCGGGTATCTACAGGAAGTTGAGTAACAATACACAGAAAGTTCCCTGGGCAAAAACGATTTGGTGTGCTGCTGCACAGCCCAGACAATCATTTATTTCATGGCTTGGGATGCACAATAGATTACCTGTGGCAGAGAGACTGGCTGAACATAGTTGTGCAATTGACAGAGATAGTAAACTTTGTAATGGTCAAGCTGAAACAGTTGATCATATTCTTTTCTCCTGTGATTATAGTACTGAGGTCAGAAGAAATATTGCTCAATGGCTGGGTATTGATTATTGTTTTAGCTCTCTACATCAATGGGTACACAGATGGGGGCATTGTAAGAAGAATAAAGTTATCAACATTATTGCTTCTGCTAGTGTTTCAAACATCATTGGCACAGTTTGGGATGTTCGAAATGATAAGAGATTCAATGGAGTCACCACACTGTGGAGAGTACTGTGAAGAAAATCAAGAATATTTTGATTACAGATTGTGATATGTAGCCAAGAAGTCCAAAAAGTATGAAAGTTGTATTGATTTCTTGCTAGCTTAATTGTTACTGGAAGTTGTTTTAGGTGGATTGTTGTATTCGGGAGTTGGTTTCCCCTCTTTTCATGGGGATCCTTTTAATGAAGTGGTTTTTGCTTGTGTGCAAAATAAATTAATGAAAATTTGGGTAAATGTAGCATCCCTCTTTAGAACTAACATTGAAAAAGGGTAGGGAAAACATACTTGTAATAAAATAAAAAAGCATCAAATAAGACAAAATAACTTGTGTATTGCTCGGGCATAAAAATTAGTTTATTTGTAACTTCATCCATTCAATATTAATTTCATTTCGTAAATGTTATAGGTTTTCAATGTATTTATTTGACTGAGAATTTCTTTATACTTTTATAATAATATTTTTCATTATGAAGTACTTTACTATATGTATAATAGAACATTGTATATGTTAAAAAACTATTAGTTAAAACTTTTAAAATTTGATTGACGTGTAGATCAAGGTGAGAATTAGTATGGAACAGATGGAGTACTTTGCAAAAGTTGGGAGGTATCAACATAAATAATAAAATTATAGAGAGAAAATATAAAATTACTTAAATTGGTAAGAATAAATTATTTTTTAAGATCAAAAGAAGGGGAAAACTTTACTGTAAAGATTGAAACTATGCAATGTCGCCCTGTCAAATTCATGGGTAAATGCAATTTACCCAAATTTATCAGGTTTTACCTAAATTTACCAAAACTTACCAAACTTAAAAAAATAAAAAATAAATTAATTTTGACATATTGGCATCAATTTGCCAAAAGTTACCAGAATTTATCAAAAGTTACCAAAATTACCAAAAGTTACCAAAATTTAACTTTTATCCAACTATTTTTTACTAATGAATTTGACAGGGAATCTATTCTAGCACGGTCTCAGGACCCCACCATCTATCCACACTTTAATGTGATTGCACTAGATGTCCAGCTTTGCAGCCTCATGGGTCGAGATATTCAAATTTCTCCTAACAAAAGAAATGGACACAAAATCAAAGCATATAAACAAAGTTGAGGTTATTCTTCAGACAAGCATCTTCAACAAGGGGGGTATTGAGTGTTAGAAATAACGAACAATGAGATGGAGTAAAGAAACCACGGAAGATGGGGGATCACTTGGGTGGCTAGGAGTCGAGGGCAAGCCCGTCTCCCCTTAAGACTTATTCACTAGACCGTGAATAGACTCAAGGGTAAAACCTAACTTCTTGTAAGCAAAGTTACAAGATTTCTCAAAGGACTCAAAGAGTTGCTGCAGTCAACACCTTAAGAATGTGTTGAATACTCTCTAGAAAAGAAAGATGATGTATTTTGGCCCACGCCAAATACATCCCTAAAGGCCCAAAATAAATTCCAGGGAAAAAGGCAAGCTATGGAGGAAAACATGAGCATAGAGGCCCATAGGCCCATAGGCCCATACATATTGTGTGCTCCTTATGGCAAGAGGATGTCCAAACATCCTAAGGTCTACAACAACACGCCAGGCAAGCCCAAGAAAGGCCCAAGGTCACGTCCATGAGGGCAAATTTCGTCAATTGAGTTCTTTTTGGATGTATTTTATTTTTATAGCTTTTATTATTTTGGTGTGTTTTAATTAATTAGGAGTAGATAAATCTAGAACATTCTAAACTGTTCTAGAATGTTCTAGAAAGTCAAAGTAGGCGTGTGATTGGAAGAGTAGGCGCCAAATTGGTTGTTATCCTAGATAAGGTTGGCTTATTTTGTAACTAATCCATATTGGATTACGAAAGCCTAAACCTATTAGGATAAGGAGTCCTAATCCAAGAGAAAGTTGGAGTAGTTAGGCATGTACTACTAGGATTTCTTGGCTTGCACGCCAAGTAGGAGTAATCCTAGTCTAATTAGTATGGCTTGCACGCCAAGTAAGGAATCCTAGGGGAGTTAGGACTCTCCTAGTATAAATAGCTTAGTTTGCAATCTTTAGAAATCAATCAGTTGAGAAATATGAATCAAGCTTTAAGCTTACCCCCTTGAGTGTTAGGATTAACCCTCTCCCCTCTTCTATTGTATCTTGGTGTGGTAACCAAGTGGTTTAGGAAGAACTTGATCCTAGGTTGCGGTCTAGATCAAGAAACCCTAGGTTGTCCTTGTGGATTCAAGTAGGAAATCTAGCTCTATCCCATTATCTTTCTATTTCTTAGAAAGATAATATCTACCCTCACCTCACCACCTCCCTCCAACGCCACTCTCTACCACCACAACTCCCCTTCAATCGTCCACCCTCCTCCCTCCTCACAAAATAGCTCAACCAACTCCCTCTTTCTCCATAACAAACTCATAACAACTTTCTCTCTCCTCTAACAACCTCTCAACCCTCTTCCTCCCTCCTTTCCTCACGTCAACTCTCCTCTCTCTCTCCCCTCTTTCACGTCAATCCCTCCCTTCTCACCAGCCAAGAATCAACCACCTTTTCCCATTCAAGATTCAACCCTTCTTGAATTTTGAAACCACAAAAGCCCTCACGGCAAAATCCCTTCCCTATTCTCACCCATCTCACGTGAACCACCCCATCCTTATATTTAAATTCACGTGTGGTACCCCACTCTTAGATCGTTTGCACGTCTCTCCTATGATGTGTAATTGATCAACCATTCTCTTGATCCCATTCTACATCATAATTTTGGTATCAGAGCTCTAGGTTGTTTTGAGTGCAAACCAAACACATGACCTTTTTCAACCCAATCCCCAAACCTGCTATTCCAATAGTTAAACCTGCTATTCCAATAGCTTAACCTGCTATTCTAATAGCTTAACCTGCTATTCCAATAGCTTAACCTGCTATTCCACAAGCATTACCTGCAATCCAAACACTTAACCTTCAAACCTTCAGTACCAACCTGCAATCCTAAACTCCACAAACAGCCTAAACATATTACCTCTTCTTACCCAACGTCACTCTGGACGTTCCAAAACCCCTACCATGGCATCTGGAAGCAACAGTCCTAAAAATAAAGATCCTACTGAGCAGTGGAAGCAAGAGAAAGCAGAATTGGAAGGAAGAATCGCTTATCTTTCTGATCAGTTGAAGCGATACATGAATCTGCAATTCAGGACACCACGGGAAGAAGAAGAAGTCATCCCCAGCAGTCCTAGCGAAACTGAGCACTCTGCTAGCTCAACTCGGAGGTCACGTCAGTCTAGGCGTGCACCAAGAGAAGAAAGGCTCGACTTCAAGGTCGACATTCCTGAATTCGACGGTAATCTTGATCCTGAAATCTTCCTTGACTGGATTCAAACTGTCGAACGAGTATTTGACTTGAAAGATATTGCCGATGATAAGAAAGTCAAATATATTTCTCTTAAACTGCGGAAGCATGCTAGTATTTGGTGGACTAACCTACAGAAAAAGCGACAGCATGCCGGGAAAGAAAAGATCCGCTCTTGGGAAAAGATGAAAAAGAAACTTAACTCAAAGTTTCTTCCTGCAAGCTACTTCAAAGACAACTATCTTCGTTTGCAGCAACTGGCCCAAGGATCTAAATCTGTTGAAGAGTTTACCAAAGAATTCGAACACCTACTCTGGAGGTGTAACTTGAAAGAAGATGAACCTCAAACTCTTGTGAGGTATCTTGCTGGTTTAAACGAAAACATAAGGTATGTGGTGGAACTTCAACCTTATGAAACTTATGATGAATTGAGTACTTTGGCTAACAAAGTGGAACAGCAAAAGAAAAGAAGAGGCAAGGAGGCACCAAACAGGAACCCTAGTTCCCAAAGAACTCCCTACACGCCTCAAACATACACCCAACAAAAGAGCCAAAACCAATCCCATCCGTCCGCCACAAAAACGCCTCACCCTACGCCCCAAACTGTGACAAAACCACCACAGGTCACGCCAATGGATAAGAAGAGGTGCTTCAGGTGTCAAGGGCTCGGTCATATTACTTCTGAGTGCCCTAATAAGAGAGCCATCACTCTTGTGGAATTCCAAAACGCTCTCTTTGAACCTGAACCAACGGATGTCGAAGAAGAACCCCACGCCATTCACAACGAATCTGAAGAAGAGGTCGTGGAAGAACCAGATCAGGGCGAGATGCTGGTTATGAGGAGAATACTGAATAGCTCTCCAATTCCTGAAGATCTGCAGCAACGGGAAACTATCTTCCATTCCCGCTGTACTGTGCAAGGGAAAGTTTGTTCTTTAATCGTCGACGGTGGAAGTTGTACTAACGCAGTCTCGACAACTATGGTGAATAAGCTACAACTCCCTACAAGTCCTCACCCTTCACCCTACACTGTTCAATGGCTCAACCAGGGTAAAGGATTGAAAGTCAATCTACGCTGTTTGGTAAGCTTTTCGATTGGAAAGTCTTATCAAGATTCAATATGGTGCGATGTACTACCTATGGATGCTTGTCATATTCTGCTTGGGAGACCATGGCTATTTGACAGGGACGTCACGCACAACGGAAGAGCAAACACCTATTCGCTTATGGTGAATAAAAAGAAGGTGACCTTAGCTCCTCTGAAAGCATCCAAGCTCAAAGAAGGTGACCCAAAACTCATCTCTTTCATGGTCACTGGACGCCCTGAGTTCAGTGAGTCCAAGAAGGTCCTTACTGAAGAAGTTAGTCACGAAAATACTGCAGAAGAGCTCCCTCTATCCATCCATCACGTGAGCTCAGTGGCTAAGACTACATCAAGCTCCAGTCAACGTGAGGTCCAGTCTGTGGAATATCACGTAAACCCTACTGCTGCTCAAAGGGTTCGAAATTCAACTGTCTGTCACGCCAAGGGTATAATTGAGAAAGAAATTGTTCATCCAAGTGCCCTAGCAATCACAAGGAAGAAGAAAAGTAACTTGGTTCAGACTCAGTTAGGGATTACTGCTGCTCAAATCCCAAGAAGTCTCCTTGTATGGTTAGTCACACCCTGTGATCTAATCTATGTCTTTTCAGTTATTATGAGACTTATGAACAAGGTTCTGAAGTCCTGCATCAGCAAGTGTGTCTTGGACACCTTTATGTATAGCAAGAGTGAGAACGATCAAAACGTCCACATCATCACATCTCACGTGGAAGCTATTGCAATTGATGAAACAACCTTGGTTCATGTGAAGGTCTTGATTCACATGAAGTTCCAAATTGAGGCCACTGAAGTTCTTGAACTTGACCCTCCAAGTTTGAGGACAAACTTCTCCCAACAAGGGGGGAATGATGTATTTTGGCCCACGCCAAATACATCCCTAAAGGCCAAAAATAAATTCCAGGGAAAAAGGCAAGCTATGGAGGAAAACATGAGCATAGAGGCCCATAGGCCCATAGGCCCATACATATTGTGTGCTCCTTATGGCAAGAGGATGTCCAAACATCCTAAGGTCTACAACAACACGCCAGGCAAGCCCAAGAAAGGCCCAAGGTCACGTCCATGAGGGCAAATTTCGTCAATTGAGTTCTTTTAGGATGTATTTTATTTTTATAGCTTTTATTATTTTGGTGTGTTTTAATTAATTAGGAGTAGATAAATCTAGAACATTCTAAACTGTTCTAGAATGTTCTAGAAAGTCAAAGTAGGCGTGTGATAAGAAGAGTAGGCGCCAAATTGGTTGTTATCCTAGATAAGGTTGGCTTATTTTGTAACTAATCCATATTGGATTAGGAAAGCCTAAACCCATTAGGATAAGGTTGTTGTAACCGACTCCCCTTTGGATAAGGAGTCATAATCCAAGAAAAGTTGGAGTAGTTAGGCGTGTACTACTAGGATTTCTTGGCTTGCACGCCAAGTATGAGTAATCCTAGTCTAATTAGTATGGCTTGCACGCCAAGTAAGGAATCCTAGGGGAGTTAGGACTCTCCTAGTACAAATAGCCTAGTTTGCAATCTTTAAAAATCAATCAGTTGAGAAATATGAATCAAGCTTTAAGCTTACCCCCTTGAGTGTTAGGATTAACCCTCTCCCCTCTTCTATTGTATCTTGGTGTGGTAACCAAGTGGTTTAGGAAAAACTTAATCCTAGGTTGCGGTCTAGATCAAGAAACCCTAGGTTGTCCTTCTTGTGGATTCAAGTAGGAAATCTAGCTCTATCCCATTATCTTTCTATTTCTTAGAAAGATAATATCTACCCTCACCTCACCACCTCCCTCCAACGCCACTCTCTACCACCACAACTCCCCTTCAATCGTCCACCCTCCTCCCTCCTCATAAAATAGCTCAACCAACTCCCTCTCTCTCCATAACAAACTCATAACAACTTTCTCTCTCCTCCAACAACCTCTCAACCCTCTTCCTCCCTCCTTTCCTCACGTCAACTCTCCTCTCTCTCTCCCCTCTTTCATGTCAATCCCTCCCTTCTCACCATCCAAGAATCAACCACCTTTTCCCATTCAAGATTCAACCCTTCTTGAATCTTGAAACCACAAAAGCCCTCACGGCAAAATCCCTTCCCTATTCTCACGTGAACCACGCCATCCTTATATTCAAATTCACGTGTGGTACCCCACTCTTAGATCATTCGCATGTCTCTCCTATGATGTGTAATTGATCAACCATTCTCTTGATCCCATTATACATCATAATTTTGGTATCAGAGCTCTAGGTTGTTTTGAGTGCAAACCAAACACATGAAGGAAAACATGAGCATAGAGGCCCATAGGCCCATACATATTGTGTGCTCCTTATGGCAAGAGGATGTCCAAACATCCTAGGGTCTACAACAACACGCCAATCAAGCCCAAGAAGAGGCCCAAGTCACGTCCATGAGGGTCAATTTCGTCAATTGTGCTTTTTTTGGATGTATTTTATTTTTATAGCTTTTATTATTTTGGTGTAATTTAATTAATTAGGAGTAGATAAATCTAGAACATTCTAAACTGTTCTAGAATGTTCTAGAAAGTCAAAGTAGGCGTGTGATAGGAAGAGTAGGCGCCAAATTGATTGTTATCCTAGATAAGGTTGGCTTATTTTGTAACTAGTCCATATTGGATTAGGAAAGCCTAAACCTATTAGGATAAGGTTGTTGTAACCGACTCCCCTTTGGATAAGGAGTCCTAATCCAAGAGGAAGTTGGAGTAGTTAGGCGTGTACTACTAGGATTTCTTGGCTTGCACGCCAAGTAGGAGTAATCCTAGTCTAATTAGTATGGCTTGCACGCCAAGTAAGGAATCCTAGGGGAGTTAGGACTCTCCTAGTATAAATAGCCTAGTTTGCAATCTTTAGAAATCAATCAGGTTAGAAATATGAATCAAGCTTTAAGCTTACCCCCTTGAGTGTTAGGATTAACCCTCTCCCCTCTTCTATTGTATCTTGGTGTCGTAACCAAGTGGTTTAGGAAGAACTTGATCCTAGGTTGCGGTCTAGATCAAGAAACCCTAGGTTGTTCTTCTTGTGGATTCAAGTAGGAAATCTAGCTCTATCCCATTATCTTTCTATTTCTTAGAAAGATAATATCTACCCTCACCTCACCACCTCCCTCCAACACCACTCTCTACCACCTCAACTCCCCTTCAATCGTCCACCCTCCTCCCTCCTCACAAAATAGCTCAACCAACTCCCTCTCTCTCCATAACAAACTCATAACAACTTTCTCTCTCCTCCAACAACCTCTCAACCCTCTTCCTCCCTCCTTTCCTTACGTCAACTCTCCTCTCTCTCTCCCCTCTTTCACGTTAATCCCTCCCTTCTCACCATCCAAGAATCAAACCCCTTTTCCCATTCAAGATTCAACCCTTCTTGAATCTTGAATCCACAAAAGCCCTCACGGAAAAATCCCTTCCCTATTCTCACCCATCTCACGTGAACCACCCCATCCTTAGACTCAAATTCACGTGTGGTACCCCACTCTTAGATCGTTTTCACGTCTCTCCTATGCTGTGTAATTGATCAACCATTCTCTTGATCCCATTATACATCAAAGGAGAAGATGAATGAAGGAGTGAGGATGAATGTGAGATTCATCCTCCTTATATAGTGAACTTTGGAGCCAAAAAAGAGTCAAACCTTTCCATAGTCATTGGGCATAATCCAAGGGATTGAGTTGAATAATATTGATGAGAAATCATGACTGATTTCTCAGTCAATATCATCCAAAAACCTGCCCAAATATATTTCAACACGAGGCATAAATCAAGGGATTTCAAAAATCAATCCCGACTGTGATCAACACGGGTCGTGTTGATCCAACACGACCGTGTTGGATCAACACGACCCGTGTTGATCTTGTGCCCAATTTTTGTGCTCTCTGGACGTCAACACGGGTCGTGTCATGCCGAGCACGATCCGTGTTGAGTCCGTTTTACTTGTTAAGCTTGCCTTCGACCTATCTGGTCGATCTTATGCTTATAAATTATATTTTATGCCTCTTTACTCTTGAAATACTCCAACAATCCCCCGCCATTTCAAGAGTACCACTTGAAATAGCCCGGAATCCCTCACTTGGGTAAAAATACCCCCGCCATACATGGCGACTTCTAGAAAGATTCAACACTCGAGAAATCGAGGAGTTGTTATGCATCATGAAAGTGCCTTTCGACTTGAACTTCCACTTTGTGTACATAATTTCAATATTAGTCTGAATGATAAAGTAGACAAGTCTTTGAACTTTATATCCTTGTTTGACTAATTGGATACATATCACACACACAACCCAAAACCTTGCTTAAATAAAGACACTATTTTACAACCGGCCATGTGTCCCATACCCTCCGCGAGAACCATCAATCCCTCCCAGCCCTAGGCTATCCGAAGCGGCCCACTTCACGTCCTCGCATAGGCAGACTTTTACGCCCCGTAATAGAGCTCCCTATCTCATCGATTCAAAGTCTGTTAATGAGTCGAAGACTCAAACCTCTTGAACATTATGGTTCTTGAGCATCACCTTGTCCTTGGGATGATATAACTTGAATAATTAATGCTCCAATTATCATTCAACGTCGTCGACCATTGAACTCAAGGCTTGACAAGAGGTGTCAAGCGTGAGTTGGAGCTCCGTTGATGATAATTATATGATCGGGCTAACTCCCATCCCCTTTGATGTTTAAAACACCAACTCCTTGGTCAATCCTTTAGTGAAAGGATCGGCCAAATTCTCACTTGTCTTGACATAAGTCACTGCCACAACTCCATCCTTGATGAGTTGATGAACATAAGCGTGTCGTAACCCAATGTGCCTTGACTTGCTATTGTAGACACGATTATAAACACTTGCAATTGTGGCATTGTTGTCACAATAAAGTGTTGTTGGAGGCATAGGCTTTCTCCATAGAGGAATTTCCAACAACAAATTTCGTAGCCATTCCACCTCTTTACAAGCGGCGGCCAACGCTACAAACTCGGAAGCCATGGTGGAATCCGAGATACATGCTTGTTTCTTATAACCCCATGAAAAAGCACCTCCACCAAGTAAAAACACCCAACCGGAGGTTGAAGTTTAATCATCCTTGTCACTTATCCAACTTGCATCGGAGTATCCTTCTAAAACTGAAGGTTCTCCCTTAAACCGCAAGCTATAATTTTTGGTAAGTTTTAGGTATCTCAAAACCCTCTTAACCGCTTGCCAATGCTCTTTGCTTGGGTTGCTAGTAAATCTACTAAGCTTCCCTACCGCAAAGGCTATATCCGGCCTTGTACAAGTCATAGCATACATTAAGCTACCAATGACTTTAGCGTACTCCAATTGGGCATAAGGTCTCCCATTGTTCTTAGTTAGTTTGATGCTTGGATCAAATGGGTTAGTTGCCACGTAGGGACTCTTGTGAAACTTTCCTAACACTTTTTCCACATAATGTGATTGTGTTAGACTTATTCCATCGTTATTTCTAATGATCTTGATACCAAGTATCACATCCGCTTCTCCCAAGTCCTTCATCGAGAACTTAGCGGATAGAAAACTTTTAGTTTTCTCAACTTGTTCCATGTCGGTACCAAATATCAACATGTCATCAACATATAGGCATATAATCACCCCCTTTCCATTCTCAAACTTAGAATAGACACACTTATCCGACTCATTGATCTTAAAACAAATCCAAGCACTACCTCATCAAATTTATGATGCCATTGCTTAGGTGCTTGCTTTAGACCATACAAAGATTTTATGAGTTTACATACTTTATTCTCATGACCATTTTCAACAAACCCCTCGGGTTGTTCCATATACACCTCCTCTTCTAGTTCTTCATTTAGGAATGTCGTCTTGACATCCATTTGATGGATTACTAGCTTATGGATAGTGGCTAAAGCTATAAGTACTCTTATAGTTGCAATCCTAGCCACGGGTGCATAAGTGTCAAAGTAATCGATACCATATCTTTGAGTAAAGCCCCTTACTACTAACCGAGCTTTAAATGTTTCTATGGTACCATCTACTTTCTTTTTGTGCTTAAAGATCCATTTTGATGTAATGGGTTTACATCCGGGTGGTAAATCTACTAAAATCCAAAGATTATTATCCTTAATGGAGTCTATCTCATCTTCTACCGTTTCCTTCCAAAAGGAAGCATCTTGTCACTCCATGGCCTCTTTGAAAGTTTTAGGATCTTCATCTACATTGTAGATGTAGGGAGTCTTATACTCAATAGAGTTCCTATCTCCCTCTACTAAATAGACAATGAAATCCGAGCCATAATCCTTGGATTTCCTTGTCCTCTTACTCCTTCTTATTTCCTCAACATCTTGTTGAGTTTCTTGAATAGCATCCTTTGGAATCATGTCATGAATGACATCCTTTGGTCTAGGAATTGAAGAGAACCGAGTCTCATCAAATATTGCATCTATTGACTCTATTACGGTGTTCACCGTTATGTAGTCATTTGGTTCGATAACCATAAACCTATAGACTTTGCTTTTAAAAGCATAGCCTATAAAGATGCATTCAATTCCTCTGTCTCCCAATTTTCTTTTCTTTGGTTCCGGGACCCTTACAATGGCCCGACACCCCCATACTCTAAGATGCTTTAGAGTTGGCTTTCTTTTATTCCAAAGTTCATATGGGGTTTTAGAGTTCCCTTTTAGAGGAACCCTATTTAAATATAACAAGTCGTTAATAAGGCTTCACCCCAAAACCCTTCACTTAGACCGAGTAAGATAGCATGGAGTTAACCATTTCTTTTAATGTCCTATTTTTTTCTTTTGGCCACACCATTTTGTTGAGGTGTATAAGGTGTCGTTGTCTCATGCACCACACCACAACCTTGAAAATAATTTGGATCATAGTATTCACCACCCCTATCGGATCTTATTCTTTTTATTTGGGCCTCACATTGTAACTCACTTTTAGTCTTGTATATTTTAAACTTGTCTAAAGTTTCATCTTTTGAATGCAAAAGAAATACTTGGCAATACTTAGAAAAATCATCAATGAAAGTCACATAGTATCTTTTTTCTCCTATAGAAGGAGTGCTATGGAAATCTCCTAAATCACTATGAATCAATTCAAGCAATTTAGAATTTCCCATAATACTTGGAAAGGAATTCTTGGTGATTTTAGTTAACATGCATGTTCTACACTTCTCAATCTTATCATCCAAAGTTGGGATTAGGTCAAGATTAGACATGCACTTAATCTTATTGTAATTAACATGTCCAAGTCTCAAATGCCAAAGAGAAGATTTTAAACAAGAACCAAGAAAGTAAACGGAAACATCATTCTTATTGCCACTTGTAGCGTTAAGCTTAAACATATCACCACATGCATAGTCTTTTCCTACAAAGACCCCTCCCTTAGACAAAACATAGTTGTTCCCTTCATACACTTGCTTAAACCCAAACTTACTTAAGAGAAAACCCGAAACAAGATTCTTACATATTTCCGGAACTAAACACACATCGTTTAAAAGCAATGTCTTTCCGGAAGTAAATACAAGTTCAACTTGTCCTATTCCTTCCACCTTAACCGGGGAGTTGTTGCCCATAAAGAGCTTCCTCCCCTCTTCGGCGGGTTGGATAGTCTTGAAGAGAGAACATTCCATGCATACGTGCCGAGCCGCACCCGAATCAACCCACCAAATATCGTCGCTTGAAACGACATTAATTTGGTCCTTAATCATGGCTACGAAGGGTCCATTGGACTCCTTCTTACCACCATGATTCTGAGTGTTGTTGTTTGAAAGCCCGTGTTTCTTCCTCCAAACCGGACATTCCCTCTTGGGGTGACCCGGCTTACCGCATTCCCAACAAACCATTTTTGGTTTCTTGTTGCTCTTGTTCTCAAACTTATTCTTGTTCTTTGTTCCTCTTGTGTTCTCTTGAACCACATGCACCTTGGAGGGATTCTCCTTGGTAACATCCTGCATTCTCAATTCCTCCTCAATATGGAGATGGTTAGACAAACCCTCAAGAGATATGGGTTCCTTAGAATGCATTAAGGTTCTCTTAGTTTCTTTCCATGAAGGGGGAGCTTGCCAATTATTGAAGATACAATATAGGCCTCATCTATGTGGATGTTATGTTGAACAAAATTGTTTAATATATGTTGAATTTCATGCAATTGGTCAAGAACTTTTCTACCTTCAACCATTTTAAAATTATTAAATTGGCTCACAAGAAAGTTCTTACTTGTAGAATCCTCCGGCATGTATTTTGCTTCGAGCATCTCCCAAAGCTCCTTGACGGACACGACGTTTTGATAGACGTCGAATAGAGCATCCGTCATCCCGTTGAGAATATGGCCTACACAAATGTAGTTGTCGTTCTCCATCTTAAGCCGACGCCTTGTTTGCTCCGCCGTCTCGTCATCACCCTTCGTCGGAACGTCTTGGGTGAGCATTTACACCACCTTGAGAGTGGTGAGCATCAAGTGCATCTTCTTTTTCCATCTACGGAAATCAATCCCCTCAAACTTATCCAACTTGTGAAAGTTGTTGGTCATGTCTTTCAAGGAGTGAGACATCGTGGATAAGTCTTAAGATTGTTGGAAATAACGAACAATGAGATGGAGTAAAGAAACCACGGAAGATGGGGGATCACTTGGGTGGCTAGGAGTCGAGGGCAAGCCCGTCTCCCCTTAAGACTTATTCACTAGACCGTGAATAGGCTCAAGGGTAAAACCTAACTTCTTGTAAGCAAAGTTACAAGATTTCTCAAAGGACTCAAAGAGTTGCTGCAGTCAACACCTTAAGAATGTGTTGAATGCTCTCTAGAAAAGAAGGAGAAGATGAATGAGGGAGTGAGGATGAATGTGAGATTCATCCTCCTTATATAGTGAACTTTGGAGCCAAAAAGGAGTCAAACCTTTCCATAGTCATTAGGCATAATCCAAGGGATTGAGTAGAATAATATTGATGAGAAATCATGGCTGATTTCTCAGTCAATATCATCCAAAAACCTGCCCAAATACATTTCAACACAAGGCATAAATCAAGGGATTTCAAAAATCAATCCCGACTGTGATTAACACGGATCGTGTTAGGTCAACACAGTCCGTGTTGTAGCCAACATGACCCGTGTTGGATCAACACGACCCGTGTTGATCCTGTGCACAATTTTTGTGCTCTCTGGACGTCAACACGGGTCGTGTCATGCCGAGCACGATCCATGTTGAGTCCGTTTTACTTGTTAAGCTTGTCTTCGACCTATCCGGTTGATCTTATGCTTATAACTTATATTTTATGCCTCTTTACTTTTGAAATACTCCAACATTGAGCACCATGACTGTGGGCGTAATCTCCTCTGTCAACATCTTTCCAAGTGTTTTGGTCGTCGGATCCACCATTTCTGTGTGGATTCGCTTGTTGTTGACCTAACTGGGTTAGCTTGGAGATCCAGGAGAAGACCAGTCAATATCAACTTCACTGCAACGTTGATTGTTAAAACTCTAGCTAGGTTTCAACTTCCAGACTGCCTGGATCTATAATACGCTGGACACTCGCGACTTGGAAATTATATTCTTTCACCAAGGTGAATAATTCTCTTTGTCTGCCAACACTCTGAAATCAAAAAATTAGACATATTGACTAATCATCCCACTGAAAAAGGTGGTGCTCACACTGCGACAGTTAGGAGTCTAGGGGTGTGCACAAAATCGGAACCGACAAACCGAGTCGTGAATTGGACGAACCGTACTGTGAACCGGAAAAATCGAACCGAAACGGTTAACCAAACTGACGGATCGATAGGCTATCCAGTTTGGTTCTAGTTCACGACTTCGAAACCGACAGTTAACCGAAACCGACCTGATGGAATTTTTTTTTTAAAAATTATGACTAATTTACAAATTTATACAAATTTATATCTAATTTGTTTAAAGCTACTATGTAAGTATGCATAACTCGACCGATAAAAATTGGACCTTTAGGTGGATTATTGACTTAGATAGCATATGGATTTTAGATAGTCCCTTCTCTTATCTCACTTGTCATACCAATCCTATTGCTATTACAAACTGGACCTTAGCATAATCAAAGCTCCCTGGTTAAAGCTAGCTAATAGTAGCTCCAAATTTTGTGGCCTATAGGGTTGGCGTAAATATTACTTTACTAAACACCAACATCTGCTAATAAAAATAAAAGTTTTGAAGTTTTCATTTATAATTAAGATAGGAACTTATTATGATAAAGATATAACATCAAAAACTCTGGATAGTAGGTATGTATGATATATATTTGCTACCGCCTGATGTTGGCAAGTGGGACTACACCTTTCTTAACTGTTTAAGAACATGTGAGGTCATATTTATCGGTTAACCATGGTTAACCGGTAATTGTACCGAAATAATAGTTAAGCAATGCCCAGTTAATCAGTTTATCTAGTTCCGGTTCCGTTCCACAATCTTCCAAACCAAAAAACTGATTAACCGACCCAAAACAATCGAAATCGAATTGCACTCACCCATAGTTAGGAGTCAAGGAGAACAGGGAACCCAATCTAAAGTTTTTAGTCGACCTTCTCCGTTTGGGTTTATTAATAGTGGGCCTAGCTTTAGGAGGTCTTCCCCCTTTGGACCTAGGGTTATTGACCATGAAGGACGGCCAGAAGCAATTTTGACAGTTTGGTCTTGGCAGGACATATTGGTCCTTTTTTGCAATTAAACATGGTGCCCAAAATGATGACTGGGCATGCCATGTGTTTGGTTTTTTTTTTTGTTCAAATGTAAAAATCGGTTCGGTTTTTTTTGTAAGAGAAACATGGGTTTCGAATGGGTGCCAGAAGAAGAAGAAGAAGAAGAAGAAGAAGAGGTTTTGTGAAAATATAATCCATTATTCATTCGTAGACAAGTGCAAAGAAACAAAAAATGAGCAACTCACTCCCAAAACTAAAATTTATACAAATTGTTGATGTTTTACTGTAAAAAAACAAAAATATTACAAAGAAACCAAAAACTCCATATCATCTTCTTCTTCTTCTCCTTTCTTCTTCAATTTCTTCTTATTTCTCTTACTTCTTCTTCTTCTTCTTCTTCTTCTTCTTCTTCTTCTTCTTGCCACCCATTTGAGACCCATGTTTCTCTTACAAAAAAACCGAACCGGTTTTTACATTTGAACAAAAAAAAATCAAACACATGGCATGCTCAGTCATCATTTTGGGCCCCATGTTTAATTGCAAATAAGGACTGGCACCCATCTGAGACCCATGTTTCTCTTACAAAAAAACCGAACCGGTTTTTACACTTGAACAAAAAAAAAATCAAACACATGGCATGCTCAGTCATTATTTTGGGCCCCATGTTTAATTGCAAATAAGGACTAATATGTCCTGCCGAGACCAAACTATCAAAATTGCTTCTGGGCCGTCCTTCATCTTCAATAACCCTTAGACCTATTAACAGTGGGCATGCCTTTACACTATATCTGGTGCAACAGATTTTCAGCATGATTGAGCAACCCAAAGTTGCGGAAGCACTAACTAGGGTTAGGCATAACCAGTTAATTGCATAACCGGTTAACCGTATTTGCGGTTTTTGGATTTTGAAAACCTAAACCTAAACCTAAACCAAATAACTGGTTAACCGCTTTGAAATATGGAAACCTAAACCAAACCAAAACTGTCGGTTAACCACATATTATATGCGGTTAACCACGGTTTATGGTTAACCGTAGCAAAGATATTCAATTTCCCAGTTTCTGGCTTGGAATTGTTTAAAATTTAAAAATTAAAACTCACTCATTTTTTACCACTGAAGCAGCACATAATAGACGCTCATACCTAAGAGTTTTTTTTGTTAACTAAAATCGGTTAAACGCGGTTAACCATTTTAGAAAATTTCAAAACCTAAACCTAAACAGGTTTGGCTAACCGAAACCGCTTTTACACAAAAATTAATTCAATTAAGTCTAACCGGTTCAGTTTTGCCTGTTTATCGGTTTAGGTTTTCGGTTTAGGTTTTCGCGCCCACCCCTAACACTGATAGGTAATGAAACCTCTGTGACTGATTGATAGTGGCGTATCCGCTCATATGAATGGAGATGAAACACTTCTAAAATATATTGAAACATTTAACCCATGGTGGTTGATTTCCCAAATGGAGCCAAAACAGTAGCCAACAAGGAGGGAAAATTTCCTTGATAAATAAATTGCAGCTGCATCGATCACTTTTTGTTCATTCTCTAAATTGGAACCTTGTTTCAGTATATCATTTATGTAAGGATTTAAAATGCATAACCGTATTTGGTGAAAATCATTGTATCTTACATGTCTACACCCCGGGAATTCCTATTTGTACGGGTAAACAACGTGACGAGGTCTACTTCTATAAGGAACATCAAGAAGGCGTTTGAATCAATGTTGTTCGCACTAGAAACCTATAGCATCAAAGACTCGGGCATATCTCAAAGGAAATATTGTATTTTCTTAATGAATCTTTACGAGGTACAAGTTTAGCTATTGAAAGTGATGACACTTGTGCATTTGCTTAAGAGAAAACAAACTAGGAACTCATTTGTTATCAATGAGAATAAAGTAAAAGGCTTGTTTGATATTATTCATGCTGACGTATAGGGTCCATACAGATTTTTTGCATCATGTGGTGCACACTACTTTCTCATCGTTGTGGATGATATCAATCTAGGTATTTGGGTTTATATGATATTACAAAAGAATGAAACTGAAAAACACTTGAAAAATTTTATTGTGTTTGTCAAAAATCAATTTGGGAGAAATGTTAAGGAAGTAAGAAGTGGCAATGGTGTAACACACCGACCCCTCAAGGGTCGTAGACATTAGCGAGCTTTACGAGTCAACGAATGGCCCCACAAATCAATACAAGTACTTTCGGCGTGCTTTGGCTTCACTCACATGATACCGGGGAAAATTTCCCAAGAGCCCATCCTTTCGGGTGCTTTACAGAATGAATGTTGTTCACTTCACACTCGATACCTATAGCCTCAAAGACTGGACATCTCTCAAAGGAAATATACTATTTTCTGAATTAATAATCTTTACGAGGTACTAGTTTAGCTATTGAAAGTGATGACACTTGTGAAATTTGCTTCAGAGCAAAAAAAAAAAAGGAAGTCATTTATTATTAGTGACGACTGAGAATAAAGTAAAATGCTTTTTTGACATCATTTATGCTAACATAGGGGGTCGAGGTGTTTGGGCTTATATACTATTATAAAAGAATGAAACCAAAAACTTGAAAAATCAATTTGGGAGAAATCTTAAGGCAGTAAGTGGTAATGGTTTAACGCATCGACCCCTCCCTGGCCGCTGACATTAGCGAGAACAACTTTACATATCGACAATTGGCCCCACAAATCATAATGGATCCTTTCAGCGTGCTTTGCCCTTACTCACACGCTACTTTGAAAACCTCCATGGAGGTCGCCCAACCTGAGACTATTTCCAACCAAGCACGCTTAATTGGGGAGTCCCCAATGGATGAACTTCCTAAAAGGAAGGTGCACTTTGGTGATTGGCTAGTCCTTTCAATCCTTTTTTGCGACACTTTAACCATATAACAAGGTATTACAATGACCCTCACTTAAGCGTACAAGGTCCTCGTTGTGCCTCAATTCAATCCAGAATATTTTGCCTCGCTAGGTGCCTGCCTATAGATATCCTATCACTAGCGTCAACTCACGATGGCGGGCCGATTCTGATACCATCTATAATGCTTCGGCCCCTCCTGGGCCAAGGACGTTACTGACAACTGCTTCAGGGATTGACGACTAGACCCATAAATCACCACGGATCCTTTTAGCGTGTTTTATCCTCACTCCCACACTACATAGAAATACTCCCTCCATTCCATATTAATTGACTCTTTAACTAACTTTATTTATTCCAAAATAATTGTCACTTTACAATTCCCAATACCCCATTTAATTATTTTGGTTTTATTAAATATGTCTATTTACTTCTACCCACTTACTCCTCCCTCCCCCCCAATAATTCCATCTTTACTTCTACCCACTTTACAATTCCTAATGTCTATTTTTCATTCACAACAAAACTGCTCCCGACAACCACTCCCCCCCCCCCCAAACCACCACTGCCACCACCGCCACACCACACCCCCTTGAGTCGATGACACCCAACAACGAGGTGCTCCGGTCATTTCTGACGCCGACGATGACAGCCGGAGTCGGCCGGAAAAGGTTCGATGTTCGCTGGGAATTGTTTGCGAAAGCATAGGAAGCACTTATGTGGTCAAATTCGTTATTCCCGCAGCTGAGTTCTCCGGGTGTTTTCCAGCAACAATCGGTGAGATATACCATTGATATCTATTTCACCAACTTCAATTGGTGAGGCTTACCCTAAATTCATGTGAATTTGAATAAGTTGAAGCTGAGTTGTGCCAGATTTACCCTAATTTTGTGAATTAGGATAAATTGAAACTGAGATTTGAGTGGGACGAGAGCATTGGTGTTCCAGGTGCTATGATTTTTTTTCCCCTGACAAGTATGGGAAAAAGCCCAAAATTTTACTTTGTCCAGAATTAGTGTAAAGAGGCGGGGCCACTCACCAATCCTAATAATGCCAAAACCAACTAGTACTACTCATGTACTACTACATGAAATTGAAATATGAATGAATGATTTCAGGAAGGAGTATTCTTCACAAAATGAAGGTAACCCATTTTCTTTATCATTTTGGTCAATTATTCATTTTGTTATGATCAGTGCTTACTTCAACTAATGATCTCACCAAATCAAAAACCATACAGGATGATTTTTATGCTTTCCTTTTTACCTCTTGCATAGAATAGCTAACTGGTATATGATTTGATGTAACAAAGAACTAAATTTAATTGAACAATTGTTGGGTCATGCTATATTTGATGTTTGTGTTCCAGATGCTGTGATTTTTTTCCCCTGACAAGTATGGGAAAAATTGAAACTGAGCATTGTTGTCCATCTCCTGTCTTTCATTTTGTCCAGTCAGGGGATATTTTCCATATCAAGGCATAATGTCGGGGTGGTTTTCAATTTTTCTTTCTATTTATTTTTTCCAGGAGCAAGGAGTTGGGTTTGTGAAACAATGAAATTTAATTATTCAGCTTAGGTCTTCTGTTGTTGTCAATTGAGTACTGAGGTTTGGCAATAATTTTTCTGTTTTTGGGTTTTATCAGAGATACTCATTGTGAGTGTTGAAGTTGAGAAATGTGCATTTTTTGTGTGAACTCCTTGTGGCAAATGAATTGAACAATGACTCAGGTACACACTTATGACAGAAAATATGGGAAGCGTGTGTAACTTCCATTTAACCCTCAGACATAAACCCTTAGGCAAGGCCAATTCATTTGTCATAATGCCATGTCTATATACTTTCATAATTTCATTCATTAATACACACACAATATGCAAGGTACCTGTAATTCAAGACACATTGCAAGGTACTTGTAAAACCAAAATGGACACACTCTGTGTTTCATTTGTTGAACTCCCAACCTATGATATGGTTTATTCCTAGCCTATTAGCTCAACAGTTCAACGCTAGAGCAACGTGCAATAGTGTACGTTGATGTAGGTACGAATCCCACATAGGCTTTTTGTTCAACACAATGACAGTTGATGACAATATATAAACAACAACCTTTCTTTTTTTTGCTGTTAAGTTAGTTATAGCTAGGCTTCTTTCTTCTTTGTTTATTTCCTTCTTTGTTTTCTTTCTTAGTTCTTCTTGTTTCTAGGTAGTATAAATACATCAGTTGTATATTGGTTCTCTTCATTAATTCAATTACACAATTTCATTCTGATAAACGAAATACTCCTTTTCTCTGTTTTTCTTCTTTCTGTTTTCTGTTTCTACACAAAATATAACAGTTGATCTACAAACTGTTTTTTTTTTTTTTTTTTTGCAACAAACAGACAACTTCCATATACAAGTTGCTATCCAAATGGGTAAAAAAGCACAAATAGGGGATTTATCTAAGCTGATATACAATAAAGATCAATAAATCCCAAACAGTAATCAACAAAGCTGGTAAAACACACATAGTGTACTAGCAAAATTTACGGAAAAAATCCTAAAAGAACTTAGCGAGATAAACTTTTAGCATATAAGAAATTGTTTTCTTAAGTTCATCTTGTAGATCCATCCCACCATCCAATAGTGTAGTGACTGATATCGAATTTCCATCGCCCACGGAGTCCTCCACAACCATGGAACCTGTTGAGTCCATTGAATCCTAGACAACCATATTGCTATAATCTGCCATCAACAAGTCATATCCATACACGAGAGAATATAGACATCCAAAAATGAGAGATTAAAGGCATCCAAAATGAGAGACTAAAGGCATCCAAGAAAAAAAAAAAAGTAGAATGGAAAATTATTGTTCATAAATAACAAGGTGACATCTTATGTGGTGACCACAGACCGATCACCATAGGAAAAATTTGTAACCTAACTTAGAAGACTATGTGCTTTTCCCACTACTTGGGGATCACACTTTAGTATAATTGGAAGTTCAGCGCAACGTTCTAACCTAGCTTTATTAATATGAAGAGGCTTGTAATTTTTTCCACCATTAGCTAGCATTGTTTCGATCATGCAACGTTGCAATGTTAGAAATATGCAATTCGATTTCACTGGGCAAAAGGCTTCGAAAGCATTTTGAACAGCATCTACAAGCTCATCAATGTTGTTTGGGGCTAACTCATGTTGTATTGTTTGGATTGCACTAAAAAAACCAAGATCCAATACATTTAAGTCGGGGTAGTTAAGAGGTTGGTTAACTATTTGAATATTAAAATCATCTGCACTAGCTGCTCGACGAAAGTCAGGATCATCATCCACAATGTGAGTTCTAGCATTATCCTGCTAAATTAATATAGGAAGATGTGCATCCTCCCGCGACCATTTTTCTTTGATTGCGGGGATTACTTTTTCTATTAAGAATGATTTGATGGTTTCCTTATTCACAGAAGGTATCACTTTTGTCTCCAGCGTCCCTGCCCGTCTCCTAGCACTACTACTTTTCGTCGGCACCTTGGTCACAAAAGGAAATACTCCGATTTTACCAGAGAAAAGCACATTCCCTAATGCATCAAATCTTGGCCGAGCCACAACAGTCAAAAACATAACCTTAGATATAAAGTTTTTACTTTTAGTAGTACGATATGAGCCCTCTTCGTCAGGTAGCAAGTAGTACTTTTGACATTGTCTTGTCATTTGAAACCATTTCTCATCGATGTGTACCACATTATACATTATAGTGGAGACCAGATCATGCGGTATACTACTTGATTCAATCATCGATAAACAAAACGATAATTGGGATAGTTTATTTTGTTCGGTCAAATGTGGCTTTGTAGGATTAGAGTGTCGTTTTATTTCCCCTTTTTCCAATCGTCTATGCAAGGTGGCCGTCGAACATCCCAAACCATTAGATATTGCTCAAAGAGAAGTTCGTTTTCTATAAGGCATTTGGCGTATCTCGTCTAACGAAATTTGCACTCGTTTCCGACCACAATTGCCAGCCCTATTATGTAATACACTGCCAGTTTTGACACCCCTCCGCCAAAGACGCTGGATAGTTCTTATTGAAACCTCATATTGAGATGCTACAACTCTTATAGTTCCTTTCATAAATTTTCCGTTCATACTTCTCCGCAATAGAACCTCATAAATGATTCTACGCTCAGTGTTATCTAATTGCTTCCATCCCAGGACATCTACCCAGCATAAAACAAAAATATGAAAAAAATATTTTTGCCCTATTTTTCACTTATGATCAAAACTCATTGTTATAATTTTTAATCATCTTTGCCCCCTCCTTCCCAGTATGTTTTAAAACCTATTGATTATTTTCATCCTTTTCAATCATCTGTTTTAAAACCTATTCTCAATTTCAACCCAATTTTATTCATCTTTTTTTTAAAACTTATTACTCCCTATTGATTATTTTCATTCTTTTTTGAAAATCATTTTTATCATTCAATCATCTTTGTTTTAGCCAGCTAGAGTATGATACTTTAACATTTTCCTTTCATTTCCCTAATTTTCTTATGCGACATTTCTATCGCTTACCCCTAACAACTTGAACTAAATAATCCAGAACATTATTTAAAGCTGATTTGCAACATCTTATGAACATTTTGAGCACTAGAAGTATAACTCACAGTTGAAATTCAGGTACATACCTCATCCTCCTCCTTCTTCTCCTCCTCCTTCTTCTTCCATCTCCGCTTCAATTCCTTCCTCCCCAACTTTGAAGCTTCATGTCATGCCATAAAGGTAGCTCCAATTCAATTTTAAAAAATAAAAGGACGGACAAACAAAAAAATTGCAACACAGAATACTCAGAAAAATTGAAAACTAGTAAACTCAGAAAAAAAAATAGAAAATACCTAGTTCTTCTTCTTCATCATCTAGCTCCACTTCAATCCTGAAATAACCTGGAGGGGGGGGTGAATAGAGTTGTATAAAATTTCTACAACTTAATCAACAAAAGAAAGTTAATAGCACTTTTATAAACTGAATAATACTTCTTTATTGATGAAATCAAAGTACTAGAAAGTAGAGGAGGTTACAAACTCAGCACTGTCAAGGATTGTGAGGTCCTCAACAGGGCTTACAAGGGCAGAAGATTCAGAGAGAACTTCTGCAGTAGAGGCCTCAGCTGTGGATGAAAGAAATGATTCAACTCACTAAAGTGAGATCACTCCCTCACTTTAGCTACACGTCCAGAAGTCCTCACCAATTATCAACCAACTAGTTACACTACTCACCACTAAGACCCTAGTGGTTACAACTCAGAAAACTTTCACTCAAGGTTTCTTACAACTCATAATTCTTAGAAGAAAATCCTACACACGATTTGCTTGCTTGAAAATCGTTACTCTTTGAAAAAAATGACTTCTCTATTTATCCTTGGATCTTCAACGGTCTCCTTGCTTCTTTCCTTGTGCGTGTGATTATTTCCATCTTTGGAGGCAGATCTTCAAACTCCTCATTTAAGCAACAATTTTTTTCTCTTTGATTTAGATTCTATAAAAATATAAAAAAATATATATATATATATATATATATATATATATATATATATATATATATATATAATTAATAGGGAAGATATGGAATATTTATATTATGGAAACTTTCCTGATTTTATGTCTTCAAAATTTATCTTTCAATCAAGAGTGTCAACTACTGTGGAGGTCCTTAGGTGAGATTCAGTGTGATTATTTCCATCTTTGGAGGCAGATCTTCAATCTCCTCATTTAAGCAACTATCTCTTTCTCTTTGATTTAGATTTTACAATAAGATAAAATCAGTTAGAGATAATGTAAGATATATAAATACTAGAGAAGATATGGAATATTCATATTATGGAAACTTCCCTGATTTTATATCTTCAAAGTTTATCTTTCAATCAAAATCGCGTCAGCTGCTGTGGAGGTCCTCAGATGAAGAGCAGTGGAGGTCCTTGGAGTGGAGCAGGGGTTTCTTCAATCTCCCCATTTTTGTTTGAAAGATAAAATTTGCTTGGTGGCCCTTATGTATAGGATCACAGTATATAGCAAAAAATATAGATAGACAATTAAGCAGATAATTGTTTGAGCACTATAGTTTGCAATTTCATTGTTTAGCAAGTACAGGCCACGGAATAATTCTCCCCCTTTTTGTCTTTCGAACAGAAAGGAAATAAGAGAGTACAAGCACTAAATTTGTGTAGCCAAAAAAAAAAGAGAGGAAGAGAGAGGGAGGAGGGGAGGAAAGAAAAGGAAAGAATCTGAGTTACCTATGGGAGAGGTAGTCAGATGTCTTTGACCGGACTCCTTTTAAAATGTGAGGTGCCGGAGAGGACATGCTGATGAAGGCATTAGAGGTCCAAACAGGCAAAGAGTTGACGTACCTCGGAGGTGGAGAGGGACCACATGTAGGGAGGAGGGATGATAGGACTCCCCCTCAATTTGACAACTTGTGCAAAGGTTGAGGCCCTCATGGTAGAAGGCTCCCCCTCAGATGGTGCTGGTGGTGTTGTTTCACGACCTTCCTAATGTCTAGGATCTTGTATTGGCTTTTGTATCCAAAGGTCATTCTTCCAGTCTTGCTGATTTTCAGTTTGGAGAACTTGGTTTGGTCTCTGGTAATGTGTCTGAGGCATACCTGCAGTAGAGGACGCTATACCTTTTTTGGTCTCTAACCAAAGATGAGATCGTTGTAGAGAGGTCTTTGGGACCCAAATTTTAGTAATGCACAGAGGTCTAGTTCCTTTAGACAAGGAAGTTGGTAAGGTCCTTATTTTATTTGTTGTTGGAGGACCTCTATGATTATGCTCTCTGAGAAGCAGAATATTTGGTGTAGGAAGAAGAGGTCCTTTGTTGGTATGAAGAGGAGGATTTTTGGACCGATAGTTTTTTAGAGGTGGTGTATTGGGTGTGGGAAGGATCGGTTTTCTCTGGTATGGATGAGAATTTGTGACTGCCTCATTGGATAATTGAATGATGTTCTTATAGCAGTCTTTGACCTCTATGGATAGTCTAACATTTTTAGTAGCTAAGAGGTCATTTTTGGTGTTCAAGCTCTCTGTGGTTTCGTTCAGATGATTGACATGTTTTATAAGATGTTTGACTCTTTCTATTAAGGTTCTAGAATATTTGAAGAGATGAAATAATTTATGAGCAAGATGTACAGAGGGAAGAGTGAAGAGGTCGTCAAAATTGATCTCTTCAAGAGATGAGGTAGGATCCTGATCCTCATCAGATTGTGCCATTAGACAGACATTAGCAACCTCTTCAACTTCACTGCTCCCTTCACTTGAGTCATTGTCACTCCAGGTGGCCAGCATTGCTCTACAATGTTGTTGTTTGGGTCTAGCATTTCTTCTGTCCTTGTTTCTTCTAGCATGAGGACAGTTTTTAACCAAGTGTTCCGAGCTGCCCCAACCATAATAAGTAAACTGGTCAGATTCTTCTTTCATTAAGGCCTTACCTTTTGAGTTTGCCTTTTTGTTTTGTCCATCCTTGATGTATCCTCGAAAATTCGGATTTTTCTTGTATAATCTTCTGAACCCTCTTGCTAGCATTGCCACTGTATCTTCCTCATCATCATCTGACTCACTGTCATATTCACGTACTGCCTTGAGGGAAATTCCCTTGGATTTTGAGAGGTCATTCAATTGGATCTCATGGGCCAATAGTTTTCCAATGAGTTCCTCCAGTTTGGAGGCCTTGAGATCTTGAGCTTCTTCAATGACTGTGACTTTTGGACCCCATTTTCTTCTAGGCAGGCATCAGAGGATCTTTCTAACTTGTTCCTCATTTGGGTAGGTTTTTCCCAGTGATATGAGGTGGTTGGTGATGCTGCTGAATCTTTTGAACATCTCTTCAATAGTCTCATTTTCTTCCATTCTGAAGGCCTCATACTTTTGGACAAGGATATCTACTTTGGTGTCCTTGACTTGACTTGTGCCTTCATATGAGGTTATCAAGTAATCCCAAACATGTTTCGCAGTTTCAAAATTAGATACACGTTCAAAATCTTTCAAATTTAAATTGTAATAAATCAAGTTTAGGGCATGAGTATTTTTTCTCAAAGGCTCCAGCTTTTTATTGGTCATTTCAGGTCTTTTCTTTGGGACATCTTGAGCAACATTGTTCTTCTTTGTGGGAGTAGGATAATATCCCTCGGTAACCACAGTCCAGAGGTCCTCATCTTGGTCCTTGAGGAAGACCTCCATTTGTCTTTTCCACGACCTATAGTTTTCTCCAGTAAGTAGTGGAGCTATTTTCCATGAGCGTCCTTGAGGAGCTTCATTTGTGTTGATAACGGCCATGATCTTTTCCATGAATGGTTAAACTCTTGAATTTGTGGACCTGCTCTGATACCAATTGAAATAACCCTAGGGGGGTGAATAGGGTTGTATAAATTTTTGCAACTTAATCAACACAAGAAAGTTAATTGCACTTTTATAAACTGAATAATACTTCTTTATTGATGAAATCAAAGTACTAGAAAGTAGAGGAGGTTACAAACTCAGCACTGTCAAGGATTATGAGGTCCTCAACAGGGCTCACAAGGGTAGAAGATCCAGAGAGAACTTCTGCAGTAGAGGCCTCTCAGCTGAGGCATAAAGAAATGATTCAACTCACTAAAGTAAGATCACTCCCTCACTTTAGCTACACGACCAGAAGTCCTCACCAGTTATCAACCAACTGGTTACACTACTCACCACTAAGACTCTAGTGGTTACAACTCATAAAACTTTCACTCAAGTTTCTTACCACTCAGAATTCTTAGAAGAAATTCCTACACACGATTTGCTTGCTTGGAAATCATTACTCTTTGAAAAGAATGGCTTCTCTGTTTATCCTTGGATCTTCAACGGTCTCCTTGCTTCTTTCCTTGTGCGTGTGATTATTTCCATCTTTGAAGGCAGATCTTCAAACTCCTCATTTAAGCAACAATTTCTTTCTCTTTGATTTAGATTCTACAATAAGATAAAATCAGCTAGAGATCATGAGATATATACATATATAATTAATAGGGAAGATATGAAATATCTATATTATGGAAACTTCTCTGATTATATGTCTTCAAAATTTATCTTTCAATCAAGAGTGCGTCAGCTACTGTGGAGGTCATCAAGCGAGATTTAGTGTGATTATTTCCATCTTTGGAGGCTGATCTTCAATCTCCTCATTTAAGCAACTATCTCTTTCTCTTTGATTTAGATTTTACAATAAGATAAAATCAGTAAGAGATTATGTAAGATATATAAATACTAGAGAAGATATGGAATATTCATATTATGGAAACTTTCCAGAGTTTATATTTTCAAAGTTTTTCTTTCAATCAAAATCGCGTCAGCTGCTGTGGAGGTCCTCAAATGAAGAGCAGTGGTCGCGTGAGCTGCTGTGGAGGTCCTTAGATGAAGAGCAGTGGAGGTCCTTGGAGTGGAGCAGGGGTTTCCTCAAATTCCTTCCTCCCCAAATGTTAAAATTCCAGACAACAATCAGACAAAAAAAAAATCAAAACTAGAAACAGTAAATTCAGAAGAAAGGCCAGAAAATACCTAATTCTTCTTCATCTTCTACATCCAATTCAATCTCTTCATCCCCAACTGTTAAAGTTTGAGACAATGACACACACGGAAAAAAAAATCAGACATAAAAATTGGAAAAAAAAACAAAGCATATGCAACTGCATCATAATCACGGTACAATGCTTTAGAATGGATTCAAAACATACCTTGGTGTTCTTCTTCTTGTTCCTCAACTTTCAAATGTCTTTCTTCGACCACCTCCACTTCAATACCTTCATGCTCAACTATTTTATCAAAACGAAAAAAACTCAGGTCGAAAACAGAGCATTGAAAAACAGAGCATAGTTGGTCAGCTCCGTACCTGCTTCATCTTTTTCCTCCAAATCAACAGTTGATTCTTCATCTTGTTGCTCAACTGTTGGAGTGTTATTCAAGTCAGGAATCCAATTGCCATTCACATTATAATCAATTTCGCTTCTACAGTCGGGGAACATATTTAGATCAAGAATAGAATGTGGAGTTCCTATAAATTCTTCAACTTTTTTTTTTTGTTGTTCTCATTAGTGTCGATCACTATGATGCTCAACAAGTGGGTTCATATGATTTTATAGTCAATAAATGGTGGGAAATTTGAATTTTACTAACCTGCAAATACAATTTTTTTTGGTGGGAAACCAAAATCATGCTCATTGTAATTGGGAGATTGATGTTGAATTCTAAGAGTCTTGTTCAATGGTGAAGAGGGAAGAGTGTGGAAGATGCAGAGCCAAAAAAATGGCTTGCAGAACAGTGACATAGAAGGACTGGAAAGAAAAAATGTATATGCAATAAATGAGTTTGGTAATTTTTACAGGTTTGCATTGGTATGTGAGAATTGCGGCTAAGCGTCAATTATACTGTAATGGAGGGAGTACGTCCTAGGATGTCACTCATCTTGAGACTATTCCCATCCTAACACACAAATTGTTTGGAGTTCAAATCAAAGGCCATGAAAAAATTTTATGTTGAAAAAGGGATTTTCCATCCAACTACTTGTGTGGAGAGAACTCAATGGTAGGGTTGAAAGAATATATATGCATATTTTGAATGTTGTTCAAGCCTTGAGTTTTCAAGCAAATTTACTAAAGAACACACACACACACACACACACACACACACACACACACACACACACACATATATATATATATATATATAACTCTTTGCCTTCATGACCACAATGATTGGTATTTGATGTCCACACTCGTTGCATTTGATGACCACACTGTACTTGTGATTCTCCATTGACAAACGACATATCTGTTGTAATTGATGCATAATTCTTGGCAATCATATCTTTAAAATTGATTTTATTTTTTAGGTAAGAATAATAAGATTTTTACTCCATTTAATACTTTCCCTTAATTGCCTCTAACTAACTATTCCTCTTTTTTTTTTTAAATAGAAAACCACTAGTTATTTTTTAAGGGGTGGAAAGTGGTTTTTCATTAAACACCACATGTGTGACAGTTTTAATCTCATCAATCGGATTCGGATTGAACGCTCCAGATTGCTTCTTCCTACCTTCCTACCTAAACTCTCTTCCTATTGGATCCGTTCCCTATATATATATATATATATATATATATATATATATATATATATATATATATATATATACACACACACACACACACCATACACACACAGACACGTGTATATAAGTTAACATTAAAGTGATGTGTTATATACAGACAAAGGTGACAGAGAACAAGTGATATAGAAAATATTATTATAAAAATTTTAATAATAAAATATAAAGTAAAATAAAATAAAATTTTATAAAGAAAACATAAAAAATTCAACAATACTATACAAAATCCTAATCATAAAAAAATTTAGAATTACATGATTTATAAATATAAAAAAAATTCAAGCGAATCTCCAGTTGAAACTTGAAAATTTTTGTATAATAACTTAAATAAATGAAAGCTAGTGACTTTTTTATTTTAATTGATGGTAGTGACATTTTTTATTGGGAAAGTTGAGTGACATTTTTTATTTTTTTGGAATGTAGAGTGACATTTTTGAACAAACAATCTTTTAACCGGTTTACAACCTGCTATAGCAAGTTTCAATGGCATTTTTTACTATTTTGGAAAGTTGAGTGACAATAATGATAGTTTGTAAATTCATTGGCATTTTTTACTATTTTGAAAAGTTTAGTGGCATTTTTATTCAAGCACTCTCTCCTTCAACCTCATAACTTCACTCTCTACATTCCCTCTACTTTATCTCTCTAAAAAACGCTCTCAACCACCGACCACCACCACGCCATCGCCATCCCGGGATAGATATGACAACAATCAACGTGTTTGAGGTATGTTAATCGTGTTTTGAATTGTTGTTTTTGTGTTTTAAAATTTGGATTAAAATCGATGGATGACACAAAAATTGCCGGAAATTGCATGATGTCGTGCGTTTCTCGCGGCAACCTACCGCCGTTCGCCGCGAAAAACGTGCGACAACGAGCGTTGGTTCGGCGCGTGGTGCGTGCGGCAGCCGGCTGTGTTCCGGTGATTTCTGGTGGTTCGACGATTATTTAATATTATTGTTAATATTTTTGTTAATTGTTTATGGTTACGTTAATATTATTATTAATTAATTTAATTGTTATTATTAATAATATATATAATTATAAGTTATTGTTAACATTTTTATTAATTGTTTATGGTTACGTTAATATTATTATTAATTAATGTAATTATTATTAATAATAATATATAATTATATATAATTATAAGTTATTGTTAATATCATTTTTTAGGTTTTAGTAATGGTAAATATGACTAGTTTGTTAATATTATATTGTTGTTTTTATTATTAGTACATTGTTATATTATTGTTTATGTTATTATTAGGACCTTGTTATATTATTGTTTATGTTATTATTATATTTTTTTAATGTTAAAAAATGTTTAGGGTTTAGGGTGATTAAGGTATAGGGTTCATAAAAATAAATAATTTTGGATGTTACCCTTGGTATTTACCCATAGTTATCATGATTTAGACGTTATAGTGCGTGTAAAGTTTGGGGTGAGTAATGTGGATAACTTCTAAAATTATTATGTGATGTTAGAGTGTCAATAATAGATGTTAGGGTTTATATCAATCATTAAGGTGTAGAAATATAAAATAAATTTGCATGCTTTCTTCATAGGTTAACCTTAATGTTTCTATTAACATGACTTGAAAATACAAAAAATTATAGGGTTAACTTATGAAAAAAGCAAGCAAGTATGTTTTTGTGTTTGAAAATATTACAGTTAATGTGAACGACAATATTAATTTTATTATTATGCAGGTGATCTAAAATGGCAGGCAAGGGTAGAGGATAGAGGGTTTCTGGACTGGTCGCATCAGCTTAGGTCTAGTTGGAGGGCGGATGATTCTGGGAACCCGCACAACCTTAATGTGACTGCGTCAGCACGGAGTGCCAGCCGAGGTAGTGGATCACCTAATGATGTGGCCGGCCAACCCGAGGACACGCACAGTCAGACCACATAAGCCTACGTTGAGCATCTCAATCAATATATTGATGACTTGACCGGCACGGAGACAATGAGGGACGATGCAATAGAGTCTGAAATCCCGCAGGTGATCCCTACTACTGTCGCACCTCCTTCTAGGCTAGTTTAAAGGCCAACGGGTTTCATGTCGTTGAGAGATACGGCTGGGAGATTTGCCCCACTCCGACAGCGAGGATAACGAAGAGGTTCTTCTAGGGGTGATGCTGGGACGAGCAGCAGCAGGCGCAGTAAGAGGAGTCAGACTGATAATGCTAACTGGAAGATTGTCGGTGACGTGCTCGGGGGACCACTATTAGGGGACGTTATACCGAGCTTCGGAGGTCACATTGCTCGGGTAATATGGGAGGGTGGGGAGCGTTCGCCTCATCCAGTTCTTGAGTGCATGACGAGGAAGGTAGCGTTGAGGGAGTTGAGGGCAATCAGGTCTGATATGGATCCTATATGTTAGGATGCACTCGATCGGATCCAAATCACAAGTTAAGCGGACTTGATGTATGAGAACATCGATTTTACGCTGGTTTCTGCGTTCGTTGAGAGGTGGCAACCCGACACAAACACATTTCACCTTCCCTTCGGTGAAATGAAAATCATGTTGCATGATGCGCAACATATCTTGGGTCTTCCAATTGATGGCGTGATGCCTGATAACCTTGATCAGGAAGTGGTTAACGAATACGTGCCGGCTATTTTCCTCAGGAATATGGTCGAACTTAAGGCCGACAACACTTATGACAAGGGCGCCATACTTGACGTTGATTTGAGGGAGATATGTACCTCGTCCAAATACCCGATTCCCCATAGGATAAGGGTATGGTTGTTGAGCTTGCTGGGACACACTATCCTCGTTGACAAATCGAGGGATAGAGTTCGTCCCCATCCATGGCCTAGCACTGAGATTTTCAACAATGTTGCGTGGGGTACGATTACGTTGGCATACCTGTATCGACAGTTAGGGGCGGCAAGTAGGGCCGGGACAGCGAAGGTGGCTGGGTGTTTGACGCTTTTGCAGGCCTGGATATATATGTGCTTTCTCGCGTTTAGGCCATACCCCGAGTGACAGGTTCAGGGGCCTCGCGTAAAAGGGTGGATTCCCAGGCAGGAGCCATGTTCGCTTGAGCGCCTTCGGGCGTTAAGGGCATCCTTGGACGCATTGACAGTGGATCAGGTGTGTTGGGCCCCATATGGACCTGCCCCTTACAGCTCATGCCAGAGGACATTGTACATGGGCCCTATTAGTACATATGACGTCACTGAGTTGTACATGTCTGATCGCGTGGTTCGTCAGATAAGTCACCAGCAGCATGTCCCCCCAACGTTTTTCATACCGAAGAGCGCCGAACGACCAGCGAAGTGGCCGTACAAAGTGGAGTTCGAAGACATAAACGTCAGCTCGGCCTGGAGGGCATTTCCGTATGGATACATATTCTCACTGACTACTCTACCACGGACAAAACGTGTGTCATGGGAAGTGGATGGTGCATATGAAGATTGGTTTATGGCACATTCTCACAAATTCTTGATAAATAACACCTCAGGCAGCCAATCCACAGTGGATGATCATACGTCGCTCGAACAGGTATAAGCCCCTGAGCATATCTTAATAATAAACTAATTTATTTTTGCATGGTGGATATCTTTATTAGTGTAACTGATTTTTTTTGTGTTTTTTTTCTGAAAGTGGGCATATGGCTGGGCCTCACTAGTGCAGGGAGGGATGCAACCACCCCAACCGAACGAAGAGACGACGTAAGTGAGTCGTCAGTGGCTGACTGACATGAGGGATATGTATGCACGTTGGTGCACTTAAATGCATATCCAGGTTCCCGAGCAGCAAGCTGATGAGCAGGAGTAGATTGTGCTTTTAATTTTAATTTGTGTGGTTGTACCCTAAACTTAGTATTATCTTACAATTTAAATTTAAATTTAACTGTCGTACATTTTAATTTTAATTTTAACTGTCGTACATTTTAAGTTAAATTTAATTGTGTTTTTTTCTAAAAAAAATATTGTTGTAATGGGAAGATGGTAACCAATAAAAAACCCAACAAATACATAAGTATATAGTATAAAATCTAATACAATCATCGATATTGAGCAACCCGAATAACACACCGTTGATCAATACGAGCCTTGAACGGCTCATCCCAACTTTCAACACTAATGTCTCTCGCAGCGTGCCATCTAACATGAACTGGGGGTAGAGGGCACTGAGGGTGTAAATAAACAAGAATGTAATGAGCCTTGTATGCATGCACTATTCCAAATATTTGTGCAGGTCCCGTCATCCCAGGGCCTCCTCGTAGGGGTAATACTGATATGCATAACTCAGTTGTCTGCTCAAATTCATTACCTAGTGTTGCACGGTTGATCCACATAATGTTCAACAGTATCGCTGCTGGAAAATAAATCATGTGGAGTCGATAACCAAAATGGTGGCTCGACTGCTCCAACCATGTTACCACCTAGTCTTTTGATCGCTTCATTCAGCAAATCCTCACACCTAAAATACGCCTGCAAATAGGCATTATGATGCCTCAACAATTCACTCTCCATCGACCTCCTAGCTTTTTGCCATTGACCTTCACCCCCATAACCTGCCTCGGCAATGCATCTGAACCCACAGTTGCGATCACCGACTACATCCGTCCAGCCAACAATATATGGTATAATGAAATGTGGCACATCGTCCTTATACGGGAATGGATCTTTACAGATCCTGTGACTACTTGCGATTAAGAGTAACAATAATTTGTAAAAACCAAATACATGTTTATGGTTAAATACAATTGATAAGGTAATCCAAACCTTTTGGATCCATCCCGACAGACGAAGCACTGGATTCCTTTCTTCTCGAAGAGTTCGTCGTAGTCTTGCTACCCCGACCCGATCATCGGCCGTACTCAAACGCACTAGGGTCGCGCCGGGTGGATCTCAATGTCCTGGGTCTCCCGACGCGTGGGGGGATGGTCTCTGGATCAGGAATATCGACAAATAGGCATTACGATGCCTCAACAATTCACTCTCCATCGACCTCCTAGCTTTTTGCCATTTATCTTCACCCCCCGTAACCTGCCTCGGCAATGCATCTGAACCCGCAGTTGCGATCACTGACTACATCCGTCCAGCCAACAATATATGGTATAATGAAATGTGGCACATCGTCCTTGTACGGGAGTGGATCTTTACAGATCCTGGGACTACTTGCGATTAAGAGTAACAAAAGTTGTAAAAACCAAATACATGTTTATGGTTAAATACAATTGATAAGGTAATCCAAACCTTTTGGATCCATCCCGACAAATGAAGCATTAGATCCCTTTCTTCTCGAAGAGTTCGTCGTAGTCTTGCTACCCCGACCCGATCATCAGCCGTACTCAAACGCACTAGGATCGCGTCGGGTGGATCTCGATGTCCTAGGTCTCCCGACGCATGGGGGGATGGTATCTGGATCAGGAATATCGACACTCTCGGGATTTAACTCCTCGTGAATGACTTGGGATAGGTGTCGCATCACTGCTGGATCGCACTCCCAAACCTTTTGAACGAGCAACTCAAATTGTTTCAAGTCTTGAGACGATGGATCATCATTTAACCCTGAGGTTTCACCATCACCAATAACTGTGAGTTGTCTCCAGAACATATTTATTTTTGTATACTGTAACTCCTCTCTGATATCGAACATGTTCATCATAGAACACGCACACGGGAGGTGGTGGGTTCTCCACAACTTGTGATCAAACATGTTGCGGCCTCTAGCAGCCCTCATCGGCAACATGATATTGAACTCCTTGACAGGGTCGCAAGCGCACGGTGTACGTAGTAGCACGTCAAGGTCGATCCCACAGGGACTCAATTAGCAGATCAATAAACTAGTCTCTAATACGATTGTTAAGCTAATTATGTTTTGGACTTTTGAAATGGTTTAACAATTAATTGAATCTAATAAAGTAGGAAAATTCAATCAAAGGGTCTATCAAGAGAGAAAGACTTCTAGGGAGATGCTAACCTAACAACGAGCTTGATTACTAAAACCTAGCCTACACAATCATACATTCAAGAACGAACCAAGAATCGACAACCTCTGAATTCTATCGCCCTTTCGATGCTAAATATAATTATTCTAAACAACCTAATCAACAACTTTCATGTGCCTTTTAAGTTAAATAGAAGTGAAGGTCTTAAAAGTCAGGTTATCCAATTGATTCCCTAGTTTACTACTCCTTTTTCAACTTTCGTAAGCCTAGGTAGACAGGTTGGTAGTCAGATTACCCTAATTCACCTTTCAGTACTTCTCAGGTTAATCTCTAACTCATGAGTATTCGAGCGCTCAAAGAACGCACATGAACATGGAAAACACAACTTTCTATTGATTCATAACAAGAATTCCCGCACAAACTAATAATATTAAATCGAACTACATTGTTTCGGGTTGCAAAACCCTAGAATTCAAAGAAACTACTTACTATGTTCAAGAAAAGTACGACACAGGTTCCAAACATCATGATTAATTCTCAAAACAAAGAAGGAATCGAAAATAAATATAATTACGAAAAATACAACCGTCGAGTCTTTCAATCCCGGGGTGGTGTCTTCCTCGCGAACGTCGATAATTTCTTCTTGATTCCTGATCTTCAACCTTCTTGAATTAATCTTGATCTTTGATTAATAGGGAGGAGTAGATGGGAGTAATTTTTGTACTTTTTCTCTTGATGGAAGGGTGAATGATAGTGAATGGGTGAACGAATGAATAAATCATAAAAAACTGCCGTTGTTGCTCTTTTACAGTTCACTTGGGCATCACGCCCAGTACGCCAAGCCACAGTCCGTGGCAGTGACCACGGCCAGAACGTGGCAGCTCCTGCCTACCTTTTCTCCTCTTTCACTTCACGAAACAAGCAGCCGCAAATATGGTTCACCGAATGAAATCAAGGGCCTCCATTTCTCTCATTTTTTATTGGATCGAGAAGGATGCACGAGTGGAATGAATGTATGGGCTGAATGAGATGAATTTAATTGCCTCCACTTAACCCTTTTGTGATTGGGCCGCAATGAGTGGCTGCCCCAATAAATTCAATTCCTCCACTTATGCATTTTGTTGGTTGGACCGAGTGATGACCCAATAAAATGGTTGACCGAATGCACTAAATTGATATCAATTTGCCTCACTTTCTCCCTCTCTTGTTGGACCGAATGGAGGCAATGGTCTCCCACTTCTCTCCCTTTAGTTGGGCCGTTGAAATGGTGACCCAGTTGGTATCAATTTCCTTTCCCTTTTTCCTTTTGCAATTGGACCGAATGAAGAGTTTGGCCCAATGAATAAAATGGATATTTCTTTTGTGTTGACCGAATGAAATGTTGATTGGCCGAATAAAGGATGGCCCAAACTTATCTTCTTTGTTTCCATTGGGCCGAGTGAATTCATGGCCCAAATAAATTGCTGCAGCCATGGACCGTGGCTACCTCCAGGGGCAGACTGTGGTAGCTGCTGCCCGGTCCTTCTTTACTCCGTTTCGATCTAAATTTGTACCATGGTCTAGGTTTTTCATGTAGAGGACCGTGGTGTATTCACTCTTGCCAGAAATTCAGAGAAAATTGGTGTTTTGTACTCAAAACCTACAAGTTCACATCAAAATCAACAACACCAAGTGTAGTAGGGAAATTGGAATAAAAATCAAGGTTCACACATAAAACTCTCCCTAATTCACTATCAAAATCTCCTAAAAACATAGTCATAGAAACACTTATCACTCCTTCGACAAAAGGCTCAGGGCGTGATGAGAAACATGTCCGTGCAATTGCTTAAACACTCGGGAATCCCTATAAGCATTGTGCGTACTCCTAGACTGTTCAAGCACCCTCCGTATCTCAGTATGTTGATTCTCCAAATGTTAGTGAATCCTCGCAAAGGCACGATCGAAGGTGCCTCTCCCACTTCCGATATAATATTTCAGGGTAGAATGCTGGCTCTCCGCTCTAGAAGTCGCAGTGTTCCCCATGTGAGGGACCTCGTCGGTGAAAGCACAAACGAATTTCTTCTTATGTTTCATCCACGTACCAGTCAGATACTCCACAACGCGCTCGTTGCTTCCAATCCACGCGTTTGTGAGTGTCATCCACTTCATGTTGAACTGGTCAAGAGTCTTGGCATAAACAATGGGGTTCTAGTAATGATGTATGAAATGTAGCCCGCAGCCATTCTTCTTCCCCCCAGTAAGGGCGTTGAATTTATTCTCCAAGTCATTCTCAATATGCCATATGCACAAAAGGTGAGGCACACCTGGGAAAAGTCTGGCAATAGCACCCGCCAACCCATCCTCTTTGTCCGTCACAAACATACCTGAAGTAACATCACGACCCAACAACTCATGCAACCTCAACAACAACCACTCATATAAGTGCATCTTCCCGTCCCTCATGAACGAGTAAGCAACTTAGAAGTTGTTTTTAGTGGGTGTCACGCCTACCAGCTCACATAAATGCCACTTCGCCTTGTTTGTCTTGTACGTATTGTCAATGAGAATGACATTCGGGTACGTACGTAGCAACTTCAACGACTACGAGTGGCATAAAAAGAGCTGACGAAGATTGTCATCATCATCAAAATCTGTATAGGAGATGTACCCATCAGCTTTCGCCAAGTGGAGACAATGTTGGGCATGTGTCCTCCCATCCATATCCTCGATGCGCATCTTTGCTCGCTTGTTGTAAATTTGCCTTACGTTTGCATTACAATCAGGGAACTTCATATCAAAAGTCAATGGGTCCTCCCATCCACGTCCTCCCATCCATATCCTCGATGCGCACCTTTTGTGCATATGGCATAGTGATGTGTGTATCGTGGCCGACGTGCACCTGGTGTTGGTCATTTACCGGACATGATGTTTCATATCAGAAGTCAATGGGTGTCCGTGACGATGTTTTTCCTCGTACACGATGAAGCGATGATTGTGCTTCCCCCGGTCTCCATCGCAAACACGGACTCGCCATTCCGTACCAGTACGAGTCCACGCTACAATTACAAATTTACAATGGCATGCCTTCGTCGACATATCTTGACGAGTCGCTTCATCAAGATCATTCAGTTTCCCACGGTAACCACCGTACCTCCAACACTTCAGATAACACCTGAGCGGACTATCTGCATCTTTTTTCTTGTAGGTAGACCATACAAACTTAAATTCGATGCCCTAAGCAATTTCATCGGCCCACTCATGTACTGCATCTATAGTCTCAAACACCTCGGCGGTGGTAAAAACGATGAATAATCATAACCGTCTCCACCAAACTCCTCTAACTGAACCTGCATAACCATACCACATTCATTAATTTCCCCAAACTTTCCCAAATGATACTTTTTTTTAGAATTACCCAAATAATACTAAAAAAAACTAATAACAACACTCCTAACTAACATTTCAAACATTGTCAAATAATAATAAGTATAATAACCACGCAAATTTTACTAATAACAATAATATTAATAACGAATAATAACAATAATAATGATAACAACAATTATAACAAATATTAACAACAATAACAAAATTATTAATAATCAAAATAATAACAATAACATTAATAACATTAAAAATAACAATAATAATTAACAATAATAATAATTAACAATAACAATTACAATAATTAAAAATAATAACAATAATAATAAATACATTATTTTTCTTCTTGATAGTTAATTATAGTAACAATTCTAATTAACATAATAACAATTACTACAACAATATTATTAATCTATCTATATATATATAATAGAAATCTATGTGGGGCCTACAAAATGGAGCTATGGGAATGATTGTAGGAGAATTGGTCAATCACAACGTAGAAAATTATTTTTTTCTATTTTCAATTTTTTTTAATTTTCAATCTGGATTTTATTTTAAAATTAAAAAAAAACTGAAAGTATCACTAATCCTTAATAATACTAATAATAATAATAATTATTATTATTATTATAATTATAATAATAATCTATATATTATAATAGAAATCATTGTGGGTTCCACAGAATAGAGCAACGGGAGTGATTATAGGGGAATTGACCAATCACAACGTAGAAATTTTTTTTTTCTATTTTCAATTTTTTTATTTCCAATCTAAATTTTATTTTAAAATTAAAAAAATCAAAAAGAATAACTAATCCTTGACTGCTTTGGACTCTGAATTAAATTATTTTGGTGCAAATAACAGTAATTATTTTGGTGTTGCCTATAATAATAATCTATATATTATAATAGAAATTATTGTGGGTCCCATAGAATAGAGCAACGAGAGATTTTAGAGGAATTTACCAATCATAACCTAAAAAATTACATTTTTTTATTTTCAATTTTTTATTTTCAATCCGGATTCTATTTTCAAATTAAAAAATCAGAAACTATCATTAATCCTTGACTGCTTTAGACTCATAATTAAATTATTTTGGTACAAATAACAGTGATTATTTTGGTGTTGCCTATAATAATAATAATAATAATAATAATAATAATAATAATAATAATATAATAATAATAATAATAATAATAATAATAATCTCCACCGAGTCAACCATCGCTGGAATAGTTCTGGGTGCAATATTGTCCAACACCCCCCAAAGTTCGGTATATTATTGTCCAATACCCCAATAGTTCAGTATATTAGCTAATCTGATTTGTCAAAAAATTTAAATTTTTTTTGCCAACTCAGCACCTCCGCCTGCCACGTATGATATCCACCGAGTCAACCATCGCCGGAATAGTTCTGGGTGCAATATTGTCCAACACTTCCCAAAGTTCGGTATATTATTGTCCAAGGTCAAAGTTCGGTATATTATTGTCCAATACCCCAATAGTTCAGTATATTAGCGTCCAATAACCCTATAATAAAATTCTAATTCTGATTAATAAATAAATAAAATAATAATATCCACATAATATAGAATTGCAACAATTGTTCCTATAAATAAATAACTAAACCCAAATTAGTTCCTTAATCGATGGAATCTATATAATATTAATAGTAAAGTTTATGGGTCCTGCTGAATGGAGAAAGGAGATTAATTGTAGGGATTATAACCAATAAAAAAGTAGATAAATACTGAATTAAATTATTTTGGTGCAATAATAATAATAATAATAATAATAATAATAATAATCTATATAATATTAACAGTAAAATTTGTGGATCCCCATGAATGGAGAAAGAAGATTAATTGTAGGAATTATGACCAATAAAAAAGTAGATAAATAATGAATTAAATTATTTTGGTGCAATAATAATAATAATAATCTATATAATATTAATAATAAAGTTTGTTGGTCCCGCTAAATGGAGAAAGAGGATTAATTGTAGGGATTATAACCAATAAAAAAGTAGATAAATAATGAATTAAATTATTTTGGTGCAATAATAATAATAATAATAATAATAATTAATAATAATAATCTATATAATATTAATAATAAAGTTTGTGGGTCCTGCTGAATGGAAAAATAAAGATTAATTGTAGGGATTATGACAAATAAAAAAGTAGATAAATACTGAATTAAATTATTTTGGTGCAATAATCTATATAATATTAATAGTAAAGTTTGTAGGTCCCGCTGATGGAGAAAGGAGATTAATTGTAGGGATGATGACCAATCAAAAAGTAGATAAATACTGAACTAAATTATTTTTGTACAATAATCTATATAATATTAATAGTAAAGTTTGTGGGTTCCGCTGAATGGAGGAAGGAGATTAATTGTAGGGATGATGACCAATCAAAAAATAGATAAATACTGAACTAAATTATTTTTGTACAATAATAATAATAATAATAATAATAATAATCTATATAATATTAACAGTAAAGTTTGTGGGTCCCGCTGAATGTAGAAAGGAGATTAATTGTAAGGATTATGACCTATCAAAAAGTTGATAAAATACTAAATTAAATTATTTTGGAACAATAATAATAATAATAATAATAATCTATATAATATTAATAGTAAAGTTTGGGGTCTCGTTGAATGGAGAAAGAAGATTAATTGTAAGGATTATGACCAGTCAAAAAGTAGATAAATATTGAATTAAATATTGTACTACCATAAACCCTAATTTAAAATTGCAGGTCCACGTAAGGAAGGATGATGCATCATGCAACTCGTCGTGGTCACGTTCATTGTTATTTTAGGAAATTTTATATCGCTAAATTACATGTTTTGTCAGAACGATTTATCACGATGTTTTTCATGTAACAATTTCATTAATATTTCATTTGGTTTACTTTGTAAGGACAGTTACTTATCCATTACTTTCATAAAATTTCAAAAGTAACTAATTGAGTGCACTCGTTGATGCCTAATAATAATAATAATAATCTGTGTATTATTTTGATCAAAAAAAATATGTATATTATAATAGAAATCATTGTGGACCCCACGAAATAAAGTTACGGGAGCATTTCTCGGAGTCTAGACCAATCACAACGCAGTAAATTGTATTTTATTTACAATTTGTTTCCAGATTTTATTTACAATTAAAGAAATTAAAAAATATATCCTTAATCAACGTCTGCTTGACAGCAGTTACATCCAGAACGAGTTCTATTAATTAAGTCTCAAACAGTAGTGTTCAATTTTAATTTTAATTGTATTTTATTTTCTATTTTATTCATGATTTTTTTACAATTAAAGAAATTAAAAAATCTATATAATCTATATATCTATATATATAATAGAAATCTATGTGGGGCCTACGAAATGGAGCTATGAGAATGATCGTAAGAGAATTGGCCAATCACTACGTAGAATTTTTTTTTTCTATTTTTAATTTTTTTAAATTTCCAATCCGGATTTTATTTTAAAATAAAAAAAAACTGAAAGTATCACTAATTCTTAACTGCTTTGGACTCTGAATTAAATTATTTTGGTGCAAATAATAGTAATTATTTTGTGTTGCCAATAATAATAATCTAAAATCTGTATATTATTTTGATCAAAAAAATCTGTATATTATAATAGAAATCATTGTGGACCCCATGAAATAAAGCTACGGGAGCATTTCTCAGAGTCTAGACCAATCACAGCGCAGTAAACTGTATTTTATTTACAATTTGTTTTGCGATTTTATTTACAATTAAAGAAATAAAAAAATATATCCTTAATCAACGTTTGCTTGACAGCAGTTACATCCAGAACGAGTCCTATTAATTAAGTCTCGAACAGTAGTGTTCAATTTTATTTTAAATTGTATTTTATTTTCTATTTCATTCATGATTTTTTACAATGAAAGAAATTAAAAAATCTATATAATCTATATATATATATATATATATATATATATATATATATACATACATACATACATACACACACACACACACACACACACACACACACACACACATATATATATATATAATAGAAATTTATGTGGAGCCTACAAAATGGAGTCACGGGAGTGATTATAGGAGAACTGGCCAATCACAACGTAGAAATTTTTTTCTATTTTTATTTTTTTTAATTTCCAATCCGGATTTTATTTTAAAATTAAAAAAAAACTGAAAGTATCACTAATCCTTGACTGCTTTGGACTCTGAATTAAATTATTTTGGTGTAAATAATAGTAATTATTTTGTGTTGCCTATAATAATAATCTATATATTATAATAAAAATCATTGTTGGTCCCACGAAATAGAGGCACGAGAGTGAATGTAGGGGAATTGGCCAATCACAATGTAGAAAATTATATTTTTTTCTATTTTCTATTTTTTTATTTTCAATCCGGATTTTATTTTAAAATTAAAAAAAACCAGAAAGTGTCACTAATCCTTGATTGCTTTGGACTCTAAATTAAATTATTTTGGTACAAATAACAGTAATTATTTTGGTGTTGCCTATATTAATAATAATAATAATAATAATAACAATAATAATAATAATAATCTATATAATATCAATAGTAAAGTTTTTGGGTCCCGCTGAATGGAGAAAAAAAATTAATTGTTGGGATTTTGACCAATCAAAAAGTAGATAAATGCTGAATTAAATTATTTGGTGCAACTATTAGTATATATAATTATTTTGGAATAATCTATATAATATTAATAGTAAAGTTTGTGGGTCCCACTGAATGGAGAAAGGAGATTAATTGTAGAGATTTTGTCCAATCAAAAAGTTTATAAATGTTGAATTAAATTATTTTGATGCAACTATCAGATATATAAATATTTTGGAATAATAATAATAATAATAATAATAATCTATATATTATAATAGAAATCATTGTGGGTCCCACAAAATAGAGCCACAGGAGCGACTGTAGAGAAATTGGCCAATCACAACGTAGAAAATTATATTTTTTTCTATTTTCAATTTTTTTTTAATTTTCAATCCGGATTTTATTTTAAAATTAAAAAACCAGAAAGTATCATTAATCCTTGACTGCTTTGGACTCAGAATTAAATTATTTTAGTGTAAATAACAGTAATTATTTTTGTGTTGCTTATAATAATAATAATAATAATAATAATAAATATAATAATTAAAATTAAAATTTGATAGAATACATAACGATATGATACAATTTGTACGCACATTGTCACACATAAATATATACACAGTTGGCTAAAATTAAATTATATTTTAAATCAATTTATACAAAATTGGACTAGGATGAATATATGTCTGGATATTTATCTTTCTAATTTAAGGGAATGAACCACTAGATTATCACAGAATATTGTTTTAGGTGATAATATTGCGATTGTCGCCCATAATATCATGAATATCATTTTTCATTAAAATTTAAATTTTATAATAATTAAATTTTCAATCCAGGTTTGAGTTTTTCGGGTTTAGACCCAACCGGACCGGAACCAGAAAAATGAAAAAACTTGGAACGAAGACTGGAATGGTTACCATTTCGTCCAAGTTTTTCGTCCAATCTTTTTGGGTCACCCGGTTCAAACCAGAATATTACGTTTGTACCGTAATAATAATAATAATAATAATAATAATAATAATAATAATAATTTCAAAAGTAACTAATTTAGTTTACTCCGTGCATCGCACGGTTTGAAGCCTAATAATAATAATAATAATAATAATAATAATAATAATAATAATAATACTAATAATAATAATAATAATAATTTTAAAAGTAACTAATTTAGTTTACTCCGTGCATCGCACAGGTTGAAAGCCTAGTAATAATAACTATAATATTAATAATAATAATAACAATAATATAATATTAATATTAAAAATAATGACAATAATATTAATTACATTATTTTTTTAAAAAAAATTTTTTATCGTCGCAGGCACGCATGTTCCATGTGGCGGTGCCACTGTCATTGCTGCACACCGGTCGCGGCGACACCGCGACAACTGTCGCATGGAACATCTGACATGATCGGCAGTGTTACCGTACGTTCCATGCGGCAGCTGTTGTCGCGGTGTCGCCGCGATTGGCGTGCGGCAACGACGGCAGCACCGCCGCAAGGAACGTGTGACAGCCGTGCCTGCGACGATTTTTCCGGAAAATTACATAATTTTACGAAATTTTTTTAAAATTACAATTTACAAACTAACCTCTTCTTCTTCAGATGTTCTACCATCTTCCATTGACATTTTAGGCTCAATTTCAAAACCGAACACAATTTTGAATTTTGATGATTATTGAGAGATTTGAGGTTAAGAGAATTTGAGAGGACGAGGGAGTAGAGGGATAAGCACAAGGACATATAGGCTCTGTTCGGCAAAAATAGCGGATTCAGCAGCGGATAGCGGTTGAGATAGTGGATAGCGGTTGGAGTAGCGGATAACTGTTGCAGTTTAGCTGATAGCTGATAGCTGTTTAAGTTGTTGTTTGTAAAGAATATGTTCGGTAAAATTAGCAGTTGGATTAGCTGATGAATGTAGAATGACAATAAAGGACATTATTATTATTATTATTATTATTATTATTATTACATCCACACATTTCAATAATTGAAAAAGTTATACTTATATTATAATTTATTAAAGTTAAATGTTTCATTAAATCTCATTTGCTTTCTTTCAATGAAGTTAGGTAGAAAATGATTTTTAAATTTTGGATCAATTAAAACCAATCTCTATCAATTACAAAATTTAGAAGATGGTTACATTCGACCCTTTCATATCCTGCATACGAAATTTCAAAGTATTATTTATTATCATTATTATTATCAACATAATTATACATTATTATTATTATCATCATTATTACTATTATAATTATCATCATCATCCTCTGTGGGACAAAATTTTGGAATATAATGGCAAATAAAAGGGTGGTGTAATTAGTAGTAATAAAGAATATTTTGATGGGTGAGAGCCTCAGAGGCATCACCCCACCAATATTGCTAGGAAGATAGTAGTATATTAATATAATTTGGAAGGGGGATTAACGAAATCCCAAACCTACAAACGCTATTCTCGAGTCAAACGTTACAATGGGTAACGTTTTGCAAAATTCAACAAACGCTGCATCAAACGCTATTTGTTGATTTAAAACACTATTTTACTGAACACTTATAATATAATGAAATAGCGTTTTGACTCGATCAAAACGCTAAACACTAGTACAAACGCTAGTGCCAAATAGAGCCATAATGTCATTTGAAATGACAACATTAGTAAAAAGGTGGGCCACAAGTAACCATGTTTGTCATCCCCAGTTGGGCCATTTTCATTACATCCCAAACAGACGGTTACTTCTATGATAAATAAAAAAAAATATTAATGATATTGAGAACAGACCAATTTCGGTGGATATCAGCATTTGTGAACGTGAAATGATGATATATGATATGATGAGCGGGGAGAAATTGCCGGAGTTTTTCTGCTTGGACTGTGATTGATGCTATGGATTGTCTATTTCTGGACAGAGTTTGTGCCTTCCACCAAATGGGTTTTCAATTCAGGTTTTTGCAAGTTTTTGAAACAAATTTGCAGTGCCCTAATCGCAATGATGTCGAATTAGGGGAAGGGGTAACAAAAACAAACTGAGGTTTTGTTTGTGGGCGTATATTTGGTTCTGGGAAAGAAAGGGTTTCACGTTTCTGCCCAAAATCAGCATTGTTGCTGATGAAGAAATCTATGTTGATATATAGCTAAGTACCATGCAATAGCCTAATGGGGAGATTACTGACTGAATTCATATTGCCTGTGCTGCTCCTTACAGGTACTATACAATACAAACTCCTGTGGACATAATGTAGCACGCTTCATACTTTGATCAATCAATATTTTGTCTCCATTTGCTCCTGGCTAATCTGGGGTTTCGCCCTTTGATTATATATGTAAAGTTCCTTTGAGCATAATATTGCCAACATAGTCGCGTGCAGTTTGGTTAGTTGATTCTTTTGTCTTATGACTTGAGAAAAGCTTTTTACTAACTGGAAATTGAAATCTAGTTCCCAAACCTCACGAAAGCGGGACCTACATTAGGAGTGTTGTTGTTGTCCTTAATTCAATATATATATATATATATATATATATATATATATTACAGGCACCTGTAGTTTGCAAGTGACCAATCACAGGGTGAACAAACCTCATATCTATTAGTGAACAATCAAACTATTTGGAGCACAAACTCCAGGAGCATGTAATAAATTGCATTCTTAATTATAGTCCCCCGAGCGGGGGTGCTGGTAGTGGAGAGGTTGTTACTCAAGAACCAAAGAGCTGTTAATGGCCTCTTTTAGTTCACTGAGTGTCAAGCCGAGGAACATCAACATCTGTAAAAGTGGAAGATGTGAACATGCCTGCAGTTTATGATCTAGTAAGAGAGGGAGGACTGGATGATTCTGGCCTGTGTACACACTTCCGCTATCACATACTATGACCTTTGCCGCATTTGGTGATCTAGTAGTGCCATTGTATATATACGACTAACTTGATCAAGTGAAAGGTGATCTACTGTTGCCGAAAATTTTCCAGAACTGAACTGGACATTTTTTACATGAATTAATTTGATTTGACCGTTCCTTTATTGAGAAGGTAGGGAGATATGATCGGAGGAATAAGTAGAGGGGAGAGAAATCAAAACAACATGAGTCGTGATCAACTATTGCTGCATCTTGCGGCGATTATCTTACCCCCTCAGAACTTCAGTTCCCTGTTAAATTTATTATTCTACTTATACCTTGTTTTTCTGTACTACTTTTTTTTTTTTTTTCTCTTCCTCGTGCTTAGTTTCCTGCAATAACTTGTACCTTTTTATTTTGCTTCATGTAGCTGGTTTGCTTAGCTGGAGTTTGATATCTTTAGTGAACCTGACAGCATTTCTCTATATTCAATATGGAGCCCCTGAAATTGGTTAGTTGCTGTACCCTGTTGTCTTTGTTTGTTTACTTATTCCTTTTTAGCCTGCTGTGCTCGTTTCCTTATTTCTTTGCAATCTTTTGATCATTCAATAGGGAAGCATTAACCTGATTTGTTTGCCTGGTGCACTGTAGAAAAATATCAAGGCAAAAAGATATTATGAAATGTGAAAGGCATGTGTACTGTAAAGTTTTGGGAATGACAGGGATATCCACTAATACCCATGTTAGCCTAGTTTAAAAGCAGCTATAATATGACAAATCACCTTAAGAAATTAGAACACTAATTTAGAAATGTGAATAAACCCTTGTTAACTGACTTTCAATCTAAACATCCTTTTGGTTTGAAATTTCCTTCCCTTTCTGCATCAAGCCTTGATTTTTACAAACTAGTTCGGTTCACTGAAACGTGCAGTTGCTGTCCTGTAGATGCATGTCTTAAGGGTTGCTCTTAAGATTACTACTTCTCTGACCTTTCTAATCATCTAATAACCCCATGTTCATTTTTCACTTATTTCATGGAACGCAGAAATCTTAGTGGTTATGTCATGGATATGCACTCTAAGACTAACGCCTCCAATTTAGTCTATCATTAACTCCATTAATAAAGCAACAATAGAGGTGTTTCGTAGCCTGAAAACATCCAAAGAAATGAGGGACGTAGTATCCTGATGTACCTAAACTATAATAAAGTTGATATATGAAGTCATAGTTACCTTCCCGGGTCGTTAGTCCCGGAACGCGGGTCGCTAATTTTTACACAAATTTAGTCTAGTTTTGACTTCGGAACGCTTGTTCCTGGAACACGGGTCGCAGGCATATGTAGAGTTCTTGGTAACTATGTCTGAAGTTCTACAATCCTAAAGATATTCATAATAAAAGCATTAAAACATTTGTTTGCTAAAGTCTAAAAGTAATAAATTTAAACCATGTAGTATAATTTTCTTATTTCCTTTTCTAGCCAACCATGCATAATGGCATGTAATGCTTCCCCTCTTGAGGAAAACTCAACGATGAAACACGAAACAGTGTGAGTGCAATTCCCACATTTTTTTAGGACAAGGCTAGAACGCTATAGTACTTCAAATTTTATCTTTTGAGAACCTTGTGTAGTTGGTGTCAAGGTTTTAATCAGGGTTGCAGGTTACAATTTTAGATTTGTGGATAAAATTATTGCAGAGAGCTTGAGAGCTTAATGGGTTGAGGCTTTTTGGTTTTTGTTTTAGCCTCCTTTCGTAAATCCCTTGGTGTCCTTAATACTTTCCTAACTAGTAAAGGAAAAAGATGAATCATAGAAATTGTTGGGAGCAAATATGAGGCTTGAATAACTAACATGTATGGTAACATCCTTGACTTGAACTGTCTTTATTCTCTTCATTTGACCATGCTTGATATTAGATTATGGTTTGAGAATGTTCCAGATGTCATTTTGGCTGGGGAATACATTGATCAAAGTTCATTGTAAAGATTAGAGATCACCATCTTTGGAGATTATATGGGTGGTATGATTATACTACTGATATGCATGTAGTCATGTAATATTTTATTTTTTTATGAAGAAGGTTAGGGTCTAGGTAGAATACTGTGAGCATATGAACTCCAAGTCTCTAAAGCATAAACCTATATCTGGCTAGAGCTACGGCGGGTCCTTTTATTTTTTTTTTTTGGGGGGGGGGGGGGGGGGGGGGGGGGTTGTTTCAATGGTAGACGATATTACTCTTAAATAAAATTGCAGATTGGCTGTTTCTTAGAACCAATTGATTATTGGCATGGACTAACTCCTACATCCTAACAAAAGAAGTCCAGGATGGTCCATCGAGACATAATGCATGGTTCACTATAATCCAAAGTTAAAGAGAATTTCCAAGTGATAACTTTTCTAGCCACCTCGAAAATAGACAATGACATTCATTTGCCAGAGAAAAGGTCTGTGAGTTTACATGGCTTCAACTATTACAACTAAGAGGGTGTCTTTGTTTGTTCTTTTCTATTTTGATCAGGTATCCGCCCCAGGCGGCAAGCTGTGCCATCAAGGTTTCTTCTTGTGTTTGCTCTTCTCGTCTTACTTTCTTATGCTGCATTTCATATCATTCTGGCCATTCAAGGAGATAAATGGACAGTAGAGGATGCTCAATGGGCACAGATTATGGGTCTTATGAGGTAGATACCAGTGAAATTGGGGACAACCTTGCTAGAGTTTAAATGTCGCTCTGCTCTTATCCCAATTGGTTCCTCCTTTTGCAGAGTTCATTCTCATGAGGCTCCATGTGCTATTGCCTTTATGATCTTACATCTGGCTGTTGCCCTGATTGCCCTGTTTGATATGCATGGCTGTAAATTCAGTTTTGAGGGCAGGCAATATTCCTTGAGGAGCATGACTTCTGAATTGGAAGATATAGGTTCGTTTAAGTGTTGACCATTTTATTTCATTCGCTCGTGCACATGCCTCACATTTCTACTTACACACCAGATTATATAGCAGCACCATAACTAAAGAGTTATAAGGAAACATTGTGCCATATGATTCATTTCTGCATGTACTGCAATTTTCTCCTTTGTTGACAACAATTAGGTTGCCATTTCTTAGTAATCTTCATATTATACTTGCCACTGTCTTACATCATTGCAGTAAGCACTCAGTAGAAATCTCATATTTTTCTGGCAAAAATAAATTCATATCCAGCATTTTTCTGATGGTGTGACAGGTTCTAAACTACGGGCTGCATGTTGCTCGCTTCTTCCTGCTATACAGCTCACTGCAGGAATCAGTCACCCTTCTTGGATATCATTGCCATATTTCATAGGCAGCTGCATTGGGCTAGTTGATTGGTCTCTGACTAGCAATTTTCTAGGTCTCTTCTGGTAAGGTTTCCAGTTTCTGTGACATGCTAGATGATTGTATCTTGTCTAGTCAATATATATCTATGTACTGATTCATGTGTATTTCTCAAACAAAGGTGGTGGAGTTACCTTTTGCCTTATGCTGGTGCCAACATTGTTTTATTGTATATCTATCAAATTCCCATTCCGTTCTTTGATGATTTCAAATGGCTTGCTGAGTTCATTGGGTTTTACAAAATTTCTTCCCAGTCAGATTGGTCAGAATCTTGTTCTGGCATGTCGCTGCTGCTTTTTTATATCATGGTAGGGACAACTTTTTTCTCTTAAGAAGACCCCTATAAATTTATGATGAGTTTGGTTAATATATTGTAGGATCTTACATAAATGTTGGAAAATTATTCCCCTTTCTGTTCCTTTCTTTTTTCCCAGCTTGCTTACAGTAGATGTGATCTTGCTGAAATGGATGTCACAATGTCGATAAAAGAAAAGACCTTAGCTGAGCCATTTCTTGCATCAACTAATTTCTTTCCTATTCATCGATCAAGGTACTTTACCGGGGCTATTTTCTCCGCGTTTCCTTTCATAAAACTGTTACACTTTGCTGTTTTTGAGGGTATTTATGCAGTCCACAACATTTCGGCAAGTTCAAACGTCTAACAGAATCTTATTCTAGTATAGTTTTCTGTCTAGAGGAGCTACGTTTAAGGCCTTTACAATCAACTTCTTCACATACGGATTTCCGGTACGACTGAGATTGATATTCCCCCCCCCCCCCATCCTCTATAATTCAATATCTTCATGCGTATGTTTATAAGTGCATGCCGGAAAATGCTTGATATGCTTGATCTGATTTGCATTTGGAATACAAGTGGATGCCTGTGCTAAAACATGGCAGCATGCTTTGATTTAGATGTAATATTGGCAGATTTTTGTTTCTAGTGGAGTCTATGAGCGAGTTGATGGCAAGTCTATTCCACTAATGCACACTTGAAACAACTATTTAGGCTAATTTAAATACAAATCCAGGCTCAGACTTTTGCCTAAATTAGAAACTGTTGAATACCTTCTACTCCGTAAAATGAACTCTTTTAGTGCTTTATCAAAAATCACTATGATGTTTCCTTTTTAAAGTTTTATAGTGTGTAAGCAATTGTTTCTGCTGGAATATGCGCCTAAATCTTGCTTTTGTGGATATGGCAGATCTCTCTGTTTGTACTTTCATATTGGAGTGTCCAGTTTGCCAGTTTATACGCATTTGGCTTACTTGCATATGTTGGCTATGTTTTATATGCATTCCCTTCCTTGTTTCACTTACACCGGTTGAACGGCTTGCTTCTCGTGTTCATACTTTTTTGGGTGATTAGCACATACATCTTCAATGTGGCACTTACATATTTCAATAAGAAAGTTCATAAGGTAAAGATTTCTGCTTGAATATGTTATAGGTGTCTTAAAACTCCATCACACTTACCAATACGATTCTACTTTTCGACAGGATATGGAGATTTGGGAGACTATTGGCTTATGGCAGTATTCTGTTCCCGGTCTTTATCTGTTTGCACAATTCTGTCTTGGCGTTCTGGTTGCTTTAGGCAACCTCGTGAACAGCTCTGTTTTCTGTTTCTTATCTGATGGAAATGATCAATCTTTGCCTGCTGATACTTCCGTGGAAGGTGAGCTGTGGAGAAGATGTACTCCGGCTTGCTGTTTCTGATTAGTCCTTGCACGCATTTTCTTTCCAAAATGCATTTTCAACATTTCTCTTCCATGGAGAGTTCATGTGTTGATAGTAGTTAGCAACATAATGGGGCGGGGAATCCCCGAACCCGCTGGGGCCCCGCCCCGCTCTGGGGAAAAATCCCCAGCCCCATTGGGGATGGGGACGAGGACGGGGATAAGGACAATTTTTCAAAATCCGCTCGGGGACGGGGCGGGGATGGGGACAAAATTTTCCCCATCCCCGTCCCCATTTTCCCCGCCGGGGAAAATTCCCCGTCCCCATCCCCGAATCCCCGTCCCCAAAAATTTTAAAATTACCAAATAACCTTTATTCTAATTCAATATATATATTAATAACAAAGATAAATTAGTAATTTGGTTGATGTATTATTGTTTGATTTTCCGAATAACACTTGTTGATGTATTATTGTTTGATTTTGATGTATTATTGCTTCAGCAAGTTAAATACGTTGTATTTTGAACAGGTTAAAAACCGGGTCCGATTAAAATTTGGTTAGATTTTGAATAGCTTTAGAAAATCCCCATTGGACCCCCGTTGGGGATGGGGAATCCGTGGGGATGGGGATGGGGCAAGAATCATTCCCCGAAGCGGGGATGGGGACGGGGATGGGGATGAGTTTTGGGAGCGGGGATGGGGACGAGGATATACTCCCCCGTCCCTGATCCGCCCCGTTGCCATCCCTACTTATTTTTCTTGTATATGATTGCACTTTATTCATTACCACGTATAAAGCCTACAAGCAACAAAGGAAGTAGATAACTTAGATTGCAATACTTGTTCGTGCTGAGTCTCCTACATATTAGATTAATAAAAGTGGAAGGTCATAGTCATGAATCATGATAATCATGGATTCCACACTAATTTTATGTAATGCATCCCCTGTGATCAAATTAAGTTCTGTACAACATCGCGACTGAACTGTTTCAAACTCCTGAGCAGCATCGGTTCTAAACATAGGCCTTCTTTCAAAAATATTCTGCTAACATTTCAGTGTGAGAGGATAAGGCATTATCGTTTATGATGTTTATCATTATTTTTCAATCTAAACTTTTGTTGCACTGATTAATATTGGGATTGCCCTTTTACTAGAAACAGGGGGATGAGGGTTGCGGGTGGGGCGGGGGATTCTGGGCCGTTTCATTATTCTAGTATCCCTCTAAAATCAGGAATAACACTGCAAATCTGCGTTTGTTCTTTTGACTTTCAGAGATAGGAATACTCCTACTTCATCAAAAATTACATATTCCCTTGTATCTCAGATCCTCCGTCTTACAGTCACTAAAGCTTCTAGTTGGTTGCCTCTTTGGTACATAGTTGCAATTTTGGATATTCCACATGCTGTCGGAAACCTAAGACATCCTGCTCGACTGTACATGGCTGCGATAGTTAATGTATGTAGGTTCTCACCAGCTTATATATTGTGATGATATGCAGAATTCACATTGTAAGATGAAGTGTTGGTAAGCTTACCAAAACCTGCATCTGATCTGGTTGTGAAATGTTGACTCAAAAAAGCACAACTGGGGGGTACGATGTGAGTTATTAGGGGTGATGTGTGGTTTATATGTACGTTATGGATATAGGGCCTAAATCTTGTATTGGAATCTTTGTTCCATAGACCGCTAGCATGGTTAATATGACCCAATCACATTACAGGAGACTTTGAGCCCCACTATGTTTTGAAAGAGAAAAGGCTGATTGAGCTAGATTTTGGGACTAGGGTCTGATATGAGGTCATATCTTAGTGACCGACAAAGCATGTCGATTACTCTCAGGTGTGTATGTACCTCTATGCACACAGAGTGTGTGTCTAATGTGATGTGATCATCATTTTACTTAGAAAATGCCATTGTTGCCTGTCTTTGTTCTTTGAAACTGTGTGTATCTTGGTGCTCTCCTTGTTCAGTATGTCACTACTATTGAGGAAAACGCCATGGTTGGCTGCATACCTTACTGACTCAATGTAGTAATTTGAAATTCTTTCGTTTCTTTTTCAATGTTTTCTTAGTTCATGTCAAATTTTAAGTCATTACTTGTCATGAACCATATGGTTTCACCTCCAAACTAATGATTCTGACTTCTCTCGTGCACATCAGACAAAGAAGAGACGAAAGTGTTAGTGGTTGCTACAATTGTATGGCTGTTTGGCAAGTTCTCTCGAGCAATAATGCTTACTCTCATTTTAGTGATAGCCGTGAAGCCGGGTTTTGTTCACGCCTTGTATAGTACGTCGAATCACATACTCCTTTTCCATCCTTCGAATTATGTTCTGCCTAATAATAGTCCACGTACTCACTACTGCAAATTCATATTTCTTGTCTCAGTTATATTCTTCATGATGTATCTGCTGAAGTCCTCGATTAATAAAAGAGTGCGGCAAGCTCTGATTCTTTTATGTGAAACACATTTCGCTTTATTGTATGTTCTTCATCTCAATATGTTGTCAAAGGTGCTGAAGCAGGAAGGGTCGTGGCTTAGGAATATTCTTTCTCTATTAGGTATCGTCTTTGATATGCCAGTTAGTTTTGCATGAGAATATGTCAACTGACTGTTTGACACAATATGTGTTTCCTATTTGAACAATGACATCACTCTTGTGAGCTGCAGGTCTGCTTGATAGTGCTACTAAGGGAGATTTCGCGAAGATAGTGCTTCTTGCTTGTTTTTGTGCAATACACAATCATGGATTTGAAATGCTCTTCTCGTTTTCAGCAATCTTGCAGCATACTCCTTCCCTTCCATTTGGATTCAGCATTTTAAAAGCTGGCTTAAAGAAGTCAGTGCTTTTGTCAGTCTATATTTCCAAGACAGGAGGTGTTGGACAGAATTCATCTTCTCATCATGGTATAGCCTCAGATAGCAATAGCTAACTTTCCTTTGTGTAGTTTGCTTTGTTCTAGAACTATTTTCATTTGTATGCAGGTCCAGTGCTTCTTTGTTTTCTCATATAACTGCTTCATCTTGTATGTAACTGATGCTTGTTATGATGGATACACATGTTAGCATAAGATATACACGATATTAAAGATACTCATGAAGAGTTTGCTGTAAATTGTTGAGGAAAAGCATTAAAATACTGACAAACATTCAGAAATGATGTTATCTGGAACTTTGTCAACTTAAGGTGGTGTGAATTTTGTTTATATTCCCCCTGTAAAACACTGCATTTTCTAATAAAATAATTCAGAGTCCCCTTGTTGCTGAAGTGTCATAACCGCATGAGTGAATAATCTGCTGCCACGTAAGAGATATGGCGGTTAAAAATTATTTCGTGCAAATGTTCAGGGCTTACTTAGATAACATCTTTCCGTATTACTTTATTTATTTGGCCAAGTCTATTACCTACTTTTTTGCTTTGTGGCTAACTGTCGGCTATGTATACGATGGCATCTAATTATGTTTGTATTTCTTGGTAATTTAGTAACTTAAAAGAAATTCATTAGCTTTTTCAAGTTATAATCATATGTTTTCCATTGGCTAAATCAGTCAGTTTTGGCTCTGAATCTTCTGGACAGATAATATCAGAATAGCAACTGACAGATTTACTGATGACCGCGGTTTTCATGGCATGAAATATGATTTTTTTCATGACAACTGTTGCACTCACAAACCTTGTCACCTAAGTTAGCACAGCATTGCTGGTACTGGATGTATGTGGCCCAACCTATTTGTATTATCTGCCCACGAGACCTCTATCCTGTCATCTCATTACCTCCTAATCATCGCTCCAAAGTTGACCTGATGCTGTCTTTATGAGTTTGATGAAGACCTTTATTTATTTATTTATTTATTTATTTTGAGGGGGGGGGGGGGGGACTCCATGTTTGTACTTGTTAAGTGATTGATCGATTGTTTTATAAATGCGTAAAACCATCATGACTAGACAGGACAACACATAGCTTTTCACATTTCGTAGTGAAGAGAAGTATAAAAATGAAAAAAAAAAAATCCATGTGAAATATTTCGCGATAAAGTGATAGCATCAAATCATGTTTAGCTGACATGGTAGTGTTCTTGGTTAGACTGTCCAATGTTTCACTGTAATTTATGCTAACTAAATTGAAATTTGCATGAGGATCACAGTGCATTAGGTTTTTGTGACTTTTGTTGTAGCCGATTGAAAGGTGATGGCATTTACCAGAGTTGCAGATGAGAAATTAGGCATTGTAATGAGAGTCTGTATTTTCTATCACATTTACTGATTCTTGAATTCCTATAAGATTGAAGAGTGCTGCAATCTAAAACTGGCTTCCTTTTTCATTTTCATTTCTACATGGAGCTTTTTTCTTTCTCCTCTAATTTTTTAAATTTTTTTTATTCATTCATTTATTTATTTTGGCAGAGATAAAGATTGCAGAGTTTCTTGGTGCTATACGTCAGAAGTTTCTATTGATATATCATTCATTTGGAACCTATATTGCATTTCTTACTATACTCATGGCGGTGTACCTTGTATCTCCCAACTATATATCCTTTGGTTATCTGTTTGGCCTTCTCGTCTGGTTGACTGGAAGGCAACTGATGGGAAAAACGAGAAGGCCCCTTTGGTATCCCTTGAAAGCTTACTCTGTCGTTGTATTCCTTTTCATGTATGGATTAAGTGTCTTCCCAAGCATTCAGTCTTGGTTGTCCAACATTGTGGATCTTTATCAGGCATTTGGTTTTAATTCACAAGCTTCAGCTTTCGGGAATATTTGGGACTCCCTTGTTGTGCTGATAGTGATGCAATTACATAGCTATGAACGAAGGCGAAGCAAGGACTTAGGTTCAGATGATCGTGATGCACCAGATTACGGAAAATGGTGTCTCATTACACGCCTTGTAATCATGCACAGCGAGAAGATGGTGGCCATCTCCTTATTCTATGCATCACTGTCCCCTGTAGGGGCATTTGGTTTAGTTTATCTAATTGGCTTAGTTATTAGTTCGACACTACTGAAATCTTGTCAAGGCCCTTCCAAATTTTTTTCAGTCTATTCAGGAGTTCTACTGTTGGCTGACTATCTTTTTCAAATGTGGGGTGGTTTAACAGGAATGTTTCCTAGTCAAAATAACTATTATCTGTCCCAATTGTTTGGGTTACAGCGGTTTGAGCCTGGTTTTTGGGGTATGGAATCGGGCTTCAGGGGGAAAGTGTTGGTTATAATTGCGTGTATGCTACAGTATGTTGTCTTCCGATGGGTCGAGAAGTTGCCTGGAGATCTTGGGAGTGGAGGCAAGTGGGAGGAAGTTTTCACTTTGTTTGGACCAACCAATCAAACTCTTGCTGCAATTCATAATGCAGAAACTACGCTGCCAGCAAACGGTGATCAGCCAGTCAGAGAAAAAGCAGAGGACAGCTTCTTACTTTCTCTTGACTCTGGTGAGCTCCCAGGCCCTAATTCTTTGCCTGCTGAAGAAGAGAAAGTCCCTGAGGATGCAAACAATGCTAGTGGGTATATCTCAGAAACTTCTGTTGGTACCCAAAAGTGGAACAGAGAGCAGATTATGTTTCTCAGAAAGGAGAGACTTAAGACGCAGAAGACTTTGCTAAAATTGTATTTAAAGTTTTGGATAGAGAACATGTTCAACCTGTTTGGTCTTGAGATAAACATGATCGCATTACTCCTTTGCAGTTTTGCTCTCTTGAATGCCATATCATTGCTGTACATAGCAGCCCTTGCTTCATGTATTCTATTAAGCCGGCATGTTATACAGAAGTTATGGCCCATGTTTGTCTTCTCATCTGCCTTGGTTCTCATCCTCGAGTACTTGGCTGTTTTTGCACATCTAATTTCATTGAAGGGAGAAGATACATGGGAGACTAGGACGTCCTGCCATGACTGCTGGAGAAACGCAGAAGTCTACTTTGGTTACTGCCTCAAGTGCTGGCTAGGTAACCTCTCCTTGTTCTTCTTGTCTGTTTTCTATTCAGTAACACATTTTGTTGGTTTTTCACTAAAAAGGAGAGGAAAAAAGTTCCAATTGATTTGACTTCAGAGCAACAAGATATGGAGATTCATTCACAAATGCTGTGGATACTTTAAGCAATCCTGCAGTCTACAGAATTGTTAAGTTACAAAATTTGCTAACAATGAAACAGTTTCCTAAATCTTTTGAACATCTTTCTAGAAGCTAGAAATGCATTTGTCCATAGCAATCAAGCATTTAAGCACCACTACCCTTGCTGGAAAAGATGTACTTGTAGCTTCTTTGAACCATGCATCTAAATCTTGGCTTTAGAGACTGCAAGATGATCACTAGTAAACATCCCTTATTGGATTCTTCACATTTCGGGCTTTGGGACATGGCATGACGAAATGAGTGGTGAGCCCAAGACTGTCGAGTTTGGGGTTCCCCTCATCTATTTTAAACAGAGCTTTGGCATTTTATTCAGAACCAAACTGATAATAGAGGAGGAATAGTAAGATTTTGGAAAATAGGGTATATTTCAATATTTGGAGAAGTTTATACTTGGATATTGTTTTTATTATTAATTTTCGTAGGTATATTTTAATCATATTTTAGGATTACTAAAACAAACATATTTAGTGGTATATTAGTGATATTTAGTTTCCTAAGATATTAGGATAATGCTAGGTTAGTATCTTTTATGCTTTTCTAGGTTATATATTACCTTTCAGATCTCCTATGCTACCTAGCCTCTTTAGTATATAAACCCCTTTATGTAATTAAAGAAGGCAGATTATCATGAATAAGAATTACTATTGAATATTGATTGGTTCTTTGTGTGAGATCCTCTTCCTGTAGGAATTGCTCGCCAAGCATCCTACATCACAATCCCCCCCCCCCCCCTCCTGCACCTAAGCAAAAAAAAAAAAAAAAAAAAAAAAAGGAAAAGGAAACCAAGCTGCTAATTGAGCCACGTTAGGCTCTGGCCTGCTCAGGTGCAGTTTGACGCAAACATGAGCTGAGCAGCCTGAGTTTTGACCAATCTGAGCTCAAATGCTCACTTAGTTGGCTCGGTTAAGATCGAGTCAGGTTCCTTTTGGTTCCTATTGGTTTGTGGAATAAAACTTGTCTAAGAAATAAAACAATACTAATCCAGAAAAGTTGGAGTTTATTCGGTTCAGGCTTGGTCAAGATTAGTTACATTATTGCTTATCTTTGGGTCTGGTTTTTGGATCGTTTGGGTTGGGCAATCAGATACAAGATTATAGTTTGCGATTTCGTCAATACTTAGTCATGAGCTAGGACCCAACTAACATTTAGTTGTCACAGGCATTTTAAACTATAGGGCTGTTTGATTATGTGTTCCACTCAGTGATATTGCTTAGGCAGCTTTTTGTTTCCTTGCAGGAGTTTTAGTTGATGATCATAACATGCTTATTAGCTATTGGGTTGTTTTCATGCTTTCTTGTTTCAAGCTACATGCTGACCAGTGGTCCAGTGTATCTGTCTCGCATTTGTATCAACAGATAATGTCAATAAGCAAGAACAAGTGTGTACTGAGTGATCTCTCTTTTGAGACAAAATGCATATGGACATATCTTGACTACTTAAGGCTTGAAAGTTACTGCCACCTGCTGGATTTTGTTCTCTTCTTGATTCTGGTGACTGGCACCCTTGAATATGACGTTCTTCATCTGGGATATCTTGGTTTTGCTCTTGTATTTTTCCGAATGAGACTAGAAATCCTGAAGAGAAAGAACCAAATTTTTAGATACCTGCGAATTTACAATTTCGCTGTTATTGTTCTCTCTCTAGGTTATCAATCTCCCTTTCTGGGGACTACTGCTGAGGGAAAACATGAGACGTCAGACTGCATATATGAGATGATTGGTTTTTATAAGTATGACTATGGGTTCCGGATTACATCAAGATCAGCACTTGTGGAGATCATCATCTTTGCACTGATATCTCTACAGTCTTGTATGTTTGCATCTAAGGAGTTCGATTATGTGTCTCAGTATCTTGAGGCAGAACATGTCCGAGCTGCACTCCGTGAGCAGGAAAAGAAAGCTGCTTGGAAGACTCAACAGCTTCTACACATAAGGAGGGTTGAAGAGCTCAACTATCAACGTAACTTGCAGGTGGAGAAAATAAAGGCAGAGATGCTCAACTTGCAATGGCAGTTGTACAGTACAATCAGCACCGAGGATTCTGGGGATAACATGTCACGAAGTGGAGGTATTGGATGGAGGAAAATGTCTCCAATAGACCCACATAAAGATACTACTGCTGTATATAAAGAAGTAAATCCTAATAGCAGTTTTGTCTCATCAAATGTTGAAGGTACTGAATCTGCTGGTGCTCATACAAGAAATTCCTCAATTGAGATACGGAGCAATTTGAAAGACTCTTTTCATGAAATTAGGGAGCATAAAGAAGATGGTGGTGGTGAAATTGAGGGCTTAGATGAAAAGCGGGAGGAGAAACTTCATGATAGAGACAACCCTTTAATGTCAGCTGTACATTTGATCGGTGGCGGAGTTTCTCATGTGCAATCTCTTGGTAATCTAGCAGTCAACAATCTTGTGAGTTTGTTAAACATTGATGTTGAGGATAGGATTTCAGAAGAGAATAATGATGAGGATGGTGTCTATGATGAGATAGAGTCTCAGAACATGAGGTGCAAAGGGTTAGACCCGACATTTTCTTTGCATTCTGATCCTGGAAATACTGACACTTTACATGCACGAATAAGCATGCTTTTGCGTTATCTTTGGGGTCAGATGCGGTCGCATAATGATATTGTTTGTTATTGTTGCTTCATCTTGACGTATGTTTGGAATTTCAGTCTGCTTTCAATGTTTTATCTTGCCGCACTTTTCCTGTACGCTCTTTGCATACATGCTGGACCTAGCTACATGTTCTGGGTTATCATGCTAATCTACACAGAAATCTGTATCCTGGTGCAGTATTTGTATCAGATAATTATCCAGCATTGTGGGTTCAACCTCCATTCTAGCTTTCTTCAGGAATTAGGATTTCCTAAGTATAAAGTAACCTCTTCACTTGTAACCAGCAACTGGCCTATCTTTCTGGTGTATTTATTCACACTCCTACAGTCTTCGATAACTGCAAGGGATAAAGAATCCATTGTTAGAGAACACGGTTCATTCAGAAAGAGAACTTCAGATGAGACAGAATCTAGGAATAACTCTAGTTGGTTTCAGAAGGCGGAGAGGCTGTTCTCATCATTGATTAATGTATCCAAATACACATTCAGGGGTCTGTATCGGTATTGGAAGTCACTAACAGAAGGTGCAGAAACACCTCCCTACTTTGTGCAGCTATCTATGAGAGTTGAAAATTGGCCAGAGGATGGGATTCAAATAGAAAGATTGGAGTACAGATTGAACAAATTGCTGAAGCGGATTTTCGTTCAGAGATGTAAAACTAAGACTCGGCATCGTCAAACTGCCAGCAGAATTCGTGTTCAAGGCCTAGAACAAGTTCCAGAAAACCCACATGTAGTTCTGGTTGTTCTGGAGGTGCTGTATGCTTCCTCATCAGTGGAAGGTATCCCACTGGGATGGCATGACTCACGCACACCAGCAGCCGATGTGGCTGAGGAGTTTCTACAAGCCCAGCGTAGTGGCATGTTTGAAGAAATTGGATTCCCCTTTCCTGTACACTCTGTCATTTGGGGAGGCAAGCGGGAAATTGATTTGTATGCTTATATTTTTTGTGCCGATCTGGTTGTCTTCTTCTTGGTTGCTATTTTTTACCAATCCGTTATAAAAAATAACAGCGAGTTTCTCGAAGTTTATCAGCTTGAAGACCAGTTCCCAAAGGAGTTTGTCTTCATCTTGATGGTAAGTTTGCCTCTTCTTCTAAGATGACCTTAATCTGTCTTTTTAACTTCATTGTGATGGCTCTCTTTGAACCCAAATCTATGTCAATAATGGACAAAACTTTTTGGCTGGAACTGTGCTTGTCAATTTCCCAGTCTTTATTGACCCCTGTAGAGGGCTAACATATAAGGGAATTGTGGAACCATCCCAACCAATAGCTTAACTAACCAAATGCTTAAGCTGATAATTGAAGGCCCAATGATGTTTTTATACACTAACACACCCCCTCACAGCAAAAAAACATGTGGGGGGGGGGGTGCTGAGATACAAACGTAAGACCTCTTATGCAGTCTGGCTTTGATAGATTGATAGCATGTGGAACCATGTCAACCAAACGTTTAAGCAGACAATTAAAGGTGCAATGATGATTTTATACTCAGACAGGAACATCCAAAATAAAGAAAAATCAGAGCAACTGGGATATATCAAGTTTACGTGTATATACAACCTCCATAAATTGCACGTGCATAGACTACAAACTAGTTTTCATGCTCTTGCATCTCACTTATTTTAAGTGATTCATAGGGCCAAGTCATCTCCCTTTTACTATAATGTAGCTTGAGGCTTTCCCCTTTACAGGCATTTTCTTTGCTTCTTTTTTTTCGTTTTTGATTAGACTTCTGCCTGCTAACGAAAATGTTTCCTCTGTACAGATAATTTTTTTCTTGATAGTTGTCGATCGTGTCATATACCTCTTCATATTTGCCACAGGAAAAGTTGTGTTCTATATTTTCAACCTCGTTCTTTTCACGTTTGCTGCTTCTGAGTATGCTTGGTCCATGGAGCCTTCAGAGAACCATGCTGGAGTGTTTGCACTTCGTGCCATATATCTGACTAAGGCAATTTCTCTGGCACTTCAGGCTGTACAAATCCGATATGGCATCCCTAATAAAGGCACTTTGTATCAGCAATTTTTGACAAGTAGTGTTTCAAGAATTTATTATCTTGCCTTCAGACTGTACCGGGCATTGCCATTCCTTCATGAACTGCGATGTGTGCTCGATTGGTCTTGTACAACTACATCACTGACCATGTATGATTGGTTGAAGGTAACTACACTTATGCTATTATCTGGTATTTCTAAGGACTTTCCAGTTCCCTTCACATTAACAATGTTTTGCAATTGCATGGCTGGTTTGGTCTGATTCAGCAGCACATTGTTGTGGATGATAATGGAAAATGGATAGCTCTGTAACGTGTAATCTACTAGTCTCTATTAGGCATCTAAATGTCCAAGATAATCTGAGGAACTGCCAATTTTCGTTGTGTTGCATTTTAAGTACTATTTATCCCCATTTTTATGAACCTGACACAAAATATGTTCCTAGCTAGAGGATATTCATGCAAGCTTGTTTCTCGTTAAATGCGATGTGGAGTTGAATAGAGCATGCCGCAAGCAAGGAGAAAGGCAAAGTATGATGACCAAATTCTGCAATGGTGTCTGCTTGTTCCTTGTGCTGATGTGCGTTATATGGGCACCTATGCTGGTAAGTCCAATCAGAATCCGTATCTACAAACACCATACTGGATAGCCCCTCTGCATCCTGTGTCAGTGCCACAATCAACTGCAGAATAATTTATCATTTAGATTTTTTTTTTTCGGTAAGAATGAACTCTTATGACTGATAAATGAACAACTTTATGTCTGTTTTTCACCCTATGTTTATTCCCAAAGTTTCTTTTTTCTTCGATTGTGCCATCTTAGCTAGATCAGTACTATTTCTTGTTGTTGATGCCTTTCTGATTCAACTCTATGTTTTCTCCATTGCCTATGTCTTCGACTATTATGTCCTCGCTTCAAGTTATTTTCAAAATGTTCATTAAAGCCTCTTTCCAGAAGATTCTTTCGGTCATCCTTCTCAGGAATGTACTGTCGACCTGTCATTTTATGGCTGGATATACATGAGGATCTTGCCTTGGTGGGATCCAAGTCGAGAAATTTTTGTAGCATAAATGAAGAATTCTGCTCAGATTTAGGATGGAGATGACATGTTATATGCTTTCCCATTCAAGTGCAAATGATCTGACTGGATGCACTTTTGCTTGGACGAGCTTCATATTATCATTAATTGTAATGCTAATGATTTTTCTTTACAAAACCTTTTGTGTCTCCATTTGAAAAATTATTTTCTTCCTCATTTGGTCATTCCAAAGGTCGAATCCTGAAGTTTCTTACATCTGAGCAGATGTACAGCAGTGGAAATCCAACAAATATTGCAAATCCCATCAAAGATGCTAGTGTGCGAGTGGATATAAAGACGGCTGGTGGAAGGCTTACTTTGTTTGAGACCACTTTATGTGAGAAACTCCCGTGGGATGTTGTTCAACACGCTCATTTGGATCCTCATGGTTATTTGGCCCCGTACGATGAGAAAGACATTCAATTGATATGCTGCCAATCTGATGCTATTTCCTTGTGGCTTGTCCCTCCTGTTGCCCAGGATAAATTTGCCCAGTCTCTAGTAAGCGGTATGAACGTTATATTTTCATGGCATTTCACAAGGGACCGGCCAAAGGGAAAGGAAGTTGTAAAGTATGAACTAGTTGTTGGAGATAGTGATTCTCCCAAAGTAGAGAAAGTGATGGAGGTTCTTAATGGCACTGCTAGTAGTTTTGGAATCTACAACATATATCCAAGATATTTTCGTGTAACTGGCTCTGGTGATGTAAGGCTTCTTGAAGAGGAGGTATGTCAATATTTCACTCTCAGTGCTTCTGGGTTCTTTCTTTCAGGAACAGTCTCTTTACTTGTCAAGGGTAAGGCTGAATTCGTCGTACTCTTTCTGTATCCTATCCTAGTTCAGAATGATCTAGACAACACTGGGTTGGATTCTTCTTCTTTTGTTTTCTGTTAAGTGATACATGAGGGGTAACTGCAGGTTGAAACAGTTAGTGCCAATCTGACATTCAACCAAGGCAATCCAGGATGGTGGTCATTTCATGACATCAATCCACTGGGTCCGGGTGGTCATGATGGACATGCAGGCCCATTTGCTGTTGTAGTTTGTGAGGAGACTCCACGTAAGTCATGAAGTTCTCGCGGTATATTGCTCCAATTTATGAGAAAAATGAAATAAGTTGTTTGTCTTTCTAACAACGCTCCACATTCATCATATGTCATGGTTACAGAAGGCATTCTTGGGGACACTCTGAGCCATTTCAGCATCTGGGGTCTTTACATCACCTTTGTTTTAGCAGTAGGCCGTTTTATCAGACTTCAGTGTGCTGACTTGAGGATGAGAATACCATTCGAGAATCTCCCTTCTTGTGACAGGTAAATTTCCTTTCCTTTAGCAACCCCTGCAATCTGATTCTTGTGATCGGAGCATCAGCCTTAACTTCCATCTCATGCTGTGTAAGCTAATTTTGTGCAAGATGGGCAACTTTGGATGCGGTTTTCGAACTTCACAGAGCTGTTTGGTTCAACTAATTAAATTATGTTACTTGATCATTCATTTGAGATCAAAACCACCAAATTTCTGAAAAATCACTGTCTTACTCTTAACACTGAGAAAGCATAAAGTAACCTTCTAATCTTTTAGACCCCTTCTCTAACACTTTCCGTATTTCATTGGTCCCATGAATAAGGTATATTTTCCCCTCCCAAAAGGCCATATACATGAGTTTGTAGACCAATATGTATGTAGGGTATAAGTGTTACCCCAGCTCCAGTTATACAAATTCTAGGGAAAGACCATCTCACCTAAACGTTATAGTGAAACGGATTCTTTTAGCAGTGTCTTTTTGAAGGTTTTGACATAAATAATAGGTCCACGAGACTGATTTTCAAGTATACAACAACAAGATGCATGGTCTCTCACATGACTTATTACTGTTAAAACTCATTACGACTTATTACTCTGGTAGCAGCAATACTATCAAACTAGATGTTGCCTCTCTCTGTATGGTCAGACACCCATAATCAAATTAAGTTAGCTGGACATACTTGTCGAAGGTGTTATGCTGTCTTCTTTGTAGTTGTACGCACACCTGCAATCAAAGCTATTCCCTCCATCTCATACCTAAAGTCCACACGAAATGGAAAATTTTAAGGGAACATCATTTAATGCACTTTGTTAATGTTGATTTTAGACGAGAGGTTTATGAAATGGAAGTAAAAGTGGGATATAAGGATGAGAATTTTGTGAACAATACAGGCTGTTGGCAATATGTGAGAACATTTATGCAGCAAGAGCTGAAGGGGAGCTTGAAGTTGAAGAGGTCCTTTATTGGACATTGGTTAAGATCTACAGATCACCCCACATGCTGCTTGAATATACTAAGCCAGACTGAAAAACAACCCCTAGACCAACCGAAAGACATGCTTCGACTCACTGGTAGGGTACATCATATCTCACTTGACACTTATTAAGGAGTATTGCTTGCTTTGTGGGGCCCCTTTCATTCAACTTCGCCCCTTTCAAACTATGAATTGAATGATGAACCCTGCCATTGAACAACATTCCACGTCGCTGGCCATACAGTTGCAGGAGATCCATCTGCCTGACCAACCATGCTCCGGCTTAGCTTCTTTGACTGCTACATCTTGTAAATTCAACAAATTCAACATTTTAGTCTTTGTACTTTATTTCATTAATCATGTTGTGTAATTCCTTTCTAGTTCTATTTCCCCTTATCTTTCTCCACCTAGATTTTGTTTTCAATTCCTGAGGCACAAGAGATTTCGCCAATCAATGTTGCCTTAAAACTGTTAGGTCGGAAGTGAACTTTTTCAGCTTACACATTTGGTCTTAAAATCAGATTTACTCTCTGTGGTTTGAGATCAAAGTTTATCCGGGAAGGAGTTGTTGTGGCTTTCGGATCAATTTTTGCTAAGCTCATCATTGTATTCATTTATTCCATTTTCCCCTAAATATTCTATTGTATTCAACTTAGGGCTGTAACGGAACCGAGCCAGCTTGCAAGCTATTGGACTTGGTCAAAGCTTGGCTTGAGCTCGGTTAACCAAAAACTTGAAATTCAAGGGTTAAATAGTTCACTTTACTGTGATACAATTTTAATTTTGGTTTACTATTATTCTAAAACCTATAATTTAGCTTACTACAATACAATTTTCTAGTTAAGCTTCGTAAAACTCAAGTGATTGCGACTCTGCTTGATGATATCCTCTTTTTTTTTATGGAAGATGATATCCTTATTGTAAAAAGATGTTATTTTCTATTTAAATTTAATAAATACTCGGGATAAACTGCACCCGTTGGGTACGCCAGATTTGAAAGGTGAATGTTACATTACATGTGCTCCTCCAAGACTTATTGGAGGGTGGCAATTGACAAGAGAACACATAACCTACAATCTTCATTAACATGCTACCTAGCTAGAGATGTATGCATAACATCTATCCTTATAGCAATTAGCAAGACTTTTAACGGTCAAAATTATGAAAACTTAAGTCATTACAATGCAAGCATGTCTACGTAGACATCTTACCCAATATGCCTAAATGCTATCATCATATCAAATTGCCATCCTCCGACGATGAAAAGGAAATTAGAAGACAATAGTGTTTGTTTAAGATGGCTGGAACACTCCGTAAACACAAATTTCGAGCCTGAAATAAATAAAGACAAGAAATTGAGAAACAAATATAATTTTGTATTAATATTCGAATGTAGGTACAATCTCTGTATTAAATACAATAAAGTAGTCCTCTGATTCGATCTCCTGAAACTTGGATGAGTCGAGGGTGTGGACGCTTGATCTCGAACTCGGATGCAGGTTGAGTTGACGAACTCTTGTAGTAGATCTTGAACTGATGGTCTTGAGCGTTAATCTCCTTAGTGCTTGGTAGTTGGAGGCTGCTCGAACTTGAACCGTTTGCAGATTGACAGTTGGTTGCAGTTCTTCTAGTTCTTGGATGCGAGGGCTTAGCGCTTGGTCTCGATCGATGAACTAAACGAGGAAGATGACTGCAATCTTTGATGTGAAGTGCAGAAGTTGTTGAACTAGCAGACGTTGGTCCTTGGCGCTTGACAGCTGGAGGTCGCTTGTAGTTCGATCTTCTGAAGGCTTCGCAGATCTTGTCGGAGAACTCTGAAGCAGTTCTTGATCTTGACGCGGTAGAGGCTTGGAGACTCGATCTTGAGCTTTTGCAGACTTTGATCCTTGGCGCTTGGTAGCTGGAGACTGCTGGTAGTTTGATCTTCTGAAGTCTCTAGAGTGCAGAATGCTGAATGCCGCTAGGGGTAGACTGTAGAGTGTTGAAAATGAGGAAGAAGACCCCTATTTATAAGCTCTGAAGGCCTAGGGTTGCCTAGGGTTTGAGTCGGCTTTGGACTTGGGCCCCAATTAATTAATTATCCCTTCATTTAAAATAAAGAAATAATTACTATTTTCTGCATCACAATTGACACGCGTCACGATGTTATTGGCCATAATGTATTTCCATTTAAAATCTAATTAAATGGACCGCCGTAATTAATTTGACACTTGGCGGGTAATAATTGGCCAAATAAAAATTAATTTATTTTACACGTGTCATTTTCTTATTTGTTGACAAATTTTACCTCCTACAGATGCCCCCTTCGCGAGTCGATTGTGTACACGAATTTGGAGTGTTTGACACGGTTGGGTCTCGAACAAACTTGTATGGTCTTCGGATTACGCATAAGTACTGCCATTTGTTTGGCTTAATTTTAGGCCCTATTCTTTTTCATGGCCGGTCTGCGGCCATGCCTCTCACCGCACAACCCACCACATTTTACCGCAAATTATTATTTTTCTCTCTCCTCACTTTTCTCCTCTACTTTTTACATTCTCTATCCTTACCTACTCCACATACCAATAACCTACCACAATTCCACCACACCCTACCACAATTCAACCCCACCTCACTACACAACATATATCATTTGATGATTTTTTTTCTTTTTTTTTTTTGGTAATCTTGATCAGGAGTCCCATGGTGCTCCAACTTCTTTGACCCCTTTATTTATTTATTTGAACAATCCTTTTAGGAAGTCTAGTTGGATTCAGATTTATCACAATTCAAGTTGGAGTCGGATTCAAAGTTACAATTGGAGTCAAATTTTATCTAAAACAAATGGGATAAAATCTCGGATGGTGAAATTTGAGTTGGTGTATGATTGCAACACCAACTCATACCACTATATAATTATCCCCACCATCAATTTGATTACCTTGCTTATGAGTCTTCTGAGACTCTTTCTGTCTTTCTTTTTAGAAAAACTTCAAAATCCATCACCGACATAGATGTTACGAGGAATATCAAGCAAAGGCCGACGTCCATGTCGGTGCATCATCGGAGTAGCAACCTATGTTGTTATTGGCGGTGACACTCGTCGACATCAATGGGGTCAGTGTCGTCGGAGGTGCTGGCGATGCAACTGAGGGAAGGTAGTTGAAGTGAGGCAGGTAGTGGTGTTTCATCGGGCTGAACCGAGGAAACATGTCTTGTCTCCCCCCAGGGTTTAGCCTTTCCCATTCAATTGAGAAATTGAGAGGAGAACGGCGAGTCAATTTCTCCTCTTCGGGAGTCATACGAACCACATGAGACCTCGACCGACGTCCAATGACAAATCCGGTCGTCGAAATTCATGGCTTTGAAAGAAACGACAAAGAAGGCGAATATGAAGAAGTCGACGGCGACGTCGCCGGCGACGAGCAGACAATGGAGGAAGCTGAGAGACACCGATGCCATTGTCACTCTCCCCTTCTTTATTTCTCTTTCTAGAATGAGGACTTGAGTGGGTGAAGAGCTAATTGCCATGGCAGTGCTGGAATTGATGCTGATGGAGAAAGAGGGAGATATTAATTGGAAAAAGACAACATAAGAAAGGCCACCAATTTAATGAATTTATGCATCCTCTAACTCTTCACACAATGGGCCCCACCCATTTTCAATAGAACAAAAGTCAGACTGTAGAAGTAATGGTGTACACATGAAGCTGTGCCAGGAATTTGAAGAGAAAAGGAAAGAGAATATATATATATATATATATAATGAAGCTTGGAGTACCTTTTTTTTCACACGCAGGCGCAGCAAATATATGCTTGCAAAAGATGTCATCAAATTATTTCTTGTCTTTTTGTGAAAAGACATGATATTTTTTTTCTTTAATTTATTACTCAACACTTTTTTTCCATATTTTCAGTACAGGGAGCTGAGATTAATTGCTATCATGTGTTTGAAATTGTCCTTCATCATTGTCGGTGTCTTACTTACTCCTCAGTGTGTTGACGTAGAATAGTCCTAGACTATTCTCTTCAGGACTATCTGGGTCAACAGTATCGCCATCTTCACTTCCGTGGACTACTCCTCAGCGTCTTGACGTGGTAGTCGCGCACTTCTCCTCAGGCTATGCAGTCTGCGATCGTCGTCATCTCCGGGGAACTCCTCAGGGACATTATGATGTATTAGACATCTTTGAGGTGTCTCTTTTCAGAACTGACCTGGGTCGACAGAGTCGTCATCGTGTTTACTCCTCGGGGACGTTTTGATGTATTAGACATCTTTGATGTGTCTCTTTTCAGAACTGACCTAGGTCGACGGAGTCATCATCGTGTTTACTCCTCGGGGACGTTCTGATGTATTAGACATCTTTGAGGTGTCTCCTTTTCAGAACTTACCTGGGTCGACGGAGTCATCATCGGGTTTACTCATCGGGGACGTTCTAATGTATTAGACATCTTTGAGGTTTCTCTTTTCAGAACTGACCTGGGTCGACAGAGCTTTCATCGTGTGTACTCCTCAGGGACGTTCTGATGTATTAGACATTTTTGAGGTGTCTCTTTTCAGAACTGACCTGGGTCGACAGAGTCATCGTCTCGCTGCAAGTGAATCACTCCTCGATGTCTTGTGCAGTGTAATTATAATCGCTCTGTTCGGGATTATGCAGGTCGACTGGTCATGATCTCGCCACAAGTGGATCACTCCTCAGCGTACTGACGCAGAGTAGTCCTAGACTGCTCTCTTCAGGACTGTCTGGGTCGACCGAGTCATTGATTGGCCTTAAGTGTTATACTCCTCAACTTACTGGCGTAGAGTTGTCCTAGACAACTCTTTAAAAAAAAAAGACAGTAGAGTTTGGGTCGACAGATTCACCACTCCACCTTAGCTTCCGTGGTTTACTCCTCAGCATACTGACGTAGAGTTGTCATAGACAACTCTCTCAAAAACGACAGTACAGTCTGAGTCGACAGAGTCGTCGCACCACCTCAGCTTCCGTAGATTACTTCTCCTGAACTTTCTATCGTCTATGTGTTATGAAGAGCGAATTTGAATTCTTTGTCCAGCCATGATGGGTCAGTCGGACTTTCTTATGAAGATCCACGATAAGCGAACTGATATATTCTCGGCGACAAGCGTCATCGATTGAAAGAAAGGACATCGACAGCTGGCTTGCCCCCGTTATTGAATTGAATGAGACGTCGATGTCGCCAGCTTGAAAGAGTCTACCACTTAGCCAAAGGAGTGTGCCGCTGATTTGAAGGATGATGACATCGTCTTGGAGCGGAAGTCAGCCGACACGATTACGATGCCCCCACATTGCATGCTTGAAGGAAGTTGCCAACCAGCTTGAGTATTTCATTGATGGTGCTGACTTGAAGTAAACCACTGACATGAAGATCTTGGCAAGCTAGAGTGCGGCTTGAAAGCCTACAATCATAATGACTTGGAAGTCGGTCTATTTCTTGTATTTTTGACTTGAGATCTTTATTGTGATGACGTAAAGGTCTTTAAAATTTGACTTTGACGACTTGGTAGTCTTGAATTTGGCTGACTTGAAAGTCTTCAAATTTTGATGACTTGGAAGTCAGTGGGTTTGATGACTTAAGAGTCTTGAAGTTTGTTGACTTAAAAGTCTTTGGATTTGCTGACTTGGGAGTCAAATGCATTGTTGACATGGAAATCTCGAACTTTATTGACTTGGGAGTCATGATTTTTTTCTTGACTTGTGAGTCCTTGTTTTTTGTTGATTTGAATTTGGTTGACTTGTTGTAGACCCCGAAAAATTGATGACCTTTTTCGCGGCGCTACTTAAGGAGTGATTGGGAGCCGACTAGGATTGCTTAACCTTAAATAAGGTTGAACTTTTAAGAATAACTTTGCTGACATATTAAAAACGATTTATGCGCCGTGAGCCCGAGATTCACCTTTTAAGAAAGAAGAAAGGGAAAAAGACAAAAAGGAAGGGGAAAACACAATGAACCCGTCTGGGTTCACTGCAAAAAGGAAGGGGAAAACACAAGGAACCCGTCTGGGTTCTCTGCTGGAACCAAGACGGGTTCTAACTGCAGATCCCACGAGAAAGGAGAAAAACAAAAGAAAAAAAAGAAAAGAAGGTGAAAACCCGAACTGAACCAAGCCGAGTTGCTCCTTGCGCTAAACACAAATTAGGTCATAGAAACCATAAAAAGGAAAATACCAAAGTACGAGTAGAGTCGCCAGTTGAATTTTTAGGAGAAAAACAACAAACCATTTAAATATAGACTCCGGCCTGCGAATCCAGAGATGGATTCGGGGGTAAGGTTACGAATTTGACAATTAAAATCATCAAATCCTCCTATTCAACGGATAGACTCTACTAGAATTAAATCAGAGCAAAACAAAAGAAAAAAAGGGGAAAGAGAGGAATTAGATAAATTTCACAAGTTCATCATTAAAAACATGCAAAATATTGAAAATATAAAAGAAATAAATTCGATAGATTACTACATATTTTACATCAACTAGGCTAACCTTTAGTGAAGTAGCATGCAAAGGGAGAGAAAAGGTGGAGAGAATATGCTAGTGTCAATACTCTAGCATACCATGGTGTGTCTATGGAAGGGAGAAAAGGGTTTAATTTATAGTGGAATGGGGGGAGTAGGGGGTGCGTTTAGGGTTTAGGTTTAGCCGCGACGACCTCAGCCGAGTTTAGCCCAGCAACCCAGACGGGTTCCTGCCGAGCTGAGCTATGCTCAGGCCCAAAGAACCCAGACGGGTTTTTCGTAATATTGGGCCATTATGCTCGTTTTCGGGCTAGGAAAGAAATGAGTTTGCATGCTACTAAACTACTCGGTTAACTTATTTTACAAATAGCTAAAACTAATACCGGTACAAAATCCGGTGTCTACACTTGTAAGTCTTTCATTTTATCGACTTGGGAGTCAGGAGACTTGTTGATGCGAGATTTGACTGACTTGGAAGTCTTTGTCTTGTTGTTGACTTGGCAGTCAAGGGACCTGGTGACTCAAGAGTCTTGAAATTTATTGATTTGAAAGTCTTGAATTTTGGTTGACTTTGAATTCTTTAATTTTTGTTGACTTGGAAGTCAGTGAATTTGGTAACTTCAGAGTCTTGAAATTTGTTGGCTTAAAAGTCTTTTATTTGATTGACTTGGGAGTCCTTGACTTGAAAGTCTTCAATTTCGACTTAGGAGTCTTCAACTTTGGTGACTTGAGAGTTTTTGACTTGAAAGTCTTGAACTTTGACTTATGAGTCTTGATGAGGATAACTTGGAAGTCTTGAATTTTTGACTTGTGAGTCTTGATGAGGATGACTTGGAAGTCTTGAATTTTTAACTTGTGAGTCTTAATTTGGATCACTTGGAAGTCTTGAATTTTGACTGGTGAAGGAGCTTTTTTTTTTTAGTATGGTTGTATCTGAGTCTAGACTCAAATTGCCTACGTACCTTAATAGATGCGCTACCCATAAGGATCAAGCCAAACATACTTCAAATTTAAAAAAGGAGAAATGGAGAATTTTATTTATTAATTTAGCCGTACATAGTTTATACTCTTGCGGGCCACGAGTATTACAATGATGAAATTGAAAAGAACTAAAAAGAAAGGAACCTTTTTTTTTTGGTGAACAGTTTAGGCTCTTGTTCAGGAGCTACATCTTCATTTTCCTAGATTTTGACTTCGGCAGAAGAAAATGTCTCCTCTCGTTCAAGCTCCATGTCGGTGTTGTTTTTGCTTTGCTGACCGGTGAAGATCACAGTGCGTCTCTTCACTCTCAAGGATCATTCAGTCTTGACCTCCAATGTTGAACAACGCTTCATGCAAGATGGGATGGAGCTTTGAACTTCATTGATGACTCCAAGGTGGCTGAATGCGGAGCTCTGCTCTGGCTGAACACAATAAACCGTCGGCTTCGTCAGCTTGTTTGATCTTTGATAATACAGAAGACTTTGATCTCGAACCACCCTTGATCCTGCTAAAGACCGAGGTTTTGTGCCCTCCTCGACACCCTATCTGCTCAAAGACAGAAGCTTGTCTGTGGGAAGCAGACCGTCCCAACCTATCGAACACGGAGAGCTTTGACTTAGGCTGATGCTCCATTCCTTCGTTATCATCTTCTTCGATCTCGAAGTAGAAGACCATGTTCACAACTGCAACATTGTTAACTTCTCCAAAGAAGTACTTCGGAAAGTATTCCTCCAACGTGACAAGAGCATGAGGGCCTTGCTCAATTAACTCAATTGAACCGACTTCTTGTTTCTTGATGACTTCAAGTCTCTTCTTCTCCATCGAAGGTTGAGGATTGTTCCTTCTCCTTTGATGCATTTGGGGTCGTGGTGTTTGGACTTCCCTTTTCCCCCTAGTCTTCCTTCGAGTGCCCGAGATCCATTTTCCATCGTCAACAAAAGCTTCTACTTCTTGCTCATGTGCATCTTGAGGGGTATGGACTAGTACAGCAAGAGGAACTGGTTTTTGGCATCCAAACTGAATCATCAAGAATTCATTTCTCCTGGCTGGAACTGGATGTGCTGAAACATAATTGGCTTCGACGTTATCGTTCAAGTCCAATATTATTTTTCCCTCCTCATCTAGCCTCATGATTCGCTCCTTGAGCGTGATGCACTTCTCAAAAGGGTGACTAACTACCCTATGATAGCGACAATATCTTGGATCGGTAGTTCTTCCCACTTCTTCTGGCCTCTTTGGTTGTGGAAGTTCGATGACTCCTGTCTCTAACAGGTTGTCTAGCATTCCTGACAAATCAGAGTCTGGAAATGGGTACTTCTTTTCTTGAAGCTCCTTTAGTGTAGGACACTTCCTTTCAGCATCTTTTAGTTTCTTCCTTTCTGGTTTAGGCTTGGAAGAGATTCGTACTGGCTTACAAGCAGAAATAGCCATGGACTCCTCTTTTGAAGTTTTCAATAACTTGCCATTCTTCTTATATTTATCGTCGTTCCTTGCATCATATGCAGATGAAGATCTTCCCCATCGACTTGCTATGGTGATCTCCATATCATGTGCCTTGGTTGCCAATTCCTGGAAGGTTTTTGGTTTGACCATCTTGATGACGTAGAGTAACTCCCAGTACATACCTTGAGCGCACATATCGACAGCTGAAGCTTCGGTGAGGCGATCCTTGCATTCAAGACTAAGAGCCCTCCAACGATGGATATAATCAAGTACTGGCTCGCTCTCCCACTGTTTGGTGTTTGTCAACTCTGTCATGCTGACGACCCGTTGAGCGCAGTAGAACCTGTTGAGAAACTCTTGCTCTATTTGTTCCCAACTGTTGATAGATTCAGGTTCTAACTCCGTATACCAGTCAAACGTGATTCCTCTCAAAGAGTGAACGAACTGCTTGACTAGTCGATCTCCTTCTGTGCCGGCGTTGCTACATGTTTCGATGAAGTGCGCGATGTGCTGCTTAGGAATTACCCTTCCCATCAAATTGATTGAACTTTGGGGGTTGATATCCTTGCGGCATTCGAAGGGCGTCGATCCTCTTCGTGTATGGCTTTGTGTAAAAGTGGGTCTTGTTTGATCCCTCTACGAGTTGAGCTCGCACTGCATTTGCCACCAAGTTTTGAATCTGCTCCACAATCAGTGATTTTGAAGATGAGTTGCTCTTCTTGTCTTCCTCATCGCCATCACCTTTGGAAGACTCTTTGTCAGATTCCTCTTTGTCAGAATCACCAAGTTTTGAATCTGCTCCACAGTCAGTGATTTTGAAGATGAGTTGCTCTTCTTTTCTTCCTCATCGCCATCACCTTTGGAAGACTCTTTGTCAGATTCCTCTTTGTCAGAATCTTCATCGGAGTCTTGATGTAGGCACTTCTCTATTTTCTTCATCAGTTTTGCGATCTACTCACTTTGTTCGCTGATCTTCTTGTCTTTCTCTTCACTTTCCATGGTGAGCCTGTTTAACATAGCCTCAAGTTCAGCTATCTTTGCTTCCATGTTGACAGCCATCACGCCGCTTGAATCGAAGGTCGAATTTGACTTATTGGAGAAAGAGATGAGAGGCAAAGATGTCCCACAGGGCATGCCAAATTTGTAAATACAAATTTCGAGCCTGAAATAAATAAAGACAAGAAATTGAGAAACAAATATAATTTTGTATTAATATTCGAATGTAGGTACAATCTCTGTATTAAATACAATAAAGTAGTCTTCTGATTCGATCTCCTGAAACTTGGATGAGTCGAGGGCGGGGACGCTTGATCTCGAACTCGGATGCAGGTTGAGTTGAAGAACTCTTGTAGTAGATCTTGAACTGATGGTCTTGAGCGTTAATCCCCTTAGTGCTTGGTAGTTGGAGGCTGCTCGAAGTTGAACCGTTTGCAGATTGACAATTGGTTGCAGTTCTTCTAGTTCTTGGATGCGAGGGCTTAGCGCTTGGTCTCGATCGATGAACTAAACGAGGAAGATGACTGCAATCTTTGATGTGAAGTGCAGAAGTTGTTGAACTAGCAGGCGTTGGTCCTTGGCGCTTGACAGCTGGAGGTCGCTTGTAGTTCGATCTTCTGAAGGCTTCGCAGATCTTGTCGGAGAACTCTGAAGCAGTTCTTGATCTTGACGCGGTAGAGGCTTGGAGACTCAATCTTGAGCTTTTGCAGACTTTGATCCTTGGCGCTTGGTAGATTTGGTTGGCGATTTGATCTTAAGTCTCTAGAGTGCGAGAATCTTTGAATGTCATGAGGGGTAGACTGTAGAGTATTGAAAATGAGGGAGAGGACCCTTATTTATAAGCTCTGAAGGCCTAGGGTTGCCTAGGGTTTGGGTCGGCTTTGAGCTTGGACCCAAATTAATTAATTATCTCTTCATTTAAAATAAAGAAATAATTACTATTTTCTGCATCACAATTGACACGCGTCACGATGTTATTGACCATAATGTATTTCCATTTAAAATCTAATTAAATGGACCGCCATAATTAATTTGACACGTGGCGGATAATAATTGGCCAAATAAAAATTAATTTATTTTACACGTGTCATTTTCTTATTTGTTGACAAATTTTACCTCCTACACACTCGCCAAATTACCACAATGAATATCCTCTAATCCCAAACCACTAATATGAAACTAGGTTAACATTAATCATAGACTTTAGCAGTTTTGAGATGACCAAGTAAGCGATTGGCTAAAAATGAAGGACAAGCAGTGGCAACCACAAGAAAAATCTAGACGATAGTCTCATAACCAAATGAAGCACCTGAAAAAATAAGCAAAATTGAACAACAAGATCCTAGAACCCAAATCTGAAACTCGTCCAACAATGGGTTAGGAAGAACAACTTGAACTTTGAATTAACCCTAGAGGGAGGATGAATAGGGTTCTTTAAATATTAATCTATCAAGGATAACACAACCACATTCAACTTATGGACCTTGAAATGACCAAGGTTTGCCGAATAAATAAAATGAATTTATTACTTAATTGAATACTGAAAAGATTACGAAGATTGATATATAATTCTCAAACCTATATCAAGGAACCTTATCCTTGACACAAGCGATTTATAATGCTAACTTCAACCCCCCCCCCCCCCCCCGCCCTAAGATATGTTCAAACACCCTTGACAAACCCCTCTAACATGGTTAAGAAACATGATTTTTCACTAAGCTCACTACTTATATACAAAGACGAATTTTCTCTGATTTTTCCCAATCCGGTACTCTCACTAAGACACATTTCTAGCTACTCTAAGCAAGGTTACTCCTCACTTGATACAAGTCTCACAACATTATCAAGAAACACAAGGATGTATTACATAGAATGATTCTTCTTGAATTATGATCTAAACTCACTGATTTTCTCATCGAGTGAATGGTCACTTTAATTAGGGAGAGCGGTTCCGGGTACCCTGCCCTAAAGCTAGGAACCTTACCTTTATCTGTTTGACGGGTTCTGAAAGTTCAAGAACCTTACTCTTACTCGCGGTTCCGAGTTCGGTTTCTGGTACCCACATATTAATATGTTATATTATAATCTAACTATATTTTCTGCCATTTTATTTTTTTGAAATTTTACTGATTTGTTGATCCATACACACTGGTTTGACATTTAACATGCAGAATTACAAATATGTTGTGGTATGCTATTTGTTATCCATGCATATTGGTTTAAAAAAAAGTCCAAATAAACCATTAATTATACAAATTTAAAAGATAGTATTACAAGTTGGTTTTGCATAAATAAACAATGATACAAAATTATGAAGATTTTTATTAAAAATTTGAGTTTCAATAACAATTACAACTGTTTAGGGTACGCGATGATTCCGGTAAAAAAATGATTGTGAGCCCAGGGGCGGAGCCAGAAAAAATTTATTGGAGGTGCCGGTTTATTAATATTCTTTTTTACTTGTTTATTAAGATTTTATCCAAGCTTTAGTTCATTTACACTTAATCTAGTAGTAAAGACACTTATTTAATTTTGAGCTCACAATGAAATATACTACAAGAAGTACAAAAACAATAATATATCCCATTACAACCCCGCTAGCGCGAGGTCTGAGCGGTCTAGGTATAGGCAACTTTCCTCTTATATATGAGAGTACATAAAAAGGTTGATTTAGTCGGTAAAAAAATCTTTTGGAAAAACTCATAATGAAATATTAAGACAAATGCAAAAATATAAGTATATTGAAAAGTATTTAGTAAATTACTAAAAACTATGGTATTAATTAATATAGTACAAAGTGAGAAAGAATAATGCATACATGTGTAAGAGATTAGATACAAGAAATCTAATATTATAATTGTTAAAATTAACTCATAATCTTGTTGAAAAGGTTACTCAAAAAATAAAACAAAGATGAAATAAATAAAATAGTCGACATAAACGATGAAGTAAACTAGAAAACAAACATAAGAAAAATAAAATAAGAAGTTAGAGAAATGAATAAACAAATGAGGAAAGCTTTGAAACAAAATTGCTCCTTATAAGATTTGAACTCATGACTAAAGATTAAATATTTTAAAAATACTACCATCCAACTATCAAGATACTTATGCTTTATTTTACACAAACCAATATACATAGTGTTCTTAGAGCATGGGGGTGTCATGACCCCCCCCACCCTCTCTAGCTCCGCCACTGTGAGCTCAGGATCACAATTCTCCATGCGTCGAATCACATGCATGCAACCACTTTTTCTTTTTGTTTTTTTGTAATTTATATGTCCAACCCAATGGAAATAATGTGCAGTCCACAATCCAATAACATTCTTGCTTTTGATTTTTATTTTTATGTTTCATTTTACATTTTATTTTATTTTTCTTTTCATTTTGCATTTTAAGGTGGGTTCACATCGGGTCATGTGACCCCTTTTTTTAGAAAAAAGATAATAATGTTGTCATTTTTTGTATGAAAATATACTTATAAAATATCATTTAATAAGTTAATTATAACTTTTACTTATCTTTTTAAGTATCAAATGAAAAAATAAAGAATAATTTGTGCACATATGTAATCCAATATATTATATATTGAGTTTCTTTTAGTTGTTTTTAACTTTAATATGAAAAAATATAACTTTTGCTTATCTTTTTAAGTATCAAATGAAAATATACTTATAGAAAACTCAACATATTAAAGTAGTTGAATTGTCTTTTTTGTATGGCTTTTATATGTTGAGTTTCCTTTAGTTGTTTTTAACTTTAATAGTGTCGCAATAGCTTCAGACATGAGCTATATTTTATTTGCATGGGAGTATGCATGCTTCTATACCCTGTTTTGTTTTGTGTTTTAATATTTGGCTCAGATTAGAATAAAGAAAAAACCTAAAATCTAATACTCCAATTTATAAAATTTATGGGGGCTTTCAATTCACATGTAGTTATATGCTAATTATCTTGCATAATGATTAAGCTCAATAATTACCGTATGTAAAACAATAGTAGAATTATGCAATGCTTCAACAAATTAAACTAAGCTCCACTATAATCTATAGGGAGTTTAGTTATAGCCAACATAATTCATAAATAATTATAATAACAAAGTAATTTAATTTAATCAATGGAGATAAAATTAAATTAAATTATTTTCGCATCCTCTCACTCATCTGAAATTGTGATTTAGCGGCTAGTGGCGGTTGACAACTTGATCATTAAGCAACGCCCTGAGCTTGTTCGTGTGTTATCCTGACCATTTGTCGCCTAAATAAGAGGTGAAACGCGAGATTTCACACTCTGTGATTTCCAAACGATGAACTTCATCGAATTATTGCTTGATTTTATTCCCGCATTAAATTGGACGAAACTTTGTAATTAATACCCGTACAAATTAAATGATCACATGGTGGTGACACATCTATTATGTTGTTGGCGCCAAGGGTATATTACTTCTCTCTGGTAGCATCGTCGTACTGTCGGAATCTTCCACTCTCGTTCCTCGTCCGCCGCCGTAGCAGCCGCCACTGTCACAATCTTTTCCGCCTCATTTCCTCTTTCCTCTGTTTCCTCTCCCTCCATTTCTAACTCATCCCCCATTTCATCCCCTTCAAATTCGTCATCATCAAAGTTCCCAACGAGATGCAATCTGAGCCGTTCGTCTTGGCGGGACGTGCATAGAATCTCTGACTCACTAACCAAAACCCTATTAAGTTGCAACCGTCCATTGTTTCTCACCGGCTTCAGCATGAAACTTCGCCTCCCATTCTCGCTCAAAGAAGACAATGGTGGCGGAAAATTGCTCTTCTCCGGCAATGCCAATTGCGTGGATCTCTTGTCACTATCTCTCATCTTATGATTATAGTTATAATCGCCACGAGTGATCCAATCAGCGCTGCAACAATCGCAATAAGTGTCATCAGACACTGTCATATTGGAGCTCTCAAACCCTAGACCTTCCGTACACGATGTCACCCCATAATCATCATCCACTGCAGACCCAAGTGCTGACTCGCATGTCGCACAGTCAAGTTCTGATTCGGGCTCGAGTTTGGCTTCTAAGTCGGACTCAAGCTCTAGGTCAGGCTCACTGTATAGGAGCGAGTGTTGCGATGAGAGATAACAGAAGGAATGACTGGAAAGTGTTCGATGAATTGCCCGAGAGACGACCCCCAAGTCATCCAAGGCGAACAAAGGGTTACCAGCACTGGAGCTGTTGCTATAAAAGGTTGTGGTCATGGTGATGGTAATAAACCAACGCTCTCTCTATGATTTGGTTTTTGTTGTCCTTGTTGTTTGTTGTTGGAGGTTTTGTTCTGGCTGTTGTTCAGGTTCTGGGTTTCTCTTCTTCCCATTCCTTTTTCTGGGATTTGGGGGGAGGTTAGAGGAAGATGTAGAGGAGAAAAGTTTCTATTAATATGGATTTTTTCTCACTTCTCCAAAGATAGGAGGAGGAGAGAGAAAGAGAAAGAGAGAAAAGTAAGAGAGAGAAAGACAGATGGATGTTGGGAGGGTAGGGGTTTAATCTGATTTGGGTTTTGAGAGAGAATGAACATTGCCAAGTTGGATCCACCTAATATGGGGCTTTTTTCCCTTTTGTTCTTTTTAATTGTTCAAAAATAGCAAGATAGTTATACGTTAATCAGGTGATTTGGAAAGAGATTACATCTTGTTCATGGTAGTTGTAGATCTAGCTAGTAATTAGCTAGTTGATGACTTAGAATTTGCTGTTTTTAGGGGTTTTTGTTTATCCATTCAAGGCATGCAGTTACCAGAAGAATATGACAACAATTTCTAATTTTGGTACATGTTTTTTTTCCTTATTTCTTTTTTTGGTTTATTTGGGATTAATTAGGATAATTTTACTTGAATTTAAAGATTTAATTAAGGAGGAATTGAACCAAGAAGTTGTGATATATATGCATGAAAGAATTGAGGAGATAACAATATCATCGATATTTGTGGAAATAAATCTAACTCAACACCCCTAACTTTAATAAACAGTCCAAGTAAACATTGGAATTATCTCAATTACTTTTAGTAAATACAACCAAAAAAATTATATAGTATTCGTATTGATTTTTGCTCATATTGGATGTTCCTAGCTACTTTGAGAGAATTGCATTGAATATCAGTATTTTAAGCTACTTTGGCATTATCATGTTGATAACACATCTCCACCTGAGATTTATTAGATTGTGTTACACTAATGATTCACTATATATTATTTCTACTGCATATATATATATATATACTTAAGCATTCACGTACGCGTCTATAATAAATCAATCTATTGACATGGTGACATACATGCATGATTTTCTTCTATTTACTAGACTCAGCACAAAAGTATAAAGACTAATATGAAAATACTTATTCTGCATAAGGAAGACGAGAATACAAACTTAAAATTGAATATATATAAAATAATTTGGAATTGATTGATTAACTTGATGTGCATAGAATGAGAATGAATTAAGATTGGTTGTTAGCAATGATATCTGCATACCCAATGCCCCGTCTTGTGGTGGGAAAGAGCATGAACAAGAAACTAGACAAAGCCCCAACTCCGAGAGGGAGGTTTACGAGGAGTGTGTTGATGGTATATGTGTAGTAGTGGCCAAAGTAACATTTCAAGACATGAGAGTCCCCAAGAGCAAACACCAAGAAGACAAGCAAGGAAAGCAATGCATGAACAAAGTCAATGAACCTCATCCTGTACTTAGTCAAGTCACCCTCCATCTCTTTCTCCTCTTCCGGGGTGACCCTCCCAACATTAAACACGTAAAGCCCATTTGGGGTTGCCATTCCATAGTATAGCTTCCCGTCTGCTCCTTTGAAGCTGTCTGTGAAGGATGAAAGCACGCAAACCAACGCAAACACCCCCACCAAGCATGTTGTTAGATATATGTGCACTGTCTGGCATACTCCACAATGTGTGAAGCTTGGTGTTAGTGCTTGGAATGCCAGGGTTGTGCCTGTCGGTAATAGATTTGCTAAGTTCCCAGCACTCGCTAGGGTTTTCTGGAATGGACCTCCATTAGATACTCCCTTTAAGCACGGGCTCAATAATTGTTGCCCGTTTAGTTGTTGATCATTTCCGGGATTACTCATTGCTCAAAACTAATTTGTGTATTAACAGTGGGATCTATGATTTATATATTGGTTGGATATGTTTAATTTGAATGATTAATTACCAAGCAAGTATTTATAGATGCCTTGCTAGCTAGTTAGGTTTATAGTTTATTGAAAACAGTTTACAACTTGATGCAATTCACAAATTACATTCATGGGAAATGCCATGTAATCAACTTGCAAAAGAGAGATAACGTATAGGTACATCCATCATGACACCATGTGTGCCAAATAATAACCAAATATCACATGTGATGTATACATAATTTTCACTTTTTAAGTTAGTGTCATATTAGTGATCAATCTCCACAAGTAACAGCTAACAACATACAATTTTGCCCATGTACGGTAGACCATATTTGGTTATGTATACACACAATTTTCTTGATAAATATTACAATGTGTTTGAAGATTTTTTTATGGGTCTATTTTCAAAGTCTTGCCTCCATTGAGCTTAATTCAGTGGTTATATAGTTATTTTCCTTGATTGTACTACCTCCTTCCCACATTATCTGTCACTTTAACTAACTTTCTTTTTTGACATAATATCTGTCACTTTTTATTTCAATAACACATTAATTACTAATTTATCAAATTAATCTTATTAATTACATCTTTTTCTTCCATTTTTCCCTTTTATTCATTTTTTCTTTTTTTATTCAACATTTTCACATTTGCAATGAACTAAATTACTACCCAATAATTAATCATACCCAATAATTATAGTACTTAATTACCATAAAAAAATTAATCACATAAACACAAAAGGATATCTCTATATAAACACAATAAATTTTAATTGCATGGCCAAGCATAATTGGATTCGACATTTATTTTTCAATAACATATGTATTTCACTAATTTTTTGAGGAACAAAATAACAATATATATGATCGATTGCAAAGATTTTAGTCTATAAGGCTTTCTTTTTCCTTTTTTTTTTATCAATGTCTATAAATTGTTATTGTAGTAACAAATTGAACCATATATTTACAATGGGCCTATCGGCTATCACCCACATAAGGATATCGGATATCTTGACTTATCCAAATTTAAACATTCACTAATAAAATTATATGATACTAGAATTTGACACAAATTAAGGTGTTATTTATACAGGAGCTGATAAAAAAATAAAAAAAAGAAAGAGAGAAAAAAGGCAAGCAATTAGGCAAATAATTTGTTTAAGCCCGTAATGGAGACGTAGTAGGAAACGCATAGTAAACAGATTTAGTTATTGTAACGACAATTTGGGTAGTGTACCTGCCAAACCTGTTTGTTTTTTAGAACTTTGCGTTGGGGTTGCCTTACTGTTTTCTGTTGCTTGGCTTCATTCTTAAGTTTAGTAAGGTAAAGCAGCAACCAACCATGAAACACAGATGGATGTATGGGACCATTAGGCCTGTTTCCGCAGACTGTTGTCACTTCTGCCACCGAAAACAAAAACACAAATTACACAAAATATAAAAATTCCGTTGCCAGGAATCGAACCCGGGTCTCCTGGGTGAAAGCCAGACATCCTAACCGCTGGACGACCACGGAACTTGTGTTTAAGTTTGCGAGTAAACTCTAATTGATAATATAAAACGACACCAAACCATCATCCAACTCTCTTATTTTTACACTGAAAATAAGAGGATGTCGGCAACGTTTGTTGCTATAATTTTTTGATAAATTTAAATTGTTTTTATAATAATATGTATAGGAATTGTAATGACAATTAATACTGATACTTATATTGTGAGAAAAATAATAATTTTATAGTAGTATAATGATTACTGCCTCTGTCCGTTTTTATTTATCTGTCGCCTAGAAAATTGTGTTAAAAACTTTGATTGTTAATATCTTAATTTGTATAATGATTCATTATACAAAATTGATGTCATTAGATTCGTAATGAAAAATACTATTAGAAAAGTATAATATTATATTTTTTTATAAAAAAATTATGCTAGAAATTATTGATTAAAGATTGACATTGAAAACCATAAATGACAAATAAAGAAGAACGGAGGGAATAATAATTACTTAATATTAATATCAACGTTGTTGATGATGATGATGATAATAATAATAATAAAATAATAATAATAATAATAATAATAATAATAATCTTTATACAAGTAGAAATGGCGGTTGCCCTTGTATATGAGTGGTGTTGCCTTGTGATGATATGATTTCCTAATTTTCCTTTTTCTTTCTTGTGAGGATTGCACGTGCCATACTCATTGCTCAATTGCTCAGCAGCTGCCTCTCTTTTCTTGTTGACCTTTTTTCTTTTTTCTTTTGCTGCTATGGCACTATTTCATTTATGAATAATTTAATAATTTTTAATTATATATGTCTTCTTCAAATCTATATGAAAATGTAATTTATTCATTGTGTTCGAGTGTAATAATCCATCTTTCATAATCTAATTTATACTAAGCCTTCTTCACTTTTTAGTAGATAATTACTCTATTTAATTATTATTGACTTTCATATAAAACTCTTTACATTCACCTTACTTCTCATCAATTCTCTCACTATTTAATTATTATTAACATGCTCATCTCATTTGTATAATTATGTCAAATTTGTTTTGGCTCACTTTGCTTAATGAATTTCATCATATATCCTTGTTTCAAAAGGGGGCTAATTTCCTCATTCATTTCAACATAATTATCAATTTAAAATAAGAGATTTTATCATAATTGAAATTTTTGTAAAGTTGAAATATATAATTACTCTAAAATATATCTATAAGAAAATCAAAATTAATATATATCGATCAAAGAACTTGTTAAAGTAACTAATCCTATTTGTTGAAATATAATTTTTTTATAAAATTTAGTATTTGAAGGATATTCTAGCAAAATTGATTTTTTCCAACTATCATAGTTGAAAAGTATAAGTATTATTAATTCTATCATGAAAAAATTAAAATTAAAATATATTAATGATGGTAACTTTTTAGTATATGTGATTTATTTGATAAATTAATAGTTATGAAATTTTCAACTATGGTAGAATTTTCAATTTATTTTTCATACTTTGTGGCCAATACATGTATGTGTATTTGGTAAAGGCCAGTACATGTATATGTATATTTGGTTGGGAAATTTTGACATTAAAAGTACAAGCCGTTATAACTAGATTCAAGTAAAAACTGATAATTTAATAATTGCAAAACTTGGGTCATGCTTTTTTTAAAGTGTAAGATAGTTGGAGGGTGGGATGGAGTGGGTGGATATGATAGTGTTTGGAAAACTAAGTCACACACTTAAAACTAAGAATTTTTAAATATAGTTTATAGTTTTTAATAAAGTATTGTGGGTAAGAAAAGTTACATCATTCACAATATTTATTAAATATATGATGTTTTAAATATATATTATATAAAGAACGTAAAAAAATATGAAAAATGTGAAAAATGTGGGATAAATTAACTAAAAATATGATGGATAAGATAAATTTATCATATCACAAAAAAATAAAATCTAACCCGTCCGTAAGACAGGTAGCATAGCTAGTAATAATAATTGATTGCTACGAGTAAAGTAAATTTAGGAAGTTTAGCCCATCACATTCCTTCATTTTAAATAAATAAATGAACGGACATATTTTACAAAAAATGTGACTATAAAAATAATTATTGATTCTATTTATGTTTAAAAAGCCTATGACTAATTGTATTTCTTTTTGATGGAATATGACTGATCGTAATTGCATGAATGATGATGTCTTTTGGTATTTCAAACTCATGGACGCTAATATAATGTTTTTTTGGAATATTGGACTATAATGCACAAAGCTTTAAAATTGGACATTAAAATATCAAATTTTGGATCTATAGTTAATGTGTTGAATTTTGGTTAGTGATGGATCCAGGATTAGAGTCAATGGTGTCACGATAATTTTCTTTAAAAAAAGTTTAACATCATAAATAAATGTTAAAATAAGCGTCAAAATATAACCTATTCGTGAGAGGTCGATTCCTTAACCACCTTCTTAAAGTATGTCTCCATCTTAAACTGAAATTAAAAAAAAAATAAAACTATAAACATGTACCTACAATCTTAACGAAACACACCAAACCTAATCTAATGAATTAACAAATTTCATTTTAACACTTGATAGCCTCCACAATTTCACATAAATGGTATATAATTCAATTTATAAGTGTAAAAACAATAATTTAACAAAATTTACCCATTCATATACATACAACAAACAATTAACAAACCCAAATTTAATCATATTGACTTAATCACATAAATCTAATTCATAAATTGTAACAAATATGAGAATAAATTCAATAAGAGGAAAGATAACTTGAGAAAATAATAATTACATAAATTTCCATTCAATTATGAAGTTAGGGTTAGAGAGATTAAATAATAATAATAATAATAAAATAAAAACGAAACTTGCATATAACTGCCGCCTTTATTTAAAAAAACGAAACCATATAGAAAATACTATCAAGAAGAATTGAACCCACAACCTCATAACCTCAGTGTTCCATCAAATCCTAATTCAGGCAAGGGAATGAAATCAATGGGCTTCCCACAAGTTTGTGATTTAATATGGTGTCAATTAAGTATATAACCAAAATGTTTCGCTTTTGTTTCCTATACAGATTTTTTTTTTTAAAAAAAAAAATTAGTAGTGTCAATGGACACCACACCTACACAAGTGGATCTGCCCCTGATTTTGGTGACAATTATAAAATTGGATACTGGTATACCACCACTTAACATGATTACACTACATTAGTGATAAAAAGGTCCAAAGTTCGGTATACAAGTGTTCAATTTTAAATGTTGGTATATTACATTTCAACACCGCAAAAAGACATTATACTAGCGTTCAAATTTCCACCGAAAATGACCCAAAGAGCCCTACCTTTTGCCGTAATTATTTTAAGGATTTCGTTTTTCTAAAAATAATTTCGAGGTGACATTATCTCTGCTGTAATTATTTAAAAGTGACAATCCGGCAACTGAAAATGGCGGGAAAGAGTTAATTATAGGATTAAAAATTGATTTGAGCTAAGAATGTTTGACCTTATTCAATGAAATAGTAACTTTAATTTTTAATTAACACTTTAGAAGAGTTGACTTCCAGTGAAGAGAAATGCTAAACAAAAGACTTGTCTTCCAATGGGACTTATTGTCCAATTGTCATCCATAAATAATCTATATAATAGTAATAGTAAAGTTTGTGGGTCCCGTAAAATGAGAAAGAAGATTAATTGTAAAGTTTCGACCAATCAAAAAGCAAATAAATACTTAATTAAATTATTTTGATGTAAATATCAGTAATTATTTTGGTGTTATCTATAATAATAATAATAATAATAATAATAATAATCCAATCCAATCTAATATATAATATTAAAGACAAAGTATGTGGGCCCTATGAAATGGTGAAACGAGATTAAATTTAGGAGATTTGACCAATGAGCATCAAGATAATTCCATTTTTTTTCAATTCTCGTTTATCTATGATATATTAAAATTCCATTTTATTATTCATTGTAAACAAAAGCATGTTTGTCACTTTTGATAACCACCTTTTCCCATTTCAATTTTATTCAGCATTTCAAATTAGGTAGAGATAGATTTTCTACGCCATTTCTATTTTATTATTCGCTTATTTTTACTTAAATTAATTCTAAATAATATTTCTAAAATCTCCAATGGTCTCATCGATCTAAATACTCATACATATTAACCGTCTAATCCAGTTAAGATGAAATTCTTAACCATTACTTTATCCTATCAATATTACATTATTAATATTCAAAGTGTTTATGTACTAAAATAGGTACAATTAGACGTACAAAAGTGTAAAAGCGTTCACTTATCTTTTTATTAGATGATGGTCTCAAGTTCTCATACTTCTTGAGTCATACATATCATATCTAAACATCAAAGATTAAAACAAACAACCATCCAATTTCGAGTTATCGAATCGAGAATAAATAACATGATATGCGAACTGATTTTATTTGTTAAAAAAATAACGTGATTTCAAGTCATTAAATTAGAAAACGATGTCAAAATAATGCAAAAGCCCCTAAAGCGTAAAATGAACAAATTAGAGTAGTAAAATAGGAACCATGAATCCCAAACGAATCAAAATGAAAAAAATAATGAAGAAGAAGATGAAGAAATATGATCAACAGGGTTGGTAAATTGAGAAAATTAAGTTCCACGACATTAGTCCAGAAACCGCAACACAAATTCCGATCCATGTCTTATATATCGAGTACAATACGAACAAAATACTAACAAAATACTCAAGATTTTTCTATTTGATTTTTTACTCTACTTGCATCTATATTTATATGTCGATCGGGGTTTGCATTAGTGGCAAGTTCCTCATCCTTCCATCCCCTCCCTCAGAGTTCGATTCCTGGGGGCAACATTCCTGTTTACCAGGATGCAGGAATGTGTTGAATGGATAGTGTGAGCCATGTATAATATAGGGCGTTGACATCCCCTACCACCATCTGTTATGAGGTCGTTGGGTTAGTGTACCCCTAAGATAAGGGTCCCACGTGTTGGACTATTAACTATTTTAAAAAATGTATATATTTATACGTGTTTTTTTTTAATTTTGTATATTTTTTTATTTGAAATTATGGTATGTTTTTATTTGATAATATCATTAATGTTTCAAAAAATTACTCGGAAATACCCCAATATTTGGAGAAACTATTTTTCGGTACCAAAACTTTGCAAAACTCATTTTAAGGTACCCTTACCTTTTGGGTTAGTAATTATTTGGTACTTTTCCGGCCATTAATTTTATTATGTGACCGAAATACCCTGATTCTTCTTCTTCAAGGGTATTTCTCCAAGAATGGAAGAATAAGGGCATTTCGATCACTTAATAAAATTGATGACCAGAAAAGCACCTAATAATTACTAATCCTAAAATTAAGGGTACCCCAAAATGCGTTTTGAAAAGTTGGGGTACCTGAAAAACATTTCACCAAAAGTTAGGGTACCTCAGAGTAATTTTTTGTTAATGTTTCGTTCTTTTTAATTTATATCTCCATTTGTATATAGTTTAATTTTTGTCCTTTCAATCAAAATAATTATTTTATATGTGTTTCGCGCGGGTTTAAGACTAGTATAATATTAATAGTAAAATCTGTGGATCCCGCAAAATGGAGAAATGATATTAATTGTAGGAATTTCGACTATAGAAAGAAGATAAATACCTAATTAAATTATTTTGGTGCAAATATCAGTAATTATTTTGGTGTTATCAATAATAATAATAATAATATAATATTAATATAATGTTAATAATAATAATAATAATAACAACAATAACAACAACAACAACAATAATAATAAATAATAATAATAATAATAATATATAATATTAACAGTAAAGTTTGTGAGTTTCATAGAATGAAAAAAGAAGATTAGTTGTAAAAATTTTGATTAATCAGAAAGCAGATAAATACTAAATTTTATATTGGTATGTACATGTATAACTAAACAATTATTTTCATTTGGATAACTTGTTATATTGGTATGTACATATATAACTTTTTCATGTGAATAGATATTATGTATTTTATGTATTTTAATTCGAATAACTTACTATTATGGAAGACAATAGTATTTCTCTTTCATTTAATAAATCATATAAGTTGTATTTTTTTTTTCCAGTAGGCCAAGCTACAAATATTTATTGTTTGTTTTAACATTGATATGTACATATTTATTTAAATATTGGTATGTACATACATAATTTTTTAATTAATGATAATAATGTCACTTTGTATTTTCCTTTTAAGTTGGCATGCACATGCATATTTCTTAATTAAATTATTATTTATATTTTTTTCTTTATAATTTGAATGTATATTAGAATGTATGTACATTTATATATATTATAGCTGTTTTTTAATTATTAAACATATATTTTTTAAACACACCCATATATTGTACATGGTTAAGACTAGTTTTAGGACAGATAATGTCACCTCAAAACTATTTTTGAAAATAAAAAGCCCTCAGAATAATTATTACGACAAAACGAATGGCTTTTGAGTAGTTTTGTAAAATATTCAATATGAATCATATTCTTATTATTGTTGTCGTAAGGGATGGCAGTGGGTCCTAGACCTAACCCAATTAAGTGGATCTGGGTCCGAAAAAATTGGACTCACTGGCATAGTTATTAAAATCTCGATCCTGATTTATGATCCTACGATTTTATGGTCCAAGATCGTCGAAACGATTCTACAATTTACACACGATCCACGATCCTACATGAGCTAAATTCCGATCCTAACTTCCCCATAGTTTCGAGTTAGGATCCCAATTTTAACAACTTTGCTCATTGGGTCCGGGTCAGGTCTGGGTCCACTAAAAATTTGATAGGTTCGGGTCCAGGTCTAAGCACAGACCCATGAAATATATATATATATATATATATATATATATATATATATATATATATATATATACATACATATAAGGGAATTGATAAAATAAGCATGGGCTTAATGTGAACATATGAGCATGGACATTATGACCCTTAGATATTGAATCAAGGAATTGATAAAAATTTACTACTGCTGTTTGAATGAATTTAATGCATTTAAGAATTGGTAACGCAATTAATGCAAACTCCTTGAAATTGGAAGCTGAATTAATATTTTAGTATTTATTTTTTTTGCCTCTCTTAATTCACGTGAATGAGCAAAAAAAAAAAAAAAGAGAAATGGTGGATTAATCTCAACCCTGAATTGATTAATCAATGGCCCAAATTCTTAGTGCTCACATGTTCACCACTGTTCAATGCTCATATATATATATATATATATATATATTGAAAACCCTAGTGTTTTTGTATTCTTAGAGTTGTGTAGTTGTATTGTTAGAGTTGTTGTATTGATGACTTTTGTAATGTTTTTATATTGAACTTCGCTTATAGTCTCGTACATTGAACTAGACGTGTTTATTGTGTTGAAAATATGTATATTTAAATAGAGTACTTATTATTATACAATTGTACGCATAAAAGTAACAAGAAAAATTGATAAATCTAGCAAAAAAAATACATAAGAGTGTTAGACCCATTAAGGACCCGTTATGGACCCGTGGACCTGGTATGAAAAAATTATAAAAAAACAAATCTCATTATAATGAGAATTGTTCATCAAGTCTTTTCGTATTGCTCCATCAACAATTCTTTCCATATTCTATGGTGAGAATCGTTCATCAAATCTTTTCATATTGTTTCATCAATAATTCTTTCCATATTTCTCATCATCTTTGAGTATAGAGGTTGCTACTAAATGATTTTTATAAGACATCAAAAGAGAAATTAACACATATATTAAATATTCCATCTTTGTATTCCCACATATATATATATATATAGGAAAATTGGATTCTAATAATCCCGACTTTTATGAATTGGACAATAATAATCCCTACTATCAATTTGGATTCTGGTGGTCCCAAAAAAAAAATTAGATTGTAGTGGGACATCATCGAGTGTATACCCTAAATATCATAGATTTTGTGTTGCATTTGATTCAAAACTTAGTATAACACTTTAAATGATTTTTAATGAATTTATGGCGTTTCTCCCAATTTTTTTCAATTTTTTACGATTTTTTACGAATTTCACTTTTATTCCTTTTAAAAAATCATAATAATTTCTTTGAGTCTCAAAAATAAAATTTAAATTGTTTTAATAACTACAAGTCATTACCTTTCTAGAGGTAGGAACGAAAAAAATAAAAATAATATGGGGTAGGAATGAAAAAAATAAAAAGAATGTAGAGGTGGATTTAGTACCACTACATTTTTTTTTGGACCACCAAAATCTAAATTGATAATAGAGATTATTATTGTCCTATTCCTAAAAGTCAGGATTATTAAAATGCAATTTTCCTATATATATATATATATATATATATATATATATATATATATATATCAAAAAAATTACTCGGAGGTACCCCAATATTTGGGAAAACTATTTTTCGGTACCCCAACTTTTTAAAACTCATTTTGAGGTACTGTAGGGCCCACGGCCCGGAGGGCACGGTCCCCCACGGAGTGTCGATCGACGTAGGGTGGCTTATAGCTTCCTAGGGTGCAATTTCAATTTTTATGCACAAGTTATTAGTATTTTAATTAATCATTTCATGTAGTTAAGGACTAAGATATGTTCAATCCTCGATTTTCAAAATAATAGTGAACCATATCTATTCGGAAATGGACCGAGACCTCTAGAGGACATGAAATCCTAGCGGATTTCCTGGGTCTAATAAGGTCTAAGCCCATCCCAAATAAGAGAATAGTCACTGAAGGACAAAATAATGCTCTAAACATGCATACGGGTCAAAATCCGCGAGGATTTTCAACTGGCATGCATGGCCAGTCCATTATTTTACACCCCATGACTATTCTGCAGCCTGAATTGGAATCTGACAGAACCCACTAGCCAGAAATCCGCGAGGATTTCTGAACAGTAAACCAAGCCGATTCACCATTCAAGTCAAAGCCACCAGAATTTTTAGATGAAGATCAATCATACAAAAGTCGTTAACTTGCATAAAATAAAACATACGGAGTCGCCAGTTAGTTTTTAAAAAAACTAACAAAACAAAAGATAAAGTAACTCCACGATCTTCGAACCAAAAAAAAAAAAAACGGGATCGGGGGTAAAGGTACAAATGCAAAGGGGGTTCCTTTACATTGCCCGCCAAAGCGGCCTTTACTAGGTCGGGTCTCTTTTTGAAGGAAAAAAGTTTTAAAAAAAAAGCATAAAGTTGTCACACAATTTTCAAATTAAATCATGCGAGCGCAAATTATGAAACAAGCAAATGTCAAAGTAAAGAAAATGAAAATTACAGCGGGCGGGGCGTTGGAAGCTACATGGTTACAAATTAGAGAAAATCCAACAAAATTGAAATGAAAATTTACCAAACCCCAGCGGATCCGCGAGGGTTTCTTTGGTCAGACCTCAATCCGTGTTACACAAATATGGGCAGTGGTGTTTTTCCAAAAATCCGCGAGGATTCTATGTAAAAAAGTGAATATTGTTTCTCCTTTTTGTGTTGCTAATTTCCGGAAGCGCACCTTCACCCCAGTTTTTCCACACTGCGAAATCCGCCAGAACTTCCCCTTTATAGGCATAACGTCTGAGAATTTATCTGCAGCAGTTACATGCCCCCTCTCACCCATGAAATCCGCGAGGACTCGTCTCATTGGGGAGAGTGGGGAGAAACAGTTTAACTGGGGACAAAAATCTCGCCCAATTCATCTGAATTCAAACGGGAATCCGCGAGATTCTTCTGCTGCGATCTGCAGGATTTTCCTTTTGGGCTGGATTTTTGTACTAGGCTGAAACTTGAACTGGCATGGGCAAACATGAGAAATCCGCGAGAATTTCATTTGACTGGGCCAAAAAAAAATGCAAAAATCCGCGAGAATTTCATCTGACTGGGCCCAAAAATGCAAAATCCGCGAGAATTTCATCTGACTGGGCCAAAAAATGCAAAATCCGCAAGAATTTTATCTGGGTCAGAAATGCAAAATCCGCGAGAATCTGTCTTTTGGGCTGCTGGAGATACTACCTTGAAGTAAACTCAAATTTTCCATGTTTACAGTTAGCCCCCACTTTGACAGAGCCTGAGTAGGGCAAATGTCAAAGTAAATATCTTTGAAAATGTTGATAGTTAATCAGAGGCAGTCCGCTACTAGCTTGATTGCTGGATATTGTCCATGCTAAATTATCCAAGGGTAGCTTGAATAACAGAAATTTGACCGGAGGTAGTCCGATACTGACTTGGTTGCTGGATATCGTCCAGGCTTGATTATTCAAGGGTAGCTTGAATACTAAAAATTATCCGGAGTTAGTCCGCTGCTAGCTTAGCTGCTGGATATTGCCCAGGCTTGATATGGTTCTTTACCTGAGAGTAAACGGGCTTATGAGCATATAATCTATAAAAATAAAAATAAAATAAAATAAAAATAAAAATAAAATAAATAAAAAAGAAAAATAAAGATAAAAATAATAATAAAATTAAATTAAAAAAAATGATGTGAATAAAAATAAAGATGATGGTAGTAATGATGAAAAATAAAAGGTAAGAATACTCCCCTTTCTTCTTCAACCACATCTGTATTTCAAGCCTCAACTTGCACCTTCAACCTAAAATCCTCACATTTTCCTTTCTTCTTCACCATTTTAAGCTTCAAGCTACTCACTTGCTTCACACTTGCTCCTCACTTCAGACCTACATTTTCTTCATTTGCTCCGAAAATCCGCGAGGCCTCCATTTCTTTGAGGACTCAGCAGATCCGCGAGAAACACCATTCAGTGCTTCAAATCCGCGAAACACTCACAGTACCGAGCTGAATTTATGTTTTTTTTTGCTTAAATCCGCGAGACACCACTCAGCTGAACGGGGAGTAATTTCTGTTTTTTGCTCAAAATCCGCGAGGTGCTCCGAGGTAAGTTTTCACTTGAGCTCAATTCCTTCAAAAACTCAGCAGATCCGTGAGAGGTTCAGTGTTTGAGCTATGCTTTTACATTGCTTTGAACTGTGAAAATTTGACAAATTTTGGTGTCAAGCTTTGTCAAACCCGCGAGGAATTAGTATTTCAGACTTCAAAGTTTGAGCCGTATTTCTTCGAAAATTAGACAGATCCGCGAGAGCCCCAGTCAAACTTTGAGCTTCAGTTATGTCTTCTAATGAAATCCGCGAGAAACTCCCAGTACCGAGCTACACAAATCCGCGAGAAACTCACAGTACTGAGCTGAATTTTTGCTCAATTTTTGCTCAATTTTGAATGAATTCCACATTTTGAAATTTTGCAGATCTTAACTAAAATCCGCGAGGAGCTCCATTACTGACAGATCCACTCAGAACCGAGGTACGCATCTACAAAATTTTAATAGATTTCTCTTTGTAAATCCGCCAGACATTACTAATAAATTCCTGAAATTTTCCTTCATTTCCCCAGAAAATCCGCGAGAAATTGCTCAGAATTGAACAGCCTAGATCCGCAAGAACTCAAGTAAGTTGAACTTTGCCCAAATCCTTCAAGTTTAAACTAGAATTCTCCCAAATCCGCGAGGTGTTCCGCGTTCTAAAACCTATTTCCTACAACGAACTTTCAAAAATTTGGTGAATTTTGGGAAAAAAATCCGCGTAACTCTTCAAGCCATTTCTTTTCTAGTTGTTCAAAATTTGAGCTCTGTTTCTTCACAAACCAAGCAGATCCGCGAGAGCTCCGGCTGATAGAGTTTGAGCTGCTAAACTTGACAGATTTTCGGATAAAATCCGCGAGAAATGGGCTTGAGATTAAGCTGGAAATTAACTGAGTTGTGCCGCAATTTGTGTCTTGGTTTGGAAAATCCGCGAGGCACTTGAAAAAAAAAAACTGTGTGGGGGTTTTTTCTTTGTTTAGAAAATGATGAGTGTCGGGAAATAAATCCTCGCGGATTTCAGTTATTCCCGGGCATATAAGCCAAAATTTCCTTTGGATAAAGTCAGATTATAAAATCTTCCAACAAAATATACTATGTGTGAGGTGATAAATCCGCAAGAATCTAACAGAACCTGTGCACATGTCTTCTATATATTTTTTAAGTCTGAACATGCTATCAAGTCTTGAACCCAAATCCAGCAGGATTAAGTTTTGGACGTATTATGTTTCAGAAAAGTTCATAATGTTGACCTTTCATGCTCATTTTGTGGCTGGAATCCGCGAGGAGCCCAGTTGCACTAGAACATTTTTTTTATATATATATTTTATTCAACCTGTTTTGAACTGTACCAGAAAAGAAAAAGGTTTGGGTAAGAAACCAAATCCGCGAGGAGTTTGTTGGCTTGGCCCGACTCTTTTTTACTATATTTCTAAAATATCAAGCAGGTCAGAAATTGGATCTGCGAGGATATGCTTTGAAATCCATGACCTTTTTGATATTTAAATCATTCAATAAAAAACAAAATCATGTCTATAAGCCCACTTGGAAATGTGAGCTAATGGACTGAACCACCTCATTATTATTTTTTCAAGCTTTGCTTGAGCATTTGAGAGGTCCATGCCCAAGTTGAGCCATTACTTTGTTTGGAACCTTCAACTTTATTCACAGTTTGTAATCTTACTTACAGTATTCCACTATGGTGCCTACAAAACCTGGACATTACCATCCAAAGAAAGCAGCGTGGGCAGCCCATATTGCTCAAAAAGGCAATATGAGTAAGGAATGGGCTGGCCCCGATCAATGGGACAACAATGACCTTTTGTACTGTCGTACTATGCATATCTCTCATCATGCGTCCCAAATTCCAGTACGTGCCTCTTTATACATCCTTACTATCACATATGTGACCAGACTCTTGACAAACTCTTGAATTGACTTTCTTCGTGTTCTACCACCTTGCAGGCCGACAACGTGCAAGCCTGTGGGGCCATCGGGAAAATAATGAAACTGTTGGACGAACTAGAACAGCTTGGCTACCCAGCCAAAGAAATAATCCAGCAAGCGGGGTTTGGTCATTTGCTCAATGTTCTACAGGCCATGCGGGAGCCCACTGGACATTGTGTCGTACGTGCCCTAAGTGAACGCTTTTGGGACACAACGAACACATTTCATTTTCCCCGGTGTGAGATGACCATCACACCTTGAATTTCGCAATGATCAGTGGATTGTCCTTTGGTGGTGACCCTCTCCAATACTCCAACGCTTTGGGCCATGATAAGGACTTGCAAGTAGAGTTATTTGGCCCTGTGATGTTAAATGTGGACGATAATCGTAGTTTCCGATACTCCATTCTCTTTGAAGAAGTTCAAAAGGGAAACTTTTGGGACGACGATTATGAGGAAGATCAAAGACGGCGAGTGATCCTTGCCCTCTTCATTAGCACCACAATTTTGGCTGACCGTGGGAATCGTACATTTTTTCACTACTTGGAGAATCTGGCGGATCTTGATAATCTAAATAAACTGGCATGGGGTGCCGCTGCTTACACCTGCCTTTTCCGGGGGCTTCGTTCTGGAGTTCGAGTCCCAAAATCAAAAATTGACAAGAACAACACCTACCTTTCTGGCTTATGGAAAGTCATCGAGGTATATCTCTTCTATAACTTTGCTTCCTTTCTAAGAAAATGCACACTGACCTCATTTATATTGATACAGATCTGGTTTTATGAATATTTTGAGGAGTTATCCCCAAAGTCTAATGCTGGGCCTGTTTTCCCAATCGCTCTTCGTTGGGGTAACGACGAATTGGTAGAAAGAAAGCGCAGAGTAGAGCACTTGGAGCTATTCCGTGGACTTTTAAACAATCTCGGACAGGTATGATCCTTTATTTACTCCTTCATCTCGCTATTTCACCATTATAACCCCATTTAATATATGTTCAAGGTGCACTAAATCCTTGGGCTGCCTATGAGGTTACTGAGGATCAACTTCCTGACTTTGATATCTTACAAGATAATAATTGCCGAAGGATCCTATTCAAAGGTCCCTTCACTTTTATCTGGTATTGCGGTGAAAGAGTGTCCCATCAATGTCTCCATATATGGCCTCCTTTTGTACCTGTAGACCCCCCAGCGAAAATGTTTTATCCTCGCTCCCTGACACAGGAAGAACTCGAGGCCAATCTTATGGGATTTCCGATCGGGAACTTATGGATTGACGGTGCCAATTATGTTGATTTCGCTCGTTCTCGCCTCATGGGGCCCATGGTAACTATAGGATTTACTTGCTTTCGTATTTATTCTTTCAAATGCTGTGGTTAATCTGGTTAACTTGCAGCACACCGGAATTCCAGAAGTTCCTAACCCTCTTCGCTTGAGACGTCGCAGAAAAGACTGCCCCGAGCTTCCATTAGCCTCGAACAGTCAAGGAGTAAGATCTTTACTCACACAACGACGAACAATTTTCTTTTTCTTTACTGGCCTTGTGCTTAATTTTAGAAATAAATTCTTTTCCAGTGGAACCGAGAGCAAACTATAGAAGCCATCATGCTCATCTATGGCCTTTGCGATGAGCTCCAGGATATGAGGAGGCGATTTCGGCGCCGGATGGGCTTTGGACCTCGACGTGGTGGGCGTGGAGGTAGAGGACCTCATCGTAGTGGTGGTCATCATGGCGGAGGTGGTCACCATGGAGGTGGTCATCATGGAGGTGATCATCACGGAGGTGACCATGATGATGATGATGATGAAGATGACGACGGTGACGACTATGACATGGGTGGAGGTATGCAACTTGGCCCTTATACGCAACAAGGTGCCAGTCCTTCCGGTGAGAGTGGTGGGATGACTATCTGCGGCTCCCAACACAGCAACTATGTCCCCAACATCCCCGCAATTCCTGAAGATGTAAGTGAGGATTCTGCCGGGTCTTCTAGCAATGTGGCTTTCAAATCTGCTCGGGGATCAACTAGGACTCGCAACTATGGGAGGTATCTTAGTGAAAGTGATACCTCACAAACCTATGAGTCCACTGACACGTCTACCCTAGAACAGTTATTCGGCAGTCTGTCCATTTCGCAGGGATATCCCGAATACCAACAGGATTGGGCCTACGATGCTTATCAAACACCCACAGAATACAAGGATATTCCTCCTGAGGCTCCTGTTCTGGCCATGCCTACCCCGAACGCCTCTAGCTTTTTTGACTCATCTTCTTCATACTTCATGGGTAAAGAGGAACCAGTTGAGAAGGAATACGACGATGATTGGAGCTTAACAACCCCAGTCTTGAGAGCTCCCGTTTTGCAAGATCACTATCCAGGCTCCTACCATGTTGATGAGTCAGGACGAGTTTATACTTATGAAATCCCTGATACTTCATGGGTCGAAGAACCTACTGCAGAAGAGTACCGTCCTGATCCGACTCCTCAACCTTCTTCCTGGGTAGCTGACGGGTGGAACTACTTCACTGGAGAAAACCCTACTCCTTCACTAACGGGCCGGCGCTTTGGTTTTTCAGGCCCGGAGTTTATAGATTTAGTCTCTGACGAAGAGGATCATTGAGAACTATCCATGTATAATGCTTAAACAACTGCTGTCTTGTTTGTTATTTGACTCATGCACTATCCTAGATGCAGACACTGATGCAAATGCTAATGTATGAATTATTATGTTTTTATTTATTATTTTTCTTTAAATGAGATGCAAGACACAACAAAAGAAAGACATTGAGCTGTGGTCAAACAAAAGTAAATTTCTATAAATATTGTCTGAAGCAATTAAATTTTGATTAAACCAAAATTTACATAACAAGCCTCCCTGCAAATAATGACTCGGGTCTTTAATCGGCCCAAACAACTTGACAAATCCGCGAGGATTGACCTCGCTCCCCGGACCCAACACTATTGATAGCCCACTATCATGAATAATTCCTTCCGTCCGACAAATTCGCGAGGATTGACTTTGTTCCCCGGACTTAAAATCCGCGAAGTCCCAATCCCAACCAACCTTGGTGTCGGTCGATTATCACAATTGTTTAATTGAATCTGCACCTCCAACTACTGAGAGTCCTTGATACACATTACTTCTATGACAAGGATTAAAAATCCGCGAGAATGTACTGCTCATAGAGTCCTATCCCAAAATCCGCGAGGACTTCCAGTTCACACCCACCTCCTCGCATCCATACTTTGAATTTTTTAAACTCTATAAAATCCGCAAGAATCTACCATCCATAAAATCATAAAACTTCCCCCACACCTACCTTGTGGCTCGGCTTCTTCCACAAAATCCGCGAGAAATTCACCCTACTACCCAAAATATGTCGTTCCAAAAAGAGTTAGAACAATGGATGCTTTCACTTCCATTTGCTGAAAAGGAAGAACTAAAAAGGTACAATCTTCACACTCTAATCAGTTTAAGGCAAGTGAGAATCATGTGGGATTTTTTGAGGGCTGCTACTGAATTCTGGGACCCTGAACTCCATCTATTTAAATTTGGAGAAAAAGAACTGTGTCCCCTCCTTGAAGAATTCGGGGCAATATTAGGTTTTAAGTTCACCTCAACACCTGTAATTCCGACTTCTTCCAAAAATACTGCTCCGAGATATACTTCTTTACTCAGGTTAGAGAAAGACAACCTAGAGAAAATTTTAGAAGATGAAAGAGTAAACTTTCTGCCTTTAATTTCTTTGTTCAAAAGTGGTGACGAACGAAACGGTGTCGAGAAAAAAGTTAGAGCTTTAGTTTTGTGCCTGTTGGGGGGATTTTGTTTCTATCATGGTGGTACAAATAGCGGTCCAGCTTCATTAATTGACATCAGCGAGAGTCTCTGTTGCGATCAAAATCTAGTGCCAATGATCGTGGGCGAAACTATCTTGTGCTTGGATCGACTATGTGAGGAACCCGAGAGTGACTTCTCAGGAAGCCCCCTGCTGCTTCAGGTAAATTTTTAAATTAATTTCCACCTTTTCAATTGAAATCCGCGAGGACCCTGTCTTCAAAACAAGTACTAGACTGATTTATTTGTAGGACTAAATCCGCGAGGATCCTGTCTTCAGGTAAATTTTCTAAATTTTGACACTAAATCCGCGAGGATCCAATTCGAACATCATTGTAAATCTTCATCAATTGCTACTGAGATTTATTTATGAAATTTTCAAGAAATCCGCGAGAATCCCCTGAAACTGTCTCCTGGAATTTCCTCGCAAATCCGCGAGAATTCGTTTTCTTGAGAATCTAAATTCTCTTGCTTGCTCTTGCAGGTATGGTTAATGGAACACACCCGCTTCTTAGCACCTCCTAAGAATGAGCCGACATTCCGGATATCCCAGTTTTGCCAACGTGCCCGTAAATATAAAGAACGTTCAACGGACAAGTGGTTGAAATGGTTTGTTGAAGAGATGATCGTCAAGTGACATATTACTTGGTGGAGGATGAGGGAAGTAGTGACCGTTGATCATCGATGCCCGTTTGTGAGACTTGTGGGCCTGACGCATACCACCTATTACTTCCCTGAGCGAGCCAAACGCCAAATTAGGAGAAAACAGTGGATTCCAACACTTGACTGCATCCCACCTAACCCTAGAGTCATTGCTAATGATGCTGTGAAAGTTTGATCTTGGCAAGACTATTGGATGAGTAGACCTGTTCTCACTGTACCTACAATGGGCGGGAGCACTTTTGTATCTGAGGCTTATCGCCATTGGATAACTGAAACAGACCCGACTATCAGGAAGGACTTAAAAGAGAGGGAAGAAAAAGGATGGCAACCCTTACCCATTGAAGTCCGCCCTCTTAGCTCAACTGCTACGACGCAGCGTACTCGCCCTCGGGAAAGACCCTTAGTGATAAGAGAACCTAGACCTACTCAAACTTCATCTCAACAGACTCCAAAGAAAGGTGGAAAAGGCAAACAAAAGGCTCCAAACGACCCGACTATTAGGAAAAGACAACGAAGAGTATCTTCAAAAGGCGAAGGATCTAGGTCGAGCACTACCCAGAGACGGGAAAGAAACTCAAGCAAGATTAAAGAACTGATGCTGCTTTGCCTTTAATTTTTAGGCTTTTTTTTTAGTTTTTTTTTTATACTGATGAATAGTTTAGTTGCAAGTTGGAAGCTTGCATGCTTGGTGTGCTTTCTTTTTTAATTTAAACTTTGTGATTTTGGATTATTGGATTTCAAGTTTGATTGAAATAAGAATTTTTCGTTTATGAACTTTCGGAATTTTCAACAGATGTAAAATCCGCGATGATTTCTGCATAAGAAATAATCCAATTCCGCAAATTTATATGAAAATCCGCGAGAATCACAGAAAAGAAAAAATAAAATAAAAAAAATATTTCTGAACAAAAATCTGTAAAATCTGTGAGGATTTCTGCATAAAAAAAAATCTAATTCCGCAAATTCAACTAAAAATCCGCGAGAATCAGAGTAAAAAAAAACTAAGCAGCCCCCACTTCGAACAGAAACAGAGTTTGCATGTATTTTGGGCCGAAGGTGAAGAAAAAAAATCCGCGAGAATCCAGAAGCCTTGGTGTGGGGAAGTATATGGGAAATTGGGCTGATGGCAATCTACGCAAATTCTGACCCAGATTTTGCAAAATCCGCGAGGATCTATAGTACTTTAAGGGCCCAAAATTGAGTTAGGCTGCGAAAGGGCGTAATTCGGGACCTAGGCACCCAAAATCCGCGAGGACCTGCCGAGGCTTAGATAGGATTTTTGAAATTTTGAGCCCTACAAAGGTTTTAAGTTTCATGGGATCCGCGAGGAGTCCATGTTGCTTTAAGGGCCGAAAATAGATAATTGAAATAAATTATCAGGAAATTTATTTGTTTGGGCCGGACTTAAAGAAGCTTCCTACGTATCCACATTGTGAGTGGAATCAGGCCTCCGTAGTTCAAGAAAGTGACAGAATTTAGTTGCTAACTCGATAAGTTAGTAGCTAATAATTTTAAGAATAGTTGCTGGTTTTGGTCACCAGTTTCTATATCCACTTTTACCCTTAAGCATAAAACTTTTTCAGTTGATCTAAATTAGTTAGCTGAGCATATTCTTCGCCCTCCAAATCCATCAACTTCACAGCTCCTCCGGGAAGAATTGTCTTTATAATGTATGGACCCATCCAATTGGGCCTGAACTTTCCTCTCGGGTCCTGGATGGGTGCCCTTATTTCTTTCATCACTAAATCACCTTCTCCGAGGTCTTTTGGCTTAACCTTTCTGTTGAACGCCCTAGATATGTGGTTCTGGTACATCTGGACGTTATGCATGGCTCTGAGTCTCCTCTCATCGATATTAACCAACTCTTCATATCTAGCCTTAGCCCAATCCGCCTCCGGAATCTGGCTTTCTACTATAATTCGTAGGGAAGGTATTGCCACCTCTATGGGTAAAACCGCTTCTATTCCGTATACCAAGGAGTAAGGAGTTGCTCCCGTGGATGTACGAATAGAAGTCCAATAACCCCACAATGCAAAGGGTAACTTGTCTGGCCAATCCTTATAAGTTGTGGCCATTTTCTCTATTATCCTAGTGACGTTCTTGTTAGCTGCCTCAACCGCTCCGTTAGTTTGAGGTCGATACACTGAAGATTTATGATGCTGGATCTTATACTTAGCTAACAACTCTGTTGTTTCCTTCTTAAAGTGAACTCCATTATCACTTATCAACTCATGAGGTACTCCATAACGGCATATTATGTTTCTAAGTATGAATTTAGCGACGTGCTTAGAAGTTAATTTTGCATAAGATGCCGCCTCTACCCATTTTGTGAAGTAGTCAATGGCTACAAGCACATACTCATGTCCCCCTGTTCCTTTAGGAGTGATCCTCCCTATAATATTGATGCCCCACACCGAAAATGGCCAAGGTGAGGTTAAAGTAGTTAAAAATGAAGGAGGTTGATGTTGCAAGTTTGCATAAATTTGACACTTGTAGCACCTTTTTACGTAATCGTGACAATCAGCCTCCATAGTTGACCAATAATATCCCATTCTTTGTATCTTTTTGGACAACATCCGTCCGTTCATATGTGGACCACATTCTCCTCCATGAACTTTTCCCATCAAGTTCTTGGCTTCATTATGGTCTAGACAAAGCAAATTAATACCCATGTCAGTTTTCTTGTACAACTGATCCTGAATCAAACAATATTGTGAAGCCAGGAATCTAATTGCTCTTTGTGATCTCGTCGTGGAATTTTCAGGGTAAGCTCCTTTGGTAAGGTACCGATGTATGTCATAGTACCAACAAGTTGGATCTACCTCACAAACCTCTAGAGAGTAAACATAAGCTGGTTGATCCCTTCGCTCTATACATATAGGCATAGACACAGCTCCTCTCGGGATATTAAGCATGGATGACAGCTTAGCCAAAGCATCAGCCAGTTCATTATGTTCCCGAGGTAAATAAGTGAAAACTATCTGATCGAAATGCTCCGCTAAGTCTCTTACATAAGCTTGGTAAGGTGCCAAAGCTTCGTTCTTCACTTTCCATTTGTTAGAAACTTGATTTATTATGAGACTTGAATCACCAAATATTCTTATGCACTTTATGCCCATCTCCACCGCGGCTTGCATACCAATAATGCATGCTTCATATTCAGCTGCGTTGTTTGTTGCTTCAAAATCTAATTTTACTGAAATCGGAGTATGTGCTCCCTCAGGTGAAATCAAAATGATTCCTACTCCATACCCACTTTGATTGGATGCCCCATCAAAATACATATCCCAAATATCTTCTTGGGTTTGAAATACTTCTTCATCAGGAAATTTAAATTCTTCTTTGTAAGCTTCATCTATGGGTAAATCGGCCAGGAAATCTGCAACCACTCTTCCTTTTATGGCTTTTTGTGGGACAAATTGTAAATCAAACTCTGATAGCATGACCATCCACCGAGCTACTCTGCTATTGACCAATGGTTGCTCCATCAGATATTTGAGAGGATTCATGAAAGCGGTCACATGCACAGTATGAGAAAGTATGTAGTGACGTAATTTCCTTGTTGCCCAAACAAGAGCAAGGGACAACCTCTCTATGTTGGAGTACCGGGTCTCATATTCCAAGAATTTTTTACTTAAATAATATATTGCTCGTTCTTCTCCTTCATATCTTTGGGCTAGCATAGCCCCCATTGCTGTCTTCGTGATAGTTAAATATAAAAGCAACGGTTCACCATGCACGGGCGGAACTAAAACAGGCGGATGTGCCAAGTACTCCTTGATCTTGTCGAAGGCAGCTTGGCATTTTTCATCCCATTCTAGTTTGACTCCTTTCTTTAACTTCTTAAATATAGGGTCGCATATCATAGTCAGTTTAGATATGAACCGACTGATATATTGTAATTGCCCTAGGAAACCTCTTATCTCCTTTTCCGTCCTAGGCGGTGGCATTTCCTGTATCGCCTTAATTTTTGCGGGATCAACCTCAATACCTCTAGAACTTACTACAAAACCTAATAGTTTACCTGAAGTTACTCCAAAGGCACATTTCTGTGGATTTAACCTCATTCCGTACTTGCGAAGCCTAAGGAAAAATTTTCTAAGGCTATCTAAATGTGTGTCACGATCCACAGATTTAATGATCATATCGTCCACATAAACTTCTGCTTCTCTATGCATCATATCATGCAACAATGTGGTAGTCGTCCTTTGATAGGTCGCCCCGGCATTCTTCAACCCAAATGGCATTACTACGTAACAGAACGTACCCCAATGAGTGATGAAGGTTGTCTTCTCCATATCCTCCTCGGCCATCTTAACCTGGTTGTAACCTGAGTACCCATCCATGAACGAAAGAAGGGCATGACCACAAGTATTATCTACTAGAACATCAATATGAGGTAAAGGGAAGTCATCCTTCGGACTCGCCTTGTTTAGATCTCTAAAATCTACACACATCCGAACTCTCCCATCCTTCTTCGGAACCGGGACAACATTTCCTATCCATTGTGGATATTCTGACACCCTAATGAATCCTGCACTTAACTACTTTTCAACCTCTTCCTTGATCTTCAACGCCCATTCTGGTTTCATACGACGAAGCTTCTGCTTTACTGGTTTAGCGTCAAGGTAAAGTGGTATTCTATGCTCAGCTATTTCTCTGTCTATACCGGGCATATCCTGGTATGACCAGGCAAAGACATCTACGAATTCTCGTAGGAGTAAAGTAAATTACGTCTGCTCCTCGAGAGTTAAGGATTTCCCGATTTTGGTTAACTTAGGTTCTTCCGAGGTACCTAAATTCACAGTTATGGTCTCCTCAATTATCGAGATCCGATTTTCATGGTCCTCTACTGCCTTTAAAAGATCTTTAGGGATTTCAGATTCGTTTACAACATCATTATTATTTTTATTTGAGGCCAAGTAGTTCAGGGATGGGGAATGAGAAAAGTCGTAAGCAAAAGAGTTCATTTCATTGAATTGAGAAACAAAAACATCAACAGATGACTCAGCAGACTCTCTCGAAGTAGATGCAATAGACTTAGTGGGCTTAAAGCCCAACCCTAGAACAGACTCAGAAAATGGAACGGAAACGGAATGAAAACTAGACCCAGACCCATAAACAGACTCTCCTAAAGCTAGAGTGAACTCCTTGTCACCGTCAGCCGCTATCCAAGTGATTTGCTTGCTCTCTTGGCCCTATGTTGCGATGAGCTTAGTAGGATCAAAATCCATGCTTGATAGGGCTAAAGAAAGTGCTTCCACAGGTTTCTCTTCTTTCTGTGCCTCTTGCCCAAACAAAATCCCAAAGATATTACTCCCGGCTAGATGAGTCCAATCTAGTGGGGACCTTTCCTCCCGCGCTGGTGTGAATAGTTCCTCCTCAAGTAGCATGCAGTCGTTGAAAATCTCCAAACCTGGAACCAAAATCCCCTTATTTTTTAAGTAATATGGCTCCGGAAAGCCAAAGTAGGGAAAACAATCTCCTTCTTTCATAAACTGCCCATTGAGCGTGAGTGGATACGGCTTTACTCTATAAAGCGGTATTGGCTCATTCTTCTTAACCCTCACAACCCTTTTTGCTAACTGTTGCTCTTCCTCAGTTGGAGTATACCCTAGCCCAAAATGGTGGTTGCCCTTTCGAGTCAAGAGGAAAGATGTAGGCCCTTGAGCTCTCCTTCCTAAAGGTAAACCGGGAAAATAACCATGCTTCTTGAGGATAACATTAACTTTCAGGTTGGAATAAGGATCAAAATCCAAGGGTGCTTCGTCCTTCTCTAAAGTAGCGACAATATCGAAATGATGGAATTCCTCATCCTTTGAATTATGTTCCACTTCTAAAATCGGCTTTTTAGAAGAAATTACGGCAGATAATTCCTCTCTTTTGACAGTTATCACTTGCCCCTTGACCATCATCTTTACTTTTTGGTGTAAGGTAGATGACATCGCTCGTTGTTCGTGCAACCAGGGACGCCCTAGTAGCAGGTTAAAGGAAGCTGGAATATCCAGTACCAAAAACTCAATGTTGCTAGAAATCGTATCCATAGTGACAGGCAAGAGGAATATCATAAGCCCTAAGTTGGATGGCTTGTTGAGTAAGCTGATGGGATTGAATACCTAGCTTTTGAGCTGTCCTCCATGGACAAATATTCACAGCGGATCCGTTGTCAACTAATACTAAAGGTATCACCTTATTGGAACAACCCACAGTTAAGTATAAGGCCTTGTTGTGTGCAAGACCTTCTTTAGGCAAATCCTCATCATTGAAGGTTATAGTACACTTGCCGGATGTGACAAAAGACACTACTTCCTCAGGTGTGGTTTCAGGTGACACTTCAATCTTGCTTAAAGCTTCGACCAAAGCCTGCCTATACTTTTGTGAGGCGGCGAGTAATTGCCAAATAGTGACGTCCATCTTCAATCTTTTCAACTGCTTCAGCATAAGGTCTTCTTTGGGAGTAGGGATCGTTGTCTCCCCGACTCTCTCCTTCCCTTTGTCTTGGGGTTGGACTTGGGAAGGACCTCCTGGATAGTTATGGCGTCCGGACCGGGTAAGAAAGGTAACGCCCGAGGTTTTAGTTTGACTAGATTTTGCTACTCCCCAAAAGTCATCATCACTATCAGAGTTCCAGAAGTTGTTACTGACATTATTGGTGTGAGGTTTGCCATAGACATCTTCTTCATCGCTTGCCCATAAACCATTTACCTCATAGTCATCAAAGAAGCAACGCGTGATGTAATTGGGTTTCTTTTTATCAGTAATGAAATCAGAAGGATCCCATTCACATTCTTCAAAAATGGCATGTATGCCTAGTGGGTTGCCCATGTTGCTAGGCTTCTGTGCTGCCTTCGGTAAAGGTAGCTGCTTTGACCTAAACATCTCTTCCATTCTATTCTTCAAAGTGAAGCATTGCTCGGTATCATGTCCCCGAGCCCTATGATACTTACAAAACTTACTTGCATCCCAACTCCGTGGCTTTTCTTTTGGCTCAGGTTTTAAGTCGGGAAGAGTAATCATTCCCTTGCTTAATAAACGCTCTAGTGCTTGAGCATATGTAGTGTCTATCGGGGTATACTCGGTGTAGCGTTGTAGAGCGTTCACCTCGTTCCCTTTGTTAGCCGAAGTGGATGGGCCAGCTGGCTTCTTGTTGGTGTAAGTATTTTTCCAGCCCCCAATCGTGACTCCCTTAGAGAACTCACTTTCAATCTTTGTTCCAGCTAACCTTAACGAGACAAAGTCTTTGAGAGGTTGGAACCTTAAATGAGTGTTATACGAGCGTTGTAGACTCCGAACAAGCATGTCAACTTGGTGTTCCTCAGACGGTCGGTCTACCATTTGAGCTGCTTTTGCTCTCCATCGGGCAAAGTAGTTGGAGAAAGATTCCTTTTCTCCTTGCTTCATTAGCTCCATGTCCCTTAGGGTGACAGGCATGTCCACATTGTAGGAGTATTGGTGTAGGAACTCCTTGCAAAGCGAGTTCCATTGTGAGGACTTGGTAGGACTAAGTGTATTATACCACTTCATAACATCCGGGCCCAAAGTCCAAGGAAAGATAATGTGATAAATATCCTCTTCTACTCCCTTGAGTGTCATAGCCCCCATGAAATTCCGCACATGTTGATGCGGACTCTCAGTACCATATCAGGCATGTTGAACTTAGGGGGAAGTCTACCTCTTGGAACAGGCGTGAAACCTATGTCGTCCATAAACTGACTGTTGAAAAGTGTAGATTCCTTCAGCATTTGTTCAATTCGATCAAGTCTCGAGTTCGAAACCCCGTGGACCGACCCGTCCTTCTCCTTTCCTGATTGCTCCACTTCACCCGTAGGGGGGGTTTTCAGATTCGAATTCTTTGCCTCTTCCATAGCGTGAATGACACCATCAATTCTCTGATTTTGTGCTTCTAGTTGAGCATTCATAGTGACTTGAATGTTCATAATTATGTTGGTGAGCTGCTCCATTTCAGTATGTAGAGGAGGTGGTGGAGGAGGCACCGGCTCCTCCTCTGGATCACTATGCGGATGGCCTCCGGGATGATCGCCATTGGGATCCGACATTGTCTCAGATGGGTCAATCACCAAAGACTCAGCTCCTTCTTCAGATGCTTCTTCGTCAGTCGCCTCTTTATCGGTTACTTCAGATGATGCACGATCTTCGTTGCTGTCGTAGTGGATGTCAAAAGTCTCCAACCGGCCGGTCTCGTCCCTTTGATATACCCGAAACCAACCTATTATATCCTGAAAGATGAAGGGATTTGAAGACTCAGCTCAACGACGACCCCTAAGACTTTATGTACGCAATGGATGAAGAAATTTATTCGAATCCCGAATAACCGAACCAAAGCTCTAAGTTATATGCGACACCCGAATAAAACTCTTACGCAAATGCAGACTCGAGCCAGAAAAACATATTTAGACCTTACCGGGCCGAACCCAAAATCAAACTTTCAGGCTCAGGCCTCACGTAAGGGCTAAATATATCATTTTTAGCTAACTACACACAACAAGGAGCCCATTTGGACCACACAAGGTCGGGCTCACTCACAAATCCGCGAGGATCTACAAGGCCCGAGCAAACTTGTGTGACCCAAATGGCCTACTTGCACTAAACGGGACGACTTTATGCACATGCAGAAGATCCTAACAAAAAATCTTTAGTTTAGACCCAGTAGGGACTAAGCTCACCAAGAATCCTCGCGGATTTCTTGGGCTCAAACCCACTATTGAGCCTAAACCAAGATTTGACAGTTAAAGGAAAAAAAGGGAACATTGATTTGGACTATATAGGGCTCAACCCAACCTGAAATCCGCGAGGATTCCAAGGGCTCCGAGCCTTGTATAGGCCAAACCAACCATCTCAGCCCTCTATGCAAATGCACGATTTTTTTTTTGAGTTTTAATTTTTTTTTTAAAGTCTAAGCATTAAGGCACGTCTTGGATTTGAGGATCAATAAAAACACATAGTACACAAATGAACTCCAACCTAGCCAAGGATCTATGTTTGAGGGTTAAAGGGTGGGTTAAGCCTAACCTCTAGCTCGTGTCCCAAGTGCTTCATCTTCCATGGGGTGCATGGCAAGACTAGCACACCCGGGTTGCTCCTTTCGTCGTAAGGACTAAAGAGTGGTGCACGAGTGGGAAAACAACCACCGGCTTAGTGAAGGTCTAAATGGACCCACCAAGTTGAATGGTTTCGTTTTCCCGAAATGGTAAAAATGGGGATAAAAACCTAAATGGTGCCTTATGTGCCCAACAAAGGGGAAGGCCCAAAATGCAAAATGCCTAAAAAAAACGTGTCAACTTTTTTTTTAAAAAAAAACCCGACTTTTCAAGTCTTACCCACTTTTCTAAATAAGTCCCCAGTGGAGTCGCCACTGTAGGGCCCGCGGCTCGGAGGGCACGGTCCCCCACGGAGTGTCGATCGACGTAGGGTGGCTTATAGCTTCCTAGGGTGCAATTTCAATTTTTATGCACAAGTTATTAGTATTTTAATTAATCATTTCATGTAGTTAAGGACTAAGATATGTTCAATCCTCGATTTTCAAAATAATAGTGAACCATATCTATTCGGAAATGGACCGAGACCTCTAGAGGACATGAAATCCTAGCGTATTTCCTGGGTCTAATAAGGTCTAAGCCCATCCCGAATAAGAGAATAGTCACTGAAGGACAAAATAATGCTCTAAACATGCACACGGGTCAAAAATCCGCGAGGATTTTCAACTGGCATGCATGGCCAGTCCATTATTTTACACCCCATGACTATTCTGTAGCCTGAATTGGAATCTGACAGAACCCACTGGCCAGAAATCCGCGAGGATTTCTGAACAGTAAACCAAGCCGATTCACCATTCAAGTCAAAGCCACCAGAGTTTTTAGATGAAGATCAATCATACAAAAGTCGTTAACTTGCATAAAATAAAACATACGGAGTCGCCAGTTAGTTTTTAAAAAAACTAACAAAACAAAAGATAAAGTAACTCCACGATCTTCGAACAAAAAAAAACGGGATCGGGGGTAAAGGTACAAATGCAAAGGGGGTGCCTTTACATTGCCCGCCAAAGCGGCCTTTACTAGGTCGGGTCTCTTTTTGAAGGAAAAAAGTTAAAAAAAAAATAAGCATAAAGTTGTCACACAATTTTCAAATTAAATCATGCGAGCGCAAATTATGAAACAAGTAAATGTCAAAGTAAAGAAAATGAAAATTACAGCGGGCGGGGCGTTGGAAGCTACATGGTTACAAATCAGAGAAAATCCAACAAAATTGAAATGAAAATTTACCAAACCCCAGCGGATCCGCGAGGATTTCTTTGGTCAGACCTCAATCCGTGTTACACAAATATGGGCAGTGGTGTTTTTCCAAAAATCCGCGAGGATTCTATGTAAAAAAGTGAATATTATTTCTCCTTTTTGTGTTGCTAATTTCCGGAAGCGCACCTTCACCCCAGTTTTTCCACACTGCGAAATCCGCCAGAACTTCCCCTTTATAGGCATGACGTCTGAGAATTTATCTGCAGCAGTTACATGCCCCCTCTCACCCATGAAATCCACGAGGACTCGTCTCACTGGGGAGAGTGGGGAGAAAGTTTTCTTTACCAAGCTAACTGCTAGTTGACTGGGGACAAAAATCTCGCCCAATTCATCTGAATTCAAACGGGAATCCGCGAGATTCTTCTGCTGCGATCTGCAGGATTTTCCTTTTGGGCTGGATTTTTGTACTAGGCTGGAACTTGAACTGGCATGGGCAAACATGAGAAATCCGCGAGAATTTCATCTGACTGGGCCAAAAAATACAAAATCCGCAAGAATTTTATCTGGGCCAGAAATGCAAAATCCGCGAGAATCTGTCTTTTGGGCTGCTGGAGATACTACCTTGAAGTAAACTCAATTTTTCCATGTCTACAGGTACCCTTACTTTTTGGGTTAGTAATTATTTGGAGTCTTCCCGGCCATCAATTTCATTAAGTGACCGAAATACCCTCTCTTCTTCTTTAAGGGTATTTCTTAAAAAATGGAAGAACAAGGGTATTTCGGTCACTTAACCAAATTGATGACCAAAAAAGCACCTAATAATTTCTAACTCAAAAAGTAAGGGTACCCCAAAATTAGTTTTGAAAAGTTGGGGTACCTGAAAATTATTTCACCAAAAGTTAGGGTACCTCCGAGTAATTTTTTGTATATATATATATATATATATATATATATATATATATATATATATATATATATATTATTGTAACGCCCCGGAAATTCAAATATGAAAAGTCAAAGTCAAACTAACGTTAACGGAAAAATTCAGCGGAAGTCTCAACACTTATTGGGCGTCACTGCCGTATCCCCGAAGGAATACAAGGCGAGAAAAGACTACAACTGTCTGATAACGGTAAACAAACTAACAAACTTATACTTAGGAGTAAACCTCAAAACTAACTTCAAGTTCCTCATAAAAGAAAGCAACATAATTAACGACTTCTAAACATGTCGTCCTCACTTCTAATTCCCGTCCCCAGCGTATAGATCTTCACCTGAAAACAAAATATTTCAAAAATGAGGGGAAAATCTCAATAATGTCTACCCCTAACGTTAAAAACAAGTTAAGTTCATTTCAATTCATTTGAGGAAGAGGGATCAAGTCAAAACCTTTAACAAACCTTTAACCCTTCTAAAAGTGTTCCTTAACCCAACCAATTCATTTTATTATGCGGGCGGGATATCAAAATCCCATAAGGTAACATCGCCTACCAAAGGCATCAAGAACATTCGCCTACCAAAGGCATCAAAGATCATCTATCCTATATCAGGGATGAAACCCTGATCTCCTGACATATAACCCATACAGGATACCAAATCCTGGTCTCAGGGTTATCGCCCGCAAAAATAATCGCCTACCAAAGGCATCAAACAATCGCCTACCAAAGGCATCAACAATCGTCTATCCTATATCAGGGATGAAACCCTGATCTCCTGACACATAACCCATACAGGATACCAAATCCTGGTCTCAGGGTTATCGCCCGCAAAACAATCGCCTACCAAAGGCATCAAAGAGTAAACCCGCTTAATGTTTCACTTTGAATTATTAGTATCTTATGCAAAACTCAACTTACAGCTCTCAAGTCAAACCCAACCCAGGTTATCAAAACCAATACAAAACTATTTATAAAAGACCATCTCAATTTCAATAACTCATAAAATCAAAGCACAAACAAATACAAACAGTTATCCAAAACAGATGGTCACATTTCCACAAAAGTCCCCTTTCAGAATTGCAATTCTCAAAACAAATTAGAAAACATTAAAATACATGTAAAGAGCATCCTGGTGGGGATTAGAGCATAGACATTACCTGGTTAACTTCACTTCACAGCTAAGACGAACACACTTGAGCTCACTAACGACGCGAATTAGCTCGGGCCTAAAATAAAAGTAATTATTCTAATCAAAACGCGCCCTTCGAAGTTAGTATTAACTACCTTCTACCTAACCCTCCCCTAGGAACACTATAGGTTCCTATCAATAATGGATCTATACTTTTAATTACCTAACACATTCCAAGTAATCACATAACAAGATCAAAACAACGTTTTCATTCAACAACACTTTCATTAATAAGTGACATTGACAAAACAGATTACAGCATCCACATAAAAAGGGTCAAAACTTGACTTCCCGACATCCTATGGATCTGGTTTTGGACTTTTCGAAAACCTCGGGATGTCTACTAAAACTCTTATGTTGACGACTAAGCCCATATCAACCTCGAAAGACTCTAAAAGTACCAAATCTTCCAACTGCTCCAGTTTCGACAGGTTCTGGTAAAACGACTATAACTCGAGCTATACAACTCAAAAATCCATTCCGCAAAATTCCTATGAAAGCTAATATCTAGGGGAACCTCTAATCCAAAGGGTTCGATCAAAGGACAACTATATTAATCGTGGTGACCCAATCTTTAGACACTAACAAAACAGTCCCGATCCCGGTTCTTATTTAATTTATAATTTTCGGTTCTAACTTCCACCAATCGATCCCTGGGTCCTAATTAGGGCTTAGAACAGTAACTAAGATCCAAAGTAATTAGTCTAATCCAATTAAGGTCCAAACATCAAACTTCCTACCACCAAAACCAAATTGTAAAACATAAAATCAACTTTAATATTTTCACTAACCCTAAAAACATGCATGAAATAATAATAACATTATCCTAAACATGAATTCTACAATAAACTATTTCAAGGTCCTATAATAACAACATGGATGATTATAAAAGATTAATTTCTTAATCAAGAATCACAACAACTAATTCTTTTTCCAAGATTTAATCAAGAATAAAGAAATTAATAAACAAGAATCGCACTTTAATAATTTAATCAACCTAAATTATTTAACATGATTAGACATAAAATTAAAAATGATTGAACACCTAAGAGAATCAAGGAAAAACATATGAATACTTAAACTAACAAACAAGAAAAAATCTTATTAATTACACACTTTAATTCATGCATACAATAATAGTATTATCTAAACCCTAAACATGATTTACATACAATATTAATTAACACATAAAGCTCCAACTACAACCGCGATTATCTAAAAGAAAAACAAGAGAATACTATTTCCCTTTAACTAACACAGATTCATGTTTATTATACCACTAATAATCAATAATAATAATGATAATGATTCTAATAATCAAACAAAAACTAAAGAGCATGATTAACCTATATGTATAGTCACATACATGTCATATGCAGCAACATGCTTTACAAAGCAAAGAAATATATTAACATAATCATCAAGTTAAGGGTATCACTCACTGATTTGATTACGAACACAATACCTAAATTATCAAAATTCCAAAACTCAGGTTATCAAGAACGAAAATATACAGTGCAAGAACTCAACCAAGAACAGGGCAAGAGCATGAATGAAACAAGGGGTTACACTAGGGCGATTTCCGGCGACTAGGCAGGCGGAGACGCTGGGGGACGGCGTCACGGTGGTCGGCGTCAATCAGAGATGGAAGCAGCGGCGGTCGGCGTCAATTGGTGGTTGTTGAAGTAGCAGCACCCACAACGGCAAACAGAGCAACCACGGTTCTGGGCGGTCGGGTAATAGCCCTCGACGGAAGCGAGGGTTGATTGGTGGTTGTTGAAGTCCAGGGTGGCGGCGGTGGTCCTGAGCGACAGCAAGCGGCGGTCCTTGGGCGGTGGCGCGAAGCAGAGGCGGAAGAGAGAGAGAGAGAGAGAGAGAGAGAGAGAGAGAGAGAGATGAATGAGGGTTGGTGCGGTGGTGGCCTTGGAGGTTGCCGGCGACGGCGGCTTGACTGGGTGGTGGTGGACGGTTACTGCAGAGAGGAGGAAGGGTGAGGGTGAGGCTAGGGTTAGGGTTTCTAGCTTGGTTTAAATTATTTAATAACTAACGTAACCCTAATACTAATCCTCCTCTAATTCTACTTCCAGCAAAACTAAAGGCTGATTTGACAAAAATAATAATAATAATAATAATAATAGTAATAATAATAACAATAACAATAATAGTAATAATAATAATAATCACATATTATCACATAGTAATAATTATCACATAGCAAAAATAATAACAATAATAATTATAATAATAATAATCACATAATAACAATGCTAATAATATCAACACATGAAATTACCAATTTACCCTTACTCCCAAGCACGTTCCCGTAACGTATAAAATTACTATTTTACCCATGTTAGTCCCTCAATGATCCTACGAGCTCAAGTGTCAACATAAATAAACATAAACGAATAATAACAATTAACGAAGTCAAACCTAATTTACTAACGACATCACGGTCAACATCCTTGGATTTTTCGGGGTTTTACAATTATATATATATATATATATAGAGAGAGAGAGAGTTTGCCCACTAATCTTGATCAAATCGCACATTGTGATTGCGATCACATTTATACTCATCTTTTCTCATAATTGAATCTTTTTTTTTGGTTCTATTCGTTTTTGGGTTTTGTTTAAAAAGCCAAAATGCTGAAGTCTCTAACTAGCCATTACCCAAATTTGTAAATGCCAAAATATTCAATTTGGAATCTCATGTCTGTTTTTGCTAATTATTCAAAAGAAAAAAATTTGCTTGGATTATTTGGATGATGAGATGAACATTTAACATGCTGGAATGGTGCTTGTAGTCGTGGACTCATTGTTGAGAGCCACTCTCTCAATCTCATCCTCAAACTGCAATCTGGCTTTAAGGGAAACAATGATTTTGGCATAGTGATTGATGAAATTGTAAAGCTTGCATCAAACTTTGATTTTATTTCTTGGAATCATATTCTTGGAGTTGGGAATAGGGTTGCTCACTCCTTAGCTCACCTTCAACCCCACGATTCGGATGACCGGATTTGGTTGGAGGAGGGTCCTGAGGCTTCATTGGTCTTGGCCCGAGATGATATGTATTGTTTTACCAATATTAATAATATCTAATCGCTTGTCTGGTGCTTTTTTCTCAAAAAAAAAAAAAAAGATATTGCGCCATTGTTGCAAAAGAGGTACAAACCTATTCTCAAATTTATCATGCAATCAATTTAGTGGTTGTTTGGCCAAACTTTTAAGAGTGTTTCTGGGGTTAAAAAATACAATTGGGTCAAACAATGATTTTTAGCAGCTAATAATTGTTTTCCAAAAACAACTCAAAAAACAAAAGTAATAAATTGCTACTTTTGTTTCCTAAAAATTAATGACTGCTCAATTTGTAAGATATTTGGTTGATAAGTTTTCATATTCTTAAATAGATAATATGATTCCTATAAAGATGGTACTTAAATATTTTAATATTATGTTAAACTTTTAATATTATATTGGACATTTTAATATTGTGTTGAAAATATTTTTAATTATCTAATTCCTACAAAGATGACATTTAGTAAAATATTGATATATAAATATTTAATTTAAAGAAATTTTATAGTTAACTAATACTATATCTAATTATAATTATAATTATAATTATAATAGGATAATCAGTTTAAAAATTAATAAAAAGAGAAAAATGTAATAATCACATGATAATTTTACCCTTAAAAACATATATAATTTTGAAAAGTTAGGCCAAACTAATTAAATTTAGTAAAAAAATGAACAAATTACATTTATCCCCCACGAAATATAGGGAAAAGAGGATTTTACCCTCACATATGAGAAATTGTTTTAACCCTACCTAACCTTTTGCAATCATAATAAATAAACACTATTTCCGGCAGAGGGTGAATTTTAAACATGTTTTGACAGAAATGCCCCAAACTTATAATAATAGTATAAGATGAAAATAACCCCTTGTTAATCATCCCCCACCAAGGATAGGGACACGGTGATGTGAGGGACGCCTCCTGTTGGCCAAATAGAACGACACAATGCAACACTAATTGACTGGTCTCCATTATAAAGTTTATGCATTTGTGGGTGAATCCAGAACTTTGCAAGCATATTTGTCCGCATTGAAGGTCCTATGAAGGCTTAGTTACAAGACTGCTCTTCTACTTTGGTATGGAGGTTACCTTGTCAGACACCATTATACAAATGGCGGCCTTGCTACAACTAACATGTTCTCTGTCATGATTGGTGGACCGTAAATTAACTTTCCATTTCAACTCTCTTTTTACCCATCGAATATCCCTCCCATTCCCAAGTTCCACTTCCTCTGTCAAGAAGAAGCACATCACTGATTCTTCTAAAAGGCTCTTTGAGCACCTGTGGGATGATGAGGACGACATCAAGCTTATCCAAGGCTTCCTCAACTATACCATCACCCGGGGGCGCGGCACCACATCCTCTGGCCATCAAAACAGAGCAACGGGGAAGAAGAGTTCTAATGAAGGACGAAGGGGCGGGGGGTTATTTTATGGGATTTAAAATAAGGTTAAGAATTTTTTTTTAAAACAAGGGTTTTTTGGGAATTTATTCGCATAATTTAAATGATCTAATTTAAAAAGGTATCATAAAATTTTAAATTCAAAAGTGAGGTGGGATATTAAACATAAATACCATAAATTAGGTAGGGTAAAAGCTATTTCTCATATGTGGGGTAAAATCCTCTTTTTCCTATATTTCGTGGGGGATAAATGTAATTTGTTCGTAAAAAACTTATATTATATGTTAGGTCAAACACTCTAATTTGGTAAAATCATTTATGCCAAAAGTTAGCCCAAACACTTCTATGTTTCTCCAAAAATAGCTTTTGTAAAAATTGTTTCTAAGAAGCAAAAACAGTATTTTAAAAATTATGCCAAACAGGCACTTATACTATCTACTTGTAGACAAGTATACAATGCTGAGTATGTCGTGTTTTTTTTTTGTTTGTTGTTATCAAGATGGAATTGGACGATCCGGTTGAGAATTTTGGTGAGACAGGCAACTACTAAGACTAATGATTTTGTGTTAATAGAATTAGCAAGTTTTAAATGTAGTTCACAATGTGTTAACATAGTATGCATATGTATTTCACAGATGGTGGTACTTGATGCTTAAGGCAATATCAAAAGAGATAATACAATGAAGACATTGAGCTAGTAGTAGACTGTACCCTTTGAATGTGTATTTCACAGATGGTGGTACTTGATGCTTAAGGCAATATCAAAAGAGATAATACAATGAAGACATTGAGCTAGTAGGAGACTGTACCCTTTGAATGTTATACTCTTGTCCTTCTTTGTTAAATGTTTAACATGTTGCATTTTTGTTGTATGTCTTGGATAGAAGAGCTCTCATTGTTTGTGTTGGTAACAACTTCTGCCTCATTTTTGTTGTGTGGCATTCTGTATTTTTGTTGTATGTGTCTTGGATACAGTAAGCTAGTAGTCCTTAGTGCCGATAACTACTATCAAGAATTGTATAGCCAATTAGCTCAATAGAAGATCATTAGAATTACACAAAAGATGTAGGTTTGTTCTTACATAGGCTTGTTGCTTGCTATACATTTCACATCTAATCATCTCATCATCCTATCATCCCCGGTTCTGTTATGTTTTGACTAACCTTGTTCTTGATAAGTTTTCGTAACTTCTCAGTTAATTAATTCCAAGAGTTGGTTGTGTTCTTTATTAATTAGTATAACACAGTTGTCTCCAATCGTTGGAACACAGGTATAGTCATTTTTTTAATGTCCATATCATTCAAATGAACACTCATACGTTGGCACTCAACATGATTAGACACTCAGACTCACTCAAGAGGATTAGATAGACACTCACATTCAAGAGGTTCAGGCACTCAGTCATACACACTCAAGAGGGTCAAACAATCAGACTCAGCCTCATTCAAATCAAAACTTAACACAACCTCTCTCATGGCCTCATTCTCGAGCCTATGAGTGAGTGGAACCATACTTAATCCCATGTATTATTGCTTGCTACAGCTTCTCACTCATCCATAGAAAAAAGAGTGGCATAACAGAGTAAAAAGAAGAAAGAAAAAGAAATAGCATACTGATGACAATGAGTAGCTCAGTCAAATATTCATTTATCTATAAAAAATATAAAAATATAATAGAAAACAACCAGTTTTGATGACTAAAACATAATGAGTAGGAAAAAGGTAAAATCTTTGTTCTCCTAAACACAATGAGCAAAACCATTGCTCGCCTAAACATAGTGAGCAAAATAAGTAGCAGAAATACCCTTTGAACTCTTTGATCAATCTGTGCAAATGGAAAATGTTTGGCTTTCTTGGCTTGAATATATCTCTCCACCCTTCCTCATATTTCTTCTAAGTTTGAGCTTAGTTGGTTGAGTATTAGTAGTACAATGAGCAAAATCAACACTTCTAATGGCACAAATATTTTGAGCAGTATAAGCAGCACCGCTAACTTGAGATTCAGATAGAAATGTGGAAATAGAATGAGCGTTAGAGGTTATAGTAGTAGTTGGGGTAGACTAGGCAGTATTGGTAATAATGGTGTCCTGCATAATACAATATCATATTAATTTAATTTTTTTTTTGCTAAAATAATTATGTAAGAATATACCCTATGTGGGTATGTCTTCTTTTTATGCTCTTCGTGACCACATTTTGAGCACCGAACCGTTCCACCTGATCGTGCCGCGAATCCATATAGGCCATGAGATCTTGTTTCACCTTCCTGAAGCGTTCTTTTGAATTGGAGAGTCCCTCTCTTCCTCTCTTTGAATTTTGGGGCAATAATAGGATTATCTGAGATCGACTCTACGAATTTGAGTTATTTAGAGGCTTTAATATATGTGAATAAGTTGCCCTCCACATCCCAGAGTTTTGACACTCATGAATAAATTGAATTGGATTGACTTACTTCTCCCTGCTCCCTGTGAACGCACATATGGAATACCACTCAACTCCAATGCCCTACAAGTGCAAGTCCTTTCAACCTGCAGGTTGACAACAAATCCCTCTGTTCTATGCTTTACCTCATATATATATACCATTTGTGTACTTTACTCGCCTGCCAAAATCTGCATTGTTCCTTCGATTTATCTAACTTTTTGAGAATCATTGGACATATGTCTCGCTCATAATTATAGGCCATAATCTTTCTAGAAGCAACTCTAGTCATAACTAACTCAAAAATCTCTTCAAGCATGGTTGTGATAGGCTAAATCTTGCCTCGATGATGGGTGCATTAAATACCTCAACCATATCATTGTCAACTGAGTCACACTTGACACTTAATTCGAAAACAATATGCAAAAAATGCTTAGAGTCCTGTCTTTCCAAAAATTCCCATGCACGAAGGTTTAACTCCTGCATCTCCTTCACGTATAGTTGGTAGTGAACCTCATTGGAAGACTTTGCAAGTCACCAAAAGACATCTTTATATTGCACATCCTTCCATTTTTTTCCCCTAAGGTTAGCATATACATGTCTTGCACATAATCTATGTTCCACCTTAGGCAACAGGTAGGAGACGACGTGAACAATGCCTTGAAAATGAATAATTATGAAAGTTATTTTAACTTTTTGTCCAAATACATGCTAAAACACAAACTAGAATTTAAGTAGCTTACAATCTTACCTTTTGTTGATATGACTGTTGAGTTTTAGGTGATCTATTTCCTAAACAGATATTGATTAATTGGTGGAGTATTCATAACAATTACAAAACAATTAATCACCCAGGAAAGAGTACAACTGCAGAGGCTTAGTATTATACCTGATCGCTAATTTGGTTAAAGAAGAGGCTGACCTTTAAGATTCCAATGCAGAAATCCTATACCATAGGTCCACGCAATACTCCGGGAACTCGATTGCTGAATCGACTCAATTGTTGAATCGACCCAATTGAGACTGATCTCAATCTAAGATGAATGTGCTCAGGGTATTTTGTAGATTGTTTCAAGAAACAATAAGATAACTGTTAAACTGGGAGAGAGAGGAACTGATGAAGTCACCCTGGTATCTCTCTAGAAGTCTCAAACAATTGATAACGAATCTCTAAGATAGACTCCCTATTTATAATGTTGGGTGGCTTGGAGAAGGGGTTAACAAAACCCTAGTAATCGACTTCATATTTTTGATAAAATATGCTATTAGAAACTCTTAGTCAAATATCAGTAGAACTGTGTAGCATTTATTAAGTAATCTATGTATGAAGATAAAGAATTATCTATATTAGGCTAGCAAGTATGAAGGATCACTCTAAGTGGATATGGATAAAAAATAAGCATGAAATAACCAAATAAAAAATTGCCAACTCATCAAAATAGCATGAGTGATTCAAGAGCTAATATCATGATGAAATTAATTCATTCTTTCCTACCAACATTTGATTCTTATTTAGGTAGTGCCTATTGACTTAAAACTTAATAAAGCACAAAAGCCAACCAAAGAGAACCAGAGCAACGACGTAAAATCATTGGAAATAGTAGCATGTACACAAAATAGAACAAGATTGATGTCAATACCTCTAAAGAGATAGAAATCCCACCAACGGATACTAAGACTTCAAGGATGAACATATAAAAAAAGAAGGTCACCAATATTCAACCATGAATGCCCCCAAATCGGCTTACCAAGAATAGTATAGAGATTGCACCAACAATTCTCTAAAGAGTTGAATAAAGACACAACCAAAAGTATAAAGCTTTTTAGAGAGTTTGAGTTGGGATGTCAAAAATACCCATTGTGTTTATCATGTATATAGTTCCCATACCTTACTTTAGCTCAAGTATTTATAAAGAATCTTAGGTAAAGTGGGGGGGGGGGGGGGAAGCGTAGGAAATGAGGAGCTAAATCAAGAGCCAAGATTAACCCAAGTGCAAACATCATCTAATTGTGATCCTAATCCAGCCCTATTACACGTATAAGTTGGCTTAGAAAACAAGAAATTTGATGTAAACCAAGTTTGATTAACTTAAAATTAACTTGGGAGCGATTGAATTGTTATTTCTTAACATTTCTTACCTCCCTTGAGACCTTAAAAAGGATTCAAGAGTAACCCAAGACAAGCGTAAAAGCTAAAAAGAACAATGACCAAGTGGTAAAATAGGAGCTCGATACTTAGATGCTAAGTAGAGCTTTCACAATGAATGACTTGATCAAAGGTTGTCTTATGAAATATGGATCATTAGGTAACAATTATATATATATATATCTATATATATATATATATATATATATATATATATAATTTAAATATTTCAAGTTTGTTATCTTCTGCCCATAATGATAAGACATGTTATAATACTATTCCGATTTTAACTCCCGAAAGTAGAATTTCAAATTTAAAAGCATTCATGGTTAAGAGCTATTATCTCTTTACAAACAAGTCCTAATTGAAAACCTCATGTCCTCAATTGTTAGGGGAATTACACTAAAAACATTGTCAATGAAGTATGGTCCAATGATGCTTAAAAGGCACATAATGTAGAAATCCATTGGCCCCTATCATAGGGCAATGTAGTTGGCTTATAAATGATAAAAGGTAGGAGAATGGTAAAACCCGAGTAATTGAACACAACTTTCCTTATCAATAGTCTCACTCCTCATAAAGAGGAAAGTAATACTCCATCAAATATTCAACCTTACAGTGTGTTTGGATTCAATTTAGGAGGGGGAAGGGAGGGGAAAGGAGGGTAAGGTAATGGAGGGGAGAGGAAGGGAAGGGAAGGGAGGTGATTAGGGTTAACCTTGTTTGGATTTATTAACAAGGGGAAGGGAGAACAAGTGTTAAAATTTTTCCCTTCCCCCTCGTTCTCCTTCATTTTGAGGGTTAAGAAAATGGAGGGGAACGGAGGGGAATGGGGGGTTAAGTGTTCCCCTCCCTTCCCCTCCCCTCACCCTTTAATTATTTTCCCAAACATGAAAAATTAGACAATTCCCCTCTCTTCCCTTCCCCTCCCCTCTTTTAACCCCCAATACAAACAAAATGTTAGATTGTAGAGTATTATCATTCGGGTAAATACATTTTTGACATTGTAATAAGATAAGAGTGAATCCTACATTATCATGTTCTTCTTAAAGAAGATCAATGTCCCAAATGTTGATTTCCTTTTTTGCCCTTGACAGTAGCTGTTGATTTCCTTTTTTGCCCTTGACTACCATATTGTCCCTACTGACATCATCTATTACCTTCATATCAATTTTTAATGTCCCAAATCTCAATTTCGTTTTCTCTGCTCACTTTACTCTCCCTCTTTCATCCTATAATCGCAGAAACAATACTCTCTTATCTTTCTCGCCACTGGTTCCCTTCATCTATGTTGTTCTCATGGCAGAAAACTCTATATTTGTTCCCTTTTCTTCAACTCTTTCATTTGCATACCAAAAGCGAACTTATGCGAAGACCAAGGATACTATCAAACGATTCATCAAAGGTCAAAACAGTTGCAAGAGGTAACAAACACTAATTTCAATTCAATAGTTAGGGTTTCAATGTCAGTAAACTCAATTTTGAAATTACGGTTGCATATTATTGATTTTGCATGTTAGTTGAGTTTCATCACTTTGAAGTTAAATTTAGTGTTTTACATGCCAATTTTATTAATGTGACAAATAGCGAAACGTCCATCTCGTCTCCCTCTTCACAATAAACGTATCTTCTTTGTTGATCGATTCTTCGCCTGCATGCCAGAATTTATTGAAATTGAAGATCGAGGGTACTAACAGACGATTCATCAAAGGTTAAAAGAGTTTTCTAGAGGTAGGAAACTGAATCCTATACTAATATGAGTTCAAGATACGGCCAAGGGCTAAGGAGCAGTTCAATTTTATTGAAATTGAAGTCAGGGTTTTTGGATACTAAAATTAGGGTTTTATTGATTTCAATTTGGTGTTATTAGTGTCAATTTAGGCTATAATATGTGCATTTAGCCTTTAGTATCATGTAGGACTCTTGCATGCAATTGAATTTTACTTAACCTGAATGGATGCGGTGGTTTTGTATGTTGTATTTCACTCAGTGCAACTGCACAGAGGTGTTTGGGTTTCCTTTGCTCTGTTCTTGTTAGTATTACTTCTTACCACAACTGTTTTCTTTAACAAATTTATATGATTTGGAACTCAAGTTCAAGTTTTATCATCTATCTGTTAATTGCAACATCGGTTTCTGCAAAATTGTTGATTATTTGTGATTATTTGGGCAGTTGAACTTCTTTTTTGCCATTTGTTCTTGCTATTCGTTAGTGATTTCCATTTTTAATGTAGCAAGTGTGTATACTGGTATGGCTCCTGAATGAATGGGTATAATTTCAAGAAGTGATATTTTAGGCTATCAGTTTTTTATTTCTGAAAGTTTATCTCCCTTTGTTGTATCAAGATTAGTTCATTTTAAAGAGAAAAGGTTTGGAATACGGGATCAGCAACAAAGCATTAATAAGGGCTGACCAATTATGTTGCATTCTTTTTTAGAAACTATGTCAAATTTCCCTTAAGTATGTTTTTTGTGCCTTTATGGATGAGGGTTGTCCTCATTATCATAAAGGGTTTGCAATTATTACTAGCTTTTTGTCAATTTTTGTTGTTAGGCTAACTCTTATGTTAGACATATAGAATGAAAACAAAAGAATGTCATATACTAAAGATGTCATATACAAAAGAGGTCATATACTAAAGATGTACTAATAGTAGAGGAGGTATGGCTATGTTGCATTGTACTAATGGAAGGGGAGATTTGGAAACCAACAAATAGTGAAAAGAACATAGCTGAAAGGAGGTTGAAGAACTAATAAGAAAGCGAATGATTAGAGTACCTTGACTAGGAGTGAGATTAAAAATGTACGAGTACTTTAGCAGTTCAGTGTATTCTGAATGATCAAAGGCCATAAAGAGTGTCTTAGATGATGAACCAGAGAAAAGAATTGTCGTTCTGGTAATCTGGTTTTGTGTATTGCTAGCTCCTACCTAAAGATAATATCTTGGTTGTAGTCTTGCAGATGATGCACAATAATGGGAATGCATGTGATGGCTACAAATCGTTGTTGCAACAGTAGGAATGAGAGCATCAGTTGCTTGGCCTGCTTGGTTTGATTTAATCATGCTGAGTATCTCAAGGGTTGGTACGTGTTTCAGGTTTGTCATTCTCCATAAAAGTTTTATATGGTCTTTAATCCAAACATGTAGGCAAAGAGCTTCTTCAACTACTACCATTCTGATTTTTTGTTCTTGGTTCAACAGTATTTCTTTCTTTACTTTTATTTATGTGTATTTCATCTTTACTTTTATTTCTTTCTTTACTTTTATTTGTGTGGATTTCAACAGTATTTCTTTCTTTACCAGGTGGATACCTCATCAGTTTGGACTTTCGAATCCAATGGATATATGTTCCAGTTGAACTTAATTATGTAACTTATTGTTGGGATGATCAAAATGTGTGAAAAAGATGAAATCGACCGTGCTTTTGGGATGGTTAATTACCTTGCTCGTTGATAGTGTCATACTAATCGACATTTGTAATCAATAATTGTAACTACTCGATGCCTGTAATTAACAAGTACCATCATCTGGCCAGCGTGTGAATTAGGACAACCTTTTCCCCCCAATTTGGGTATTGTTCATTTTGTTTCCAAATTTTACACTAGAAATGGTCATCAACATTCAACCAATGTCGACACCCCAGTGATGATTATGTCAAGTCCATTTGTTTGGAGAAATGCTGTGAACGTATGAAATTGTCCAAGTGCCATGACTTTCATGTTTTTGGCTTCTGTCCTTTGTTTTCCCTATGGCCATTAAAATACTATGAATTGATTCCTGTATGTATTAATTCCTCCGTGAAACTAGGTCATTTCATTAAATCAATGCATAAATTTCCTCTGAAGCAATGTGTCTTTGTATCTGTTTGTGATGTTTGTTATTTGCATTAAAATACTATGGGCTACTTGATCTGCATGTGATGTTTGTTCCCCTTTGAATTGCTTCGTAGGTGTCTCTAGGACCATTGCTCAAGATGGCTACCTGGAACGTCCATGCTGATAGCATACTGGATAAGGGGGATTTTGGGTCTATGTTCAAGGGGTGGATTCATAAGCTTTCATTTGCATTCACAAAGCCTGGGACAAGCCTGATGGTTGATGTGAAATTGCTTCAGCAGGAAAGCCTTCAGGGTCATAGGGAATGGTTGGTGAGTATCATTTTGTTTTAAACATAAAAATTGCGTGGTTTTTTTGATTCAAATTTGCTCATCACATTCTGTTTTTGGTTTAAAAGGTAGAGATGAACTACCTGAGGCAACTCCACCATCCACATCTTGTGAAACTGCTTCCATATTACCTAGATGATGAATATTGTCTTTTGGGGTCTGAATCCATGCCTCATAGCAACTCTTTTCACATGTGTTATAAACTTTCTACATTTGGGCACTTAATTGCAAAAATGCATAGAACAAGAATGCTTTTTTGAGGTTTTACTTGACTGAAATTGGGTTTGAATGGTGTAGTGCTATTAAAATAGACAAAACCCAATGAAAACAAAGCCAAGCCACCATAAATCTTTGTACCTTATTCTATCCATCATCCAACAACGCCGAATTCAATTTTCATGACAATAGTCACAGATCACCTTAACCCCCTGTTTATTGTTGTATGATTTGCAGTAAGGGCACTAAAAGAGACTTGAATACTGTGATTCTTAAGCTGAAGAAGAAAGATCTGTTGATGGTTGGTGAGGCTGTTAATAATGTTTGCTTCATAGGGTATCTAATTACTTCCTCATCTATTTTTCTCCTTTCTCTCTTTCTTTTTAATATTTTACTGAATTGTAGTAGTTCTCTCTTGCTTTTTGCACTTCTCAATAAATATAATTTGTTTCCTTATTCTAAGTGGGTTGAGTATTCTATTTAAGGGAATACTGATCTTATTCTTTAGTTTTCCTTTTAACAAAAAATTGTCTTTAGTGCTTACCCATTCTATTTTAACAAGCAGAATTTTGACAGATGAACTCTCTTCATTCAGCTTCAAAGAAGAATGAAACAGATGGTCTTGGAGTATCTGTTTGTGGCTAAAAACATTCTCTTTTAATTCTGAATGGTTTCTATTTAAAAGCTTTAAAAATCATGTTGATATTTATTGAAGAGGGTGGAGGGCATCTAGAGTTGGGTCGGGTGTTAAAGGGACCGTGAGGGCGAGTGTGACAGAGAAAGATACAAAGTGTGGATATCTTGTAGATGCATTAATCTGATCAGTTTTGTTTGTGGTACATCCCATTTTCCTATTCAGATAGAGGGTAAAATCTTGCAGGGTATTTGATTATTCTAAACTGGGAGATAAGGTCACATTAGGCTGCAAGCAGTCAGAATTCAGCTCCTCGATACTTTTGCTAAGGTCTTCAAGGCAACCCACCATAGCTTTGTTTGTTAGGAGGTTGACTACTGTCCCAATTGGAAGTAAAAAAGATATAGAGGAGGACATCTACAAACTCTTGTCCTGCTTCTGCAAACAGCACTTTCTGAGCCTATGTGTCAATCAAAAGCTTCAGAGTCGCCTTTTTTCTGCCATTTTGGGGATATATGGTGAAATAATACTATTGTTAAGATGCTCATTAGCACTCAAGTATATGAATGACAGAATAAGAGAATAGATGATGATGTGGTTGCTTTTGGTACATATTTAGGAGTGGATTTTTGTAGTATTGATTTTGATTTTTGGTCTTTTCTTTTAAATTGGATTACAGTACTTTGGTCCTATCTGACTTCCTGACTGAAACTTGAGAATCCAATTGGTTGACTTTCTCTCTTGATCACTAATTTAAAAAAAAAAAAACCATCTAAAACAGTGGAATGTGATAATACCGATTAAGCATTAAGTTGTGTGGGATCAAGATTATGGCCCTCAGTGTTTGTAGTTAGAAATAGGGAATTACGTAAATTTTTGATTTCAACTTCTATATCTTTTGTGTATATTTCTGTCTTAAGGAAATTTTACTTTGGTTTGTTGTTTTTCTACTGAGTTGTGAGAGATTTGATTACTAATATTTAATTTGGCTTCTCAAGTTATAATTTTGGTTTGATGCTTATTCTGTACCTATGATTTATGGTCAACATTTTGGGGTTTATCAGTTTAATTGTTTTTCCAGCTGTTTACTCCTTTCGCTTGCTGGGTTGCTTTTAATCTGGGGCTTTGATGATTGAGTGGGTTTTTTTATTTTATTTAAAATTAGCCTTTGCTCATCAATAACAACATAATGCCTTAGAAGAGTGTTCGAGTGCAAAGCTTTCTATTAACATTTTTAGATCTCAAAATGCAATTTTCCCATCTGAAATCAGTTTTGAAGAAAGTATTTTTCGATATGAAAATTGTTGTTTCAGATATGAATAACAGTTATTTTCTGTCTACAAATGCATTTTCTGACCTAAAAATTGCATTTCCCCTACCCTTGAAGTATTTTGTTTTTAGGGCAAGTCATGGCACTTTAGGATCCTATCCATACCAAAAAATTACTCGGAGGTACCTTCCTTAACTTTTGGTGAAATGTTTTTCAGGTACCCCAACTTTTTAAAACTCATTTTTGGGTACCCTTAATTTTTGGGTTAATAATTATTAGGTGTTTTCCGGTCATCAATTTAGTTAAGTGACCGAAATACCCTTGTTCTTCCATTTTTGATGAAATACCTTTGAAGAAGAAAAATAAGGGTATTTTGGTCACTTAATAAAATTGATGGACGAAAAAGCACCAGTTAATTACTAACCCAAAAAGTAAGGGTACCTCAAAATGAGTTTTGAAAAATTGGGGTACCAAAAAAATAATTTCCTCAAATATTGGGTACCTCCGAGTAACTTTTTGTATCCAAACAAATGTTTTTTATTTCAATTTTGTCTTTTAGCATGATCATAGTATAGATTCTCTCTTCTCGTTTATCTTCCATGCTTTCTTTTACATCATGAGTTGCTAAATCATCTCAACTATGATGTAGTAGGCTAAACATGTCAAGAACTGCAACTTATAATTAGCAACATACGTATGTGTCTGTTGGATCATTTATAATTTGGTACTAAGTCCATAGGTTTGATTAATAACTGTCTTCTTTGTATTTGTTTTGTGTTAAATTTTTTTTTGGTTTCGGGGGTGGGGAAAAGGGGAGGCATTTTTTTTTTTTTGTTGATGAGAAGAAATCCAAATTGCTTTTTGCCTGAGTGAAGGAAGGAAGCTTGAAAGTCTTTCAATTTTCTCATGAAGGAATTTACTTATGAGTCAGGAAAAGAGTATTACTGTATTCTCCCTTCGTAACATGTAGCTTGGAGAACAGGATGGTGCAAAGATATAGAATCAAGATGTTCTTTAAAGTAAAAGGCCTGGCTAAGCAAGACTATGTATTTTCTACTACTATCATACTTATTGAGGCGAAGTTACAAGTAGAAGTTTTGTCCTGCGTATCTGTCTTCTTGCATGAAATATGTGGCTTCCAAAATATGTGGCTTCCAAGAATGAACTGGAAAAAAGAAAGGCACGAATGTAACAGGGGTCTTTGATCAAATTCATTAAGGTTTTGAGAGTACAGTGTTGTATTATTACAACTAATTCATTATATGTGGTAACCAGTAACTAGCATTTCTAGCTTCAATTTTTCTTTTACCACTGTCAAATCTATATAATCAACAGGTATATTGTCGGGTTAGCGCGCACGAAGCATGCGCTAGACCGACTAGTATATGAGAAAAAGGATGGGTATAGGTATATGAGGAAATTATTATAAACTATTTATATATTGCAATTATAATATTTGTACATTATTTTATTTTATTTATAATTTTGTAGTTTAGTTTATTATTATTGTTATGTACTTTTTTGTTATGGAATAATATATATGTGAATGTCCATATATCAATCAAATATCTTTTGGGTATCTTTATATATTAGGATGATATAATATGGTGGGGTTTTTTTTTCTATATGAAGTTTATATTGTACAGGAGTACTCTTGCTATGTAACTAGTTTAAATACCCCTTGTGGGCTATGAATAAGATCATCCTATTCTCCTCTCTCAATCTCTCTTATCTTTGTTGTCCTTCTCTATTATTCTCTCTATATAGTGTCTATATATTTATTGTTTCATAACACATTATCAACACCATCATTAACAAAGATAGGGATTGAATCCCTTAGATTCCTAGGTTGTGGACAAGTGATATTTGTGTTGGTCCTGTAGACCCATATTTAACCATTTGAATATAGTATGGTTTTACTTTATACATCAATGAGATAGTCACTTGTATGTTTACTATCAACTTACAACTTGGCGCTTGCAAAATTGTTTGCTTAATTGATTTACAAGCACATTTCAAATTATTAATAAAGAAGATCCATCTTGATAACGGTGGTGAAGGGTTTTGATAGTTTTTGTATGCCAATGGACATATATTTTAAGCATCCTATGTCAAATGTTTTTACGTAAAATGATCCTGTAGAATCATTAATATATGAGATGTTGAGTATATTGTTAGGGCTTTAATTATAAGAGCAACTTAATCAGCAGAAGCGGAAAAATAAGATGACTACTGGATATCGAGAAAAATAAATGCAAGATAAAGGGGACAACAATTTAACGTGGAAACCCAAATCGGGAAAAACCACGGGCGGCACAAGTACAAACGAATCCACTATTGGTAGAGAGTACAACGAACGATCTCCTCCCGAGATCCAACAAAGAGAGTATTACAAAGATCTCAAACATCGAAAGAGATCCACCCGAAACTCTCAACAAAACTTTCTCACCAATTGGAATATGAAATTTCAGAGTATCTGAATACACCTCCTCCCACAGGAGGTGCCCCCAAACTTGGCCCCACCAAACAAGGTAAATAAAACCCTCTATTTATAGGAAAAACTCCCTATAAACCTAACTTGACTCTCACTCCAATTAGATTTACAATCTAATACAATTAGGAAACCCAACATAATAAGGAAACCTAAATAATATCCTAATACAATTAGGAAACAAATAATTGTGGGATCAAGAGACTAGGTGATTTTAGGACACTTTCCTAACATATATAACAAAAGACAAGCCTATGACTTTTGAGAGCAGAGCTTACTACAACTGTTCAGGGACATGTCATATTGCCTGTACCAACATTGATCCAAATAAGGCCAAGAGGTATCATTATTCCTCCCCTACAAATGGTTTTTTTCCATGAACGAAATATCTCCCACCTATGAATATGAGCATGTGCGATGTATGCTCCATGATAACGCACTAAGATGGGACCCCGAAGGAATCGGGAATATATGTTGGGTATGGATATCCATCCATACTTAAATATAATAGAACCATTCATTGGAGATATACTTATGGCACAGTTTCCCGATGATGATGACACAATTTTTCCCAACATTAAAGGGAGAAATCAAGTTGTTGGACAAAGAAATAAGTTAGAACGAATTATTATGGTACTCATACAATGTAATGTGAACTGGAAGTTCAAAATATAATTCATCCACAAACTTGAGAGAATATACTCCCAAATATTCTACTGACCCACAAAGAGTTATTAAATACTATGTTCGAACTACTAATGCTCCTGTAAGAATTGATGTCCCAGTAGGACTATTGTATTATTAATGAGTCTAGACCACGTATGAAGCGTGGTAGATCATTCGGTTCCAAAGACAAAAGTCCTCGAAAAAGGAAAATGAGCGAATAATTAATGATAACCGAAATGAGGAAATGTTGACTGTAGAAGAGCCCTCAATAATGACAAATGTGGAAGTTACACCACAAGCTCAGGCACCTGAAATTCGCGAAAATGATGAGATATCAATTAATTATGTCATGAATTGGATAAGGGGATAACCAAAATGAAGTCGGCATCGATATAGTATTTGATTATATAATATAGCGCTTACTACTGTGAGTAACCATGAGGATCATGAATTTAGGTCTGTTATTGAATACAAATAAAGATAAGATTGACCAAGTGGAAAGATGCATTTAAGAATTAGATTCGCTTGTAAAATTAGAAATATCAGGACCTATTGTCCATATACTAAACTGGTGTAGAACTTGTGGGTTATAGTTAACTCTTTGTGTGAAAACATAATTAGAAAAGGAGATTATTAGATATAAGGCACAAGGAGCGACTTGTTGCATAAGCGCTTTCGCAAAGACTTGGTATCGAATATGAAGGAATATACTCCTATGTAGTTCCTGTCACTACATCACGACATCTTAGATTTGGCAGTACATGAAAAACTACATATGCATCTTATAAATATCGCTATAGCTTATGAAAAATTTGATAATGATATTTATATATAACTCCCAAAGCGTTCAAAGTGCCGGAAGCACATATTAAAATTCTCGAGAATATTTGTTACTTAGTTGATAGATATTTATGTGATTAAAGCAATATGGACACATATTGCATAATCAAAAGAAATGATTAAATGATTTGGTTCCTAATTGTTTGTAAACATTATTGATGGTTTGGACTCTAGAGGAGCCTCAAAAGTTGTCGATTGCTTTACAAGAACATTTGGAATGAAAGATTTTGGTAAAATTTGTTATTGCCTTGGTTTAAAAGTTGCACACTTTGAGAATGATTTTACATGCGTAAATCAATTTATATATCAAAGTGCTAAAATAATGCTCCATGAGCAAAGCACTCCCTTTTAAGTACCCTAGTAGTGGTAGGTCAATTGACATGAAAATAACCCCCCTTTCGATCTCGAAAACATGATGAGAAATTCATCGGTCTTGAAGTACCGTATTTGAGTCTTGAAGTATTGTATTTGGGCCCTAAAGTACCTCGAAGGTACTAGCGATTTTAGATATTTATTATCCTTATTGGCTCAAAATTGGTTTGATTAGCTATACTAATCTTGTATATTTACCTAAATTCTATAACACTTGCCCACATACTAGTTATGTGCACACTGGAACAAATATTAAGCAAATTCGTTTAAGTGAGAATTAAGTTGATTCATGTATTAAGTCACTTTCGATAACAAAGTTTAAAAGTCAGTCATGAAGTTGAATTATATCAACTCAAAGATCTTAATTGATGTTCTCATCAGGGGAGAGTAATATGCGTTGTACTCTTTTTCCCTTATCCGATGTTTTGTCCCATTGGGTTTTTCTTAGAAAGGTTTTTAATAATGAGACCACATATGTTTGCGTATAAAGAAGTGTGTAGTCTTTTTCTTCTCTGTGTTTTTCTCCCAATTGGGGTTTTTTCTAGTAAGGTTTTAATGAAGCATACTCTTTTGAATAATGGACATTCAAGGGGAGTGTGATGGAATAATATATGTGAATGTCCATATATCAATCAAATATCTTTTGGGTATATTTATATATTAGGATGATATAATATGAGAGAATTTTATTTTCATGAAGTTTACACCATGCAAGACTCTTGCTATGTAACTAGTACAGATAGCCCTTGTGGCTATGAATAAAATCATCCTATTCTCCTTTCTCAATCTCTCTTGTCTCTATTGTTCTTCTTTATTATTCTCACTATATTGTGTTTATATATTTATTGTTGGGAAATTGGACGGTAATATACCGACCTTTAGGGGTGTTGAATAGCAATATACCGACCTTTACTTTTGGACAGTAATATCACTGACCCTTATAGTTTGGTGACACTAATATACCTTCAAGGATTTACACCCTAAAAATTAACAACAAAACTAACCCCCTAATCCTAAAAATACCGAATACAAACACTCAACACCCCTAAAAATACCTAAAAATGACACCGATTTCTTTTGCACCGCCTGCCACGTCAAACCGTCAACTGGTTCGCCGCCCAGAAAAGTCTTGAAAGTACATTAATGTCACCAAACTATAAAGGTCAGTGATATTACTGTCCAAAAGTGAAGGTCGGTATATTGCTATTCAACACCCCTAAATGTCAGTATATTACCGTCCAATTTCCCTTTATTGTTTCATAACATTTTTTTTTATATATTATGCATTATATTTTAAAGTTTTTAAAAATCTTGTATTTTTCTATTTTAACTATTTGGCTTTCAAAATTTTTGAATTTTATATGCTTACATTTTTCATTTATTTTTGTTTTTAATCTTATATATTATTTAATTATTTAAATATTTTTAACCATTGATTTATTTGTATACTATTTTTAATATTATTTTTATTTGTTTATTTTATTTATTTATTTATATAATTAATTAATTTTTTATTTTTATTTATTTCTTTTTGAATGTTTAAAATATTATATTCAAAATATTTTTATTATTTTATTATTTTAAGTTACAAATTTTTGTTAACTTAGATTATTTTTAGCACTATTTAAAGCATATTTTGTATACTTTGATATATTTGTATTACTTTATAGAAATCTTAGTATTAACTATGATTAAATTTTGTTAAATTTAAATAATTACCAAAAGCGAAATAATTTTTGAAACATAAAAACTAACTGATAAGGTCAAATAAATTAGAAAATATTGATAAATATAAATTTACTCTCGAAAAGAACATACCTTGATTTCAATAGTCTTAAAATCAATGGCAGTAGTGTACTTTTGAATTTTAATTTTAGAAGGATAGTGCATTTTTTTAAATTATAGGCACAAACAACCCATAATTGGCTATAGATTAGCTTGTTCCATTATCGCAAGTATTAAGAATCGAGCGAGTTTAGGGGGTTAAAGAAAAAAAATGTTTGGGGAAAATGTAGGATTCTTATTTCAAATAACTAATTGTATTATAATGAATTAATAATCATCAAACCACAAATACCTTTTCTGGTTTCCCTCTCTCCCTTTGTCTTCTTTCACGTCTCATCTCCTCGCTCTCTCAATGGTGGATTCTCAAGTTAATCCACCCAGGTATTTATTATTTTTAGTTTTCCATGATAAATATTTTTATCAATTCTTCGAATTCATGTGAAAAGTTTTCTTGACATTTGTGATTGGAGTTCATTGTAATGTTGTTTAAGTAATTTTGAATTGTAGAGATTTGATCTTTCTATTGTACTACATCTTATTAAATTTCTTTATGTCGTTTTGTGCTTTTTTTTTCTTTTCTTTGTTGTATACTTTTATGTTGGCCTGGGGGGGGGGGGGGAGGGGGAGGGTTTGCATATGATATTTGACGGCTTAAGAACTTTGAGTTGTTTCAATTTTTTTTTTGAAATAGATTGGTATCGGAAAAGATTGTTCTTTACATTCTTGAATTTTTGATAGAATGTACAAATGGGTCTCACAATATTTATCCAATTCACTAGAAGAGAGAAAGAAAGAAAGGAAGGAAGGAAGACTATTACAATATTACATAGTTCTAGAAGCACCACATATAATGTTCCTTATCAATTCATTGTGGTAAAAGTTTAATTGTTTGAAGAATTATCTCTAAAAAGTAAAAAAAAAAGCTTAAGTTTGAGAAATAAACACGATTGGCATAGTAAGATTGAATGAACAAACACGAAATGTAAGACGGGCTATATTTGGACCATGTGTGCTTGAATGCATTCAACAAGGTTGTTGAGTGAATTTTGAGCTAATTGTTTTTCCAAACTCCATATTGTTGAACTCGTTATGATGTTTTCCACTAGCTACTCCCTCCTTCGAGGTTAGAAAAGTCTACCATTTCCTAACAATGTTTCTTTGGTCATTCTTCTTTATGATCATGTGTTATCTGAATTTGTAGCATGGTTGGCGAGGCTGATGCAAAACCTTCCTCAGGACAAGCTCCTGTTAGATCTAAGACCTTAGGCTCCTTGCTTTCTGCCTCTGCACAAGGTACTGTATTTCCATCGTTCCTCATCAAAATTCACATACAATGTATATTGTGCACTATAAATTCATAATCCGTTCGCAACTACAGACTTGAGGCTATGCGACAAAGATAAGGAGACACATTACGAGGAATCTCCGAAAGGGGTGATAGAGGCATGTAGGAAAGACATAGAGTTAGAAAAGAAGTCCGTAGAGGAATCAACTCCGGTGTCACCACCTGCCCATACTTCATGTATTCCCACAAAGCCACTCTCGCGATGGAAAAAAGTTTTCAAGTTATGGAAAAAGAAGTCTGTCAAATGCTTTACTACAATCCCCAACGTACACAAGCTGTCGATCAAAGTAGGAAGACATGGGAGACATCATTTGCCATCCCCTCATTTTGGTGACAATCTACGTAAAATGAAGTCTTGGAAGATCTTTTCTTTATCTGAACTTCAAAAGGCAACCAATCATTTCAGCACAGGTTAGTTTTTATTGTCCTTGCCTCAAATTTAGACCAAGATTTTTCTTAGCATTGATAGTGAATTATCAATTATTTGATGTGATTAATGTGCAGAGAAGTTGATAGGCAGTGGGGGTGCAGCTGAAGTCTATAAGGGAGTCTTGAAAGGGGGCCAATTAGTGGCAGTTAAGCGGCTCACTAGAGGAACACATGAAGAAAAAGTTAACAGTTTTCTCACCGAACTTGGGATTATGGTCCATGTGGATCATCCTAATACCGCCAAGCTAATTGGATATGGATGTGAAGGAGGATTGCACATTGTTTTGCAATTATCCTCCCATGGAAGTCTAGCATCTTTTTATGGTCTGTTTGAAATTCAATTCTTTGGTTTTCTCCAAAATGCACTTCATATGATTCCGCATTTCTTTGGGCTTTACACATTTTTCCTTGGACAATCAATGTGGCAGGTTCGAAAGAAAAAACATTAGACTGGGGTACTAGGTACAGAATTGCACTTGGGACTGCAGATGGCTTGTTGTATCTTCATGAGCACTGTCAAAGGAGAATCATTCATAGAGACATTAAAGCTGACAACATATTACTTACAGAAAACTATGAGCCCCAGGTATACATATGTATATATATCAAATTTCAAGGCTGGTAAATGATAGTAATTAATCCTTACCCTCAATCACCATTGTTTTGGAAATGGGTCGAGCTTTATCTGCGGGTTCTTTCCTCAGATATGTGACTTTGGACTTGCGAAGTGGTTGCCAAGACAGTGCAGTCATTGTACTATATCCAAGTTTGAAGGCACTTTTGGGTATGTGTCTTAGAAATTGGTTAAATTAATTTAAGTATCCTCTGATTTTTGCATTAATTTGTTCGAGTAACAGTTATTTTGCTCCTGAGTACTTCATGGATGGTATAGTAGATGAGAAAACCGATGTATTTTCTTTTGGGGTGTTGCTTTTGGAGCTAGTAACGGGGCGTCTAGCTTTGGATAGAGAACGAAGTCTTCTTCTATGGGTTTGTTTCCTTCCTTCATTAAAATGTATACCTTATTGTTATACCTCATACCATAACCTGTTGATTGATTTCCTTCAATATGACAACCACCCATCTTCTTAGGCTAAACCGTTGCTGGATCAGCATGAGCTCAAACAGCTTGTTGATCCTACTCTTGGTAGTAATTATGATGAAGAGCAGCTAGAAAATGTGGTCAAGACTGCTGCATTGTGTACACAACAAATTCCGGTTCAGCGTCCCCGAATGCATGAGGCAAGTAATCAATAATTATAAGATAATGTCTCCCACCAATTCCTTGAATCATATAAATACATTGATAACACTCATTCTCTTCTAGATTGTCCATAATTTGGATAGTCGAAAAATAATCATTTTTTCTAGCTTAGACTGTATTCAAATGAAGTCACATATCCCGCATATGCTTCTTTTCAATGGAGTAATACGTAGCAAATAAAATTTAAATCCTTGGGTCAATTGGAATTGGTCTTTCTAAGTTTTAAAATTTAGGAGAAAGACTACTGCATCAAACTGCTCCATACCTTAATGGGTGGCGGGATTTCGGAGACTGGATTTGGACTCATTATCTGATAGGTTATAATTTCATTTGAGGACATTATATACGTATTTGGTTAGCCGTTAGCATGATGAATACATCATTAGATTAGGGTCTTATCATGGTTAGACTACAAAGTTTATATGGGTAGCACCAACAAAATTCTCGGGAGACCTATATGTAGGATGTCTTACCACATCCATAACTACATTGAGAGATATTGATTCCATAGAGCCACAAATTTATTTATTTATTTATTTTGCTCGATCAATTATTTCTCTTCCTAGCGAGCGACTTGATCCTTACAAGTTGAAAAATTGCCCAATGCAGGCCATAGTTATGCTGAGAGGTGATGGGTATTGTCCATATAACACAAAAGACAATCGCTCACGACCTATGAAGAGGACCTACTCTGAAGAGTTATTTGATGCCAAAGAATACAATTCAACAAGGCACTTGAATGAACTATTACGTCATAGACAGGTCGCCTTTGCTGCTATAGATACATGAATTGACAGGTTTGGTAAACTTTCCTCAAACTGAATTTTTGTTACCATGGCATTTGTGCAACCATGAAATTCTTCGATGGAACTTGGGACACAGTTGCCAATGCATACAAAAATGATGGCTTGATATCATGGGGAATGTATGAACCCTAATCCAACTAGTGATCTCATTATCAAAGGATGAACCTCATGACGTAAAGCATCATGTTCATCTCTATTGTAGTGGTTATTGTAGAAACTTTGTAATTATAATTATCTTTTGGTAATTAATCAAACGGTGGGCCTGTAATTAAACTTTGTCCTGTAAATGATTGGTTTTGTATGGCAAAATTTTATGAGCTTTATGTGAATGATAATGGTAATAGAAAATTTTGACGATATCTTTAGGTGTTGTCTATAGAAATACTTCTAAATAGCTTTGACATCGTGATTGTTGAGAGATTTTTCATGTATTACTTTAGATGCCTTAAGTATTCAAGTTATGTACATTTCATGATAGAATTACTTTATTCATTTTCAACTTACAAATAAGTGAAGTTGGCAGGGAATAGCATGTAGGAGAGGATAACAAGAAAAATAAGAAGAGGGAAGGATGACAAAAACATACACTTCTATGTGTTTTGTCAATAACTTACCCCCTCCATTGACAAATACGGCTGCAAAAATGTTTTTAGAAAGTGGGAGAGTATGAAGCACATATGTACATACTTTAAGAAGTAGAGCTACAGGAAAAAGGTTTGGTTTTGTGGAATTTGGCAACCTACAAGAAGAAATGAGTATAACAAACATATATTATTATTATTATTATATTATTACTATTATTATATCTATATATGTATGTGTGTGTATATATATATATATATATATATATATATATATATATATATATATATATATATATATATATATATATATATATATGTGCGCGCGCGCGGCGCGCGTGTGTGTGAAATAACAAATTGGTTAGATCCAACATTTTTTTCGGGGGGGGGGCTTATGGTCTCAAAAGCAAGCATCTCACCTTTCTTTATAAGCTATATGCAAATGTTACTTTTTTTTTTTACTTTTTTTTAATAAAAACTTTGAAGGCCTACCTTTGAATCTTAGATTCATAACCAATGCAAAATATCCAAAAAAGGTAAAAGATGCTTCACGTTTCATCTTTGTCAATCCTTATCACCAAATCAAATCCCTTGAAATTGCCTTTAAATTACAGTTAAAATTTAGAAGTACACTTAATTGGGTATAAAAATTTGAAGGAAAAAAAAGCCTTTATGGTTATTGTGGGTTTAGACTAGTAGTAGTAGCAACATGTTCTGGGCATGAGAGTGTTGAGATGAAGATGAGCAGAAAAGTGGGAGTGGGTGGATGTGGGAACTACATTGGTTGTGGGATATTGGTCATGTGACATGGGAAGTAGGATAGAGGAAGAGAAATGAGAAAGGAAGGGAAAGAGGACGCGGGGGGGGGGGGGGACGGATGGAAAAAAATGAAGAAAAAACAATTGGATAATCCCTAATTTCCAAGGCCGGGAACGGTTGGAGGGTTGACTCCCACTAAAACACTTTCATGGGTGTTCATGTTTTTTTGATAATTAGTGGCCAAGATTTTATTCATCCAAAATAAAATGTGCTAAGGAGCACAAAGAACCTAACTTGCAACAGCAATAGCAATTTCTAGCCCTAGCATATTGCCAAAGGAAAATCGGAAGGGAGATTCTACCATAGTTGAATTTATTTTCAATTATGGTAGTTGAAATGTATAATTGCCCTTAATTTTGCCATTAAGAATTAAAATTAATATATATATTCATCATAGGATTTGTTACAATAAGTATATCTATATGTTAAGTTATAATTTTTTACAAAATTAAATATTTTAAAGGAAATTCTACCATAGTTGACTTTCTTTCAACTATCGTAGTTGAAAAGTGAAAAGACCATTAATTTTACCATAAAAATTCAAAATCAATATAGGTTGATCAAAGTAACTTGATACAATAATTAACCATATTTAGGAGGATATAAATCTTTTTAAAAATTATCATTTATTATTAATAAATGAATGGTATTAAATTTTCAACTACCATAGTTGAAAATAGATTCAACTATGGTAGAATTTTCAAAATCGGAAATACAGTAAAGAAATGAAAGTAACAAGTCCAAGAATCAAGGAGATAACAAAACTCCAAATATAATAAGACAAAGACAAAAATCAAAAATTTGGTTTGCTTCCATTCTCCAGCCTGTCAAGTCCCCAAATTGAGTTCCCTTGGTCAAATTTCAATCTTGGAGTGGTCATTGTCCATATTCATAAGTTAGAACACAACACATACCCCTTTTCCCCTAAATCAGTTGCCTCTTGTCATTCACGTGCCATCCATTTGCTATAACAATACGACTAACCTCATTTGCCATCTTCATCCATCACCTACCAACTTCAACCTCGAGATACCCTCCACCTATCTCTATACCATCTGTGTAAAACCCCGGGAAATCTAATTATAAGTACCGTTACGTCGTTAGTATTATTTTACGTCCGTTAATATGTGTTTAAGTTATTAACACTTGAGCTCGTAGGACTGTCGAGGGATTATTAAGGGTAATATAGTCTTTTCTACGTGCATGGTTATGCATGGGAATAAGGGTATTTTGGTAAATTACATGTTGATGATTATATGTTCAGCTATCTAGTTAATTGTGTTATTATTATTATAATTACTACAATTATTATTATTAGTATTGTTTTTAGAAGTTTTTTTTTAAAAAAAAACCTTTTTCCTAGTTTTTCTAGTGGACGTTAGAGGGCTTGTGCCCCAAGTTTTTATTTGCCAAATTAAGTAGTTTAATTACCCTAATTATTTTTAATTAGCCTAAACCTACAACCCTAAACCCTAATCTCTCCCTATCTCCCTCTCGTGCCTCTCTCTGTGTAACCACCGCCTGCAACCGCGCCAACGTCAGAATCGCCTCCGCCTTTGCCGAAACCGCCCAACCACCAAACTCTCTTTCTCACTCTATTCTCTTCCCTTCGCTCCCCTCTCTCTCACCGCTACCTGCCTCACTGTGCGCCACCACCAACCTACACCCAGGTCGTCGTCGTCGACTCCCGACCACCAGACGACCGCCATGACACCCCTGGAGTAACCGCACGTCACCATCGCTGCCCAGAACGCAAATGAAAGTGTTGTTGCTGTTGTTGCCAATCGTTGTACAGCCGCCCTTGCTGCCCCGACCAACCGCCACCACGACCTTCGCTGCCGACGTCCCACCAGAAAACGACCGCCCCAACGCCGCCGCCGACTTCCGCCCTCGCTGCCACCTGTGTTGTCCAGTTGCGTAAAAACCCTAACCCTAAAATATTATATTTTGTCTTCATACCTATATTTTTGTTTTTAAATCTGTTTCTTTTATTATTTTTTTATTATCTGTTTTTTTAAATGATTTTATTCCTATTATTTGATTACAATTTGTCATTTCATTCATGAAATTTACATGTATATTCATGCTATAAATTGGGTGTATTAAGTGAAAAAGTTTGTACTTTAAAGTATTACTTTTAGTTAATATATGTGTTGAATATTGTTACTTGCAAATTATGTTTAGGGTTTGATTAGAGTTATTTCGTGAGAATAAACTTGTTATGCTTGTGTATAATATGAGTATTAATTTTGGTTATAAAGTTTATTAGGGTTGTATTTCTCATATTATTTTACAAAGCTTGAGTAAATTTTGAGAGTTCGGAGTTAAAAACATTAGTTTATACTTATTATTAATTATACTTTTATAAAGGGTGTCTCCTAAATCTTCTTAGTTGTTTTTGCAAATTAAATTACGCTATGATAAATAAAGTTTTGATTTTTAATTAGTAATCGTATTATTTTAAATTGTTATCGTGTGTCATGTCGTTATTAAGAAGGCTTATCAAATTCCTTATTTATTAAAAATGTTTAATTTGTTTATATTTTGGTATAGTACCTTGTTGGTTTCTTGTGTGTTTCGAAGTTTAGGGGGTCCATGTTTCGTTCTTTTATTTTCGATTATTAGTGTAAATTTTAAGTTTATGTGTTTGATTGAGAATTAATATGTTATCGTCGCAATTTATGTTGGTATATGTGTAAGTCGACCTTAGTTATGCTATGGGGGTGAAAGGGGAAGTAGTGGACCCTAGTAGGATGTTTAGAATCTCAAATTGGAGTCCCGAGATAGTGTGGTTAGAACGAGGATCGAAAATCCCCAAGTAAAAACCCGGTCAGTTTGGATAGATTTCATAAGTCGTACTAAATTGGCCACCATTTATTGTATAGTTAATATTTAGCCCTATCGTTTGGTTTGAAAATATCTTAGGATGTTAGCTTTCATAGGCATTTTACGGATCGGGATTTTGACGTGTATATTCTGAGTTATGACCCAAATTTCGCACCTAGGTCAGATCTGGACAAGTTTTATAGTTGGCTGTTTTTGAAGACCTTAGGGTGTGTTTTAGGTCTCGAAGTCAACATAAGAGTTTTAGTAGACATACGAAGGTTTCCATAAAGTCCAAAACCAGACCCATCGGATGTCGGGAGGTCAAGTTATGGTTCGTTTTAGTTGAATAAATGTGTTGTCATGCGTGTGAGTTATTTATTTATTTTAATATGGAAGTGTTTGTGATACGTGATAGTTTATATTATGTGAGATATGTTTAAAATGTTAATTTATGAATGATGGGAACCTTATAGTGTTCCTAGGGGTAGGTTAGGTGGAAAATAGATTTCGTTAACTCCGTACGACACGTTTTAATGTTAGGAATTTTTTCCTTATCTTTAGGCGCGTTCTAAATCGTTCGTTCTAGTGAGCTCAAGTGTGTTCTGAAATAAGGAGAAGAATTGTCAGGTAATGTCTATGTCCTAAATCCCGCTGGGGTGCACTTTAATTGTTTTGATTGATTTTAAGTTATTTTGCATTTTGCATCCCGAAGGGATTTTATGGTGGAAAATTTGACTGTCTATTTTTGGATGTTGAAATATGTTCTTGGAGTAATTAAATGTGGACAGTCTTTCAGTGTGTGTGTTTGGAAATGGTTTTGGAAATTTGGGATTGGTTTGGATTGGATTGATTGAGTTCAGAATGGTATGTGTAGACACCGAATTTTGTACTGGGACAAGTGTACAAATCAGGAGCAACAAGAAAAGAGGCTAGCATGAAAGAAAATCCACTGGGCCTCCATCAATCAAAAGCTATCGGGCCAACCCACCAAAAAAACCTTCATTTCCCACCATTTCCACGTACATATGCCCACCATTTCGAATCCCATTTTTTTCACAAGTCTCGTAGGCCCTATTTCTTTTTATGAGAGTAAAATACACATCATAAGCTTTCCAACGCCTTTTGAATTGCCTTAATGGGAGTCCGGATGAAAGAGTTATGGCCGTTTGAAGTTACACTTAGCCAGTTTAAGTTTAAAACCCACGCGGGTTTTACTAATCCCAGGCCCAAAAATATAGCCCAGAAGCAAGACAGGCCCAAGGCAGCCCAGTACCAGGAAAAAAACCCGCACGGGTTTTAATAGGCAAAAGCGGCCCAGAAGCAGGACAAGCCCAAAGCGCGCCCCGGCCCAACGACTTCAAAACCCGCGCGGGTTTATACTGTCTGAAACGCGTCGTTTTGCCTCGTCCACGTCAGCGATCCGTGCGAGACAATTTAAAACCCGCGTGGGTTTTCTTTTTGAATTCGACGCCAAAATCTTGATCAACCCCTTTGATATTAGCCCCATGTGTTTGACTCCTTCCCTTGACTTTTGTGATTGCATGGCATGATCATGGGGATGTGTCCCCCATGATTTTCCCTCAATTTCCCTCCTAAAGCACCACCTTCTTCACCTATAAATATCCCCCTCCATTCCATTCATTTTCATCAACTAATACCATCATTCTACCCAAACTCTCTATCATCAAATTCTTCTCTACTATCCTCACTCTAATACAACCATTCTATCCATTCCACTCACTCTATCAAAATCATCACTCATATACTATCCTACTACCATTCTCATACTCATCTTTCCATCCACCAAGTCGAGGGAAGTCTAGGTGTTTCGATCGGCACATTAGGGCTCCTAAATCAAAGAGGTTAGCTTTTATGTTTCTTTTCGTTATTATCATTTAATCATGTAATTCGTACTTTATTTTACATTATATGTGCATATTTTGTAAACCAAAAACCTCATTCTTTATACTGCATGATTAAGAATATAAATTTACGAAATTAATTAAACTTCTCCCCGCTCTTTTTCATTTTAATATCGATTTTAGTAGAGTCTATTTTCTAAATAGGCGAATTCGAGAATTCCTATAATTCTCAAATTCGTAACCTTACCCCCGGACTTAGAATCAGGTTTCGTAGACTAAAGTTTTTAATATTTTTAAGGTTTTTCGGTTTCCTTAAATCGACTGGCGACTCTTAATTCTTTTGTAACCCGTTTAATTATTTTAAACATACGGATTTACACCAAAATACTTAAAAATGATTTAGTAATTTCCAAATACTAATCCAAGGCTAAAACCGAGAGAAAATGGGCCCGAGCTCCGCAACAAAACAAAAGCGAAGTAAGCCGTGTTCCAAAAGAGATAGAAAGAACAGGCGGGGCAACCCATAGACATTGATAACATAGAGTTAAAGAAATTTCGAAATTGAACTCCAATATGCAGCCACTCGGCCTGTAGGTACTTCCAATATTCTCTGGCCCAGGGAAAGGCACGGTCCAGCCCATGGACACTTAAAACCCGCCCGGGTTTTAACAGTCCATGGCGGCCCGTTTGCCTTCTGTTGGGCCTAGATCTGGTATATGGGTCAAAACTGAATTATTTTTAAAGTATTTCGGTGTAATTTCGAGTGACTAAATAATAAAAACGGAATTATAAAATAAATAAAGTTTCATCACCCCGAAATGAATTTCGAAAATAAAAATATCCTTATTTAAGGATTAAGCAACCTTAGTCGGCTCCCGATCACTTAAGTAGCGCATCCGAAACAATTTCCCCGAACGGGAATTTTCCGGGTCCTACAGTATAATATTAAACCTGATTAATAATTCAAACGTGACGTAAATGTGGGTTCGGGCAATGCCCCCGAAGACCAGGATGTGGTATCCTGCAGGGGGATTGTCAAGCGATCCAGGACCGTATGTATGCACGGTCCTTCTCATCATATGAAGAGATGCTGGACGTGGCCCTCAACATTGAAAGAGTGGCCACTGCTCGGGAGGCGCACCAGAACAAACAGGGTCTCAAGAGGAAGGATCCTCCCCGCTTCAACCCTCCCCCATCTTACCAAGACAAGCGATCCTGTCCCAACAACTGGGTACGAAACCTAGGACGTGGACCTTCCAACATCTCAGTCTGCAGGGTCTGCGGAAGGCCGGGACACTTTGCCCGAGATTGTAAGGCAGCCACAGCAAGGGGATACTTCAAATGTGGCAACTCGCGACACCTGGCAAGAGACTGCCCCCTTGGGGCACAAGGAGGTTTCAACAATGGAAATGGGGGAAACAGAGGACCGCCACAGTACGCAAACCAAAACCTCGGAGGATATAACAAGAATTATGGTCAACAGAACCGTGGGGAGTATCAAGGAAACTCGGGCCAGCAACAACAGAACCAGGGCGGATACCACGGGAACTCGGGACAACGCTATCAGAACCAGGGTGGCCCCGGAGGGAATCAAGCTAACCAGGGGCGAGCACCCAACCCACCCACACCCCGTCAGCAAAAACAGCCACCTCGGAACCAGGGTGGAAGAGTGTATGTGATGAGGAAAGGTGAAGCGGAGAACGAGGTCTACGTCGTGACGGGTACTTTCTCTCTCTACACCTATGATGTTTATGCTTTATTTGATTCGGGGGCTAGTCATTCTTTTATTGCCCCGGGAATTGTGGAGAAAGCTAAAATGAAACCATTGAGAGATAATGTACCTGTGTTTGTAGCTCTACCCACAGGAAATTCTGTTAACTGTGGAGAGCTGTATAGGGAGTGTCTGATAGTTATAGCGGGTCAAGAGTTTGACGCCGACCTGTACCAGTTCGACCTGATGGAGTTCGATATCATTCTGGGGATGGACTGGTTATCGAAGTACCAGGTCCAAATAGATTGTTTTAAGCAGAAGGTAATGCTAATCGGACCAAATGGAAGAAACATAGAGCATCGAACCGACCGACATCTCCATAGACCGAGGATCATCTCTGCCCTCAAGGCTCAGAAGCTATTGGGCCAAGGGTGTGAAGGGTTTTTGTGCAATGTGGTGAACGCCGAAGGGGAGGAGCCAACCATTGAAAACATCCCGGTGGTACGGGATTTTCCGGACGTGTTTCCTGACGAGATTCCAGGAATGCCTCCGCCAAGAGAAGCGGAATTTTTCATTGACCTGGAGCCCGGAGCTGCCCCTATCTCGAAGACACCGTATCGAATGGCGCCCGCCGAACTCAAAGAGCTACAGAAACAGCTAGAAGAGCTGTTGGAGAAGGGTTACATTCGATCCAGCACGTCACCTTGGGGGGAACCAGTGATGTTTGTGAAGAAGAAAGATGACAGCGTGAGGTTGTGCATAGAATACCGAGAACTGAACAAGATAACGATCAAGAATCGTTACCCCTTACCTCAGATCGACGACTTGTTTGATCAGTTGAGGGGTGCAACGATGTACTCTAAGATTGACATGAGATCAGGTTATCACCAGTTGAGGATCCGGAATGAGGACATCACCAAGACTGCCTTCCGAACTCGATACGGCCACTATGAGTTTGTAGTGATGCCATTTGGGCTTACGAACGCCCCAGTTGCCTTCATGGATTTAATGAACCAGGTGTTCAAACCCTTCCTGGACAAGTTTGTAGTGGTATTCATCGACGATATTCTAATCTACTCAGGGTCCCGGGATGAGCATGTAACCCATTTGAAGAAGGTGTTAGAGACTTTGTGAGCCAATGAACTATATGTTAAGTTCAAGAAGTGTGAGTTTTGGCTGGAAAAGGTTGCATTCCTAAGACATGTGGTGTCTAAGGAGGGAGTAGCAGTAGACCCTCAAAAGATAGAAGCCATCACCAAGTGGCCAACCCCGAAGAATGCCACCGAGGTGAGAAGTTTCTTGGGATTAGCAGGTTACTACCGGAAGTTCGTTCAGGATTTCTCTAAGATCGCAAATCTGTTGACCAACCTGACTAGGAAGTCAGTGAAGCTTGCCTGGTCAGACAAGTGCGAGCAAGCCTTTCAGCCACTAAAGGAGAGGCTAACCTCAGCCACTATCCTCGCACTACCTCAAGGGAATGAAGGTTTCTTAATATATAGCGATGCCTCTCACAATGGGTTAGGATGTGTGCTAATGCAGAATGGCAAGGTGATCGCTTACGCGTCCCGACAGTTGAAGACTCATGAGAAGAACTACCCTACGCATGATTGATAAGTCGTTTTTATATAGAGTGTTTAGGGCTCAAAACATGTTTATTTCATGCTTTTTATATACAAATTCCCCTATTAATATGTCAATTTCTGTGATTTATACACTTTGTCGTGAGATTAGTATGTTTTGCAGGAACCAATGGAATTTTATCAAAAAGCATGAAAAGTTGAAGGAAAATTGGGAAAAATCAAAGAAAATAAAAAAAGAGTTGAAGAAGAAGAAGAAAAGAAAGAGGAAGCGGCCCAAATTAGCCAAGGCCCGGCCCAGCTTGAACGGAGCAACAAAGCGCGGCCAGCGTTTCTAAAACGCTGCCAGCGCCTCGTCCAGAAACTTCAGAAGCCGAGAAAAAGCTAAATGCTGTCGGTGCTTTCCAGGCGCTGCCAACGCCAAGACACGGAGAAATCCACCTTTAAACTAAACGCAGCCAGCGTTTTTGGGAACGCTGCCAGCGTTTTGTGCCCTAATCCAATACTATATAAAGGGTTCGAGTCTGCCATTTTGAAGAGTCGAAAATTTATTAGTTTTAGCGTAGCTTTAGACGAGAGTTTAGAGAGCTTTTTAGAGTAGAATTTTAGATAGTTTCTTCCCAGTTAATTCACAAACATTGTTATTAGTTAGATTGTTACTTGTGATTGAAGAACACGAAAGAGATCGATTCGGGTGACACGAAGAGATCGATTCCGCAAATTCGAACACTGTTATTTCTATTTTACTTTCATGTTTTCTTGTTATTATTTAGTTTTTGCAATGTTTACTTTCAGTAAATATGAGTAGCTAATTTCCTTTGTTTGGGGGATAAACTCGATGTCTCTTTGTTGAATTTGAATACAGTCTCGGTGTTAGGTTATCCTTTTATTCGTTTAATCTGCGTATATTGTATGTCATGGTAAAATCTGGCTAACCGCCTTTTACTTGGTATTAGATTCTTGACAACATGACGATTTGAGTCTTGAATTGGAAAAGCGTAGATTGAATAGGTTTAGAAAATATTTATAAATAATGATTCTTGCCTAGGGTTAATTTGTAATCAGTTGTTTATCTTTGATTGGATTAAATAGTTAGAAATAATGTTTAGTTTAATCGCTGTGGCTCACTTCGGATCGAAAGATCGATGTGATAAGGCCTAGAAAGATTACAGACCTCGAATTATCTTGTTACCTGCACCGGGATTGTTGATAATTTGACTAATCGACTAGAGTGGACTCCCCTAAACGCCTTCAATTAATTGGTTAAAACCCTAAAAATTCCAGTTTTCTTAGTTTAGTTTAGAAAACTTTACCACAACCCTTGGATCGACCTAGCATTCTTTGTAGCTAACTAGTTCAGTGCGTGGTTGAAAGCAAATCCTTGAGAGAGAACGATATTTATTACTACACAGATCCGTACACTTGCGGTACACAGACACCTTATTAGTTTTAGGTCTGTCAAGTTTTTGGCGCCGTTGCCGGGGATTTGTCCCCCCAACCGCCATTGGACGAACATGCTCTGGGTGACTAGGTTATTTATTTTCGTTATTTTTCTTTATTGTCTCTTTATTACTCTTGGTGTTCTTGTTTTTGTCTTTTTCAGGTTTATGCAAAAAGAATCCTCCTTCGAGTACGATGCCGAGATCGAACGTACACTTCGAGAGAGAAGGAAGAGAGCGAGACAGGAGAAAGAACAACAAGAAAATTAAGAAACAGATGAAGAAGAGCAATAATCGGAAAAGGAAGAAGAGATGGGAGAACAGCAACCAAGGACATTCGGGCATTATTTGACTCCCAATGTCACCAACCCACAATCAGCTATCAGTGTTCCCACCGTTGAAGCGAACGATTTTGAACTATGTCAGTCTTTGATCAACTTGGTGTCAAAAGCACCATTCCACGGACTGGCAAACGAAGATCCGAGTCGACATTTGCGACTTTTTCGTCAAGCTCGTGACACTTACAAGGCCAACAACGTGTCGGAGGACGCCATCAAACAGCGTCTCTTCCCGTTCTCGTTGGAAGGCAAGGTGTGGAAGTGGCTCGATTCACTTCCACCGAATTGGATCACAACATTTGATAAACTCGCCAACATTTTCTTGGCAAAGTACTTTCCTCCAAGCAAGCTCACCAGCCTGAGGAAACAAATTTCAACATTCACGCAAGAGCCTGATGAGACGCTGTACGATGCTTAGGAAAGATTCAAGGACATTCTTCGACAATGTCCTCAGCATGGATTCGAACCATGGGTTCCAGTCCAATCCTTTTTCAATGGAGCGAATGAGTCGACGAGAGGAAGCATCCTCTCTGCAGCCGGAGGCGATCTTATGGACAAGACTGTGCCTCAAATCACGAGTCTGATCGAACATCTAGCGAACAACTCATATCGATGGTCTAAATCCCGCTACAAGGCGGGAGGTAAGCCTGATGTTGATGCAATTTCTTTATTGTCATCTAAACTTGATTCTTTAACGCAAAAATGGACCGATTGAGTTTGACACCCAACCTTCCGACATGCAATGTCTGTCAGTCGACCGAACATGAAACTTTTACTTGCCCTTCAGGTGGAGTTAGTAATGAGCAAGTCTAGCGAGCCAACTATGTTGGCAACCCAAGACAGAACAATGACATGAATTCCAACACCTATCATCCTGGACTTAGGAACCACCCGAAATTTTCTTATAGGAATGATAACCCTACTGGTCCTCTTCAAGGACAAGGACAACAAAAATATGTTCCCCTACCTCAAAGACCACCTCAACAAGGCCCTCCTCTAAAACTAACTTAGAAACTATGATGGAAAGCCTTATCGCCGGATAACAGAAACAGGAAGGTGTTATAAAAGACTTAAGGTAAAAGGTAGAGGCTTTAGCAACCCATAATAAAATTTTAGAAAATCAGATTGCTAATGCAGCAACTCCCTCTACTAGTTTACCACCTCAGCCTGTCCCTAATCCGGGTGCTCAGTGTAATGTTATAACTTGCGAGGAAGTGAACCTTAGGCGTGAACCTTTAGGAGAACAAATTTTACATGGGGTAGTCAAAACTGACCCTGAACCAGACTTATTGGAGGGAACCATAACACCCTCGACTATGCCTAAGAAGGAAGACCTAAGAAATTTTAGGATCCCTTTTCAGTTGGATGGTAAACCCATCAAGTATGCGTTGTGTGATACAGGATCCAGAGTAAATGTTTTGCCTAAGTCTTACCTGAGGAAGTATGACCATAGGGAGTTAAGGGTGACCGATATGATTCTTCGTTTAGCAGACAAGACCCTTAGGAAACCTCTAGGGATCTTATATGACACTCCCATCAAAATAGGAGAACATGTTGTTTCTGTTGATTTCATGGTATTAGATACAGGAGAAGATCCAGAATCAGAGATTATTCTAGGGAGGTCCTTCCTTTCAGCTGTTAATTGCAAGATGGATACGAGGAAAGGAACGATGGTCATCGAGCTAGGAAAGTCGATGACGGAGTACGAAGTACGAGAAAGCAAGTTAAGTCAAAAGCAAGTTTCAAAAATAATCCATGATGATGGAGATCCGGTTCCAAAGCGGATCAAGGACCCCGATAAGTAGAGGGTCCATAACGTCGAGCTAACGACGTTAAATAAAGCACCTCGGGGAAGTACATCAATATCTAATATCTATTCCTCCCCACTTTTTTTTTTATATTTATTTCAATTATTTATTTCAGTTTTTATTCCTTGGTAATTTTTATTTTTGTTGTTTACTAATTTTTCTTTTTAGTGTGTAGAGGAAAAAGAAGAGATTCAAGCAAATTTTTGGTTATAATTGAAATTATTATACCTCACCTAATTTTAAGTTGGTAAATATTTGTAGGGAATTTTGGTATGTCAAATTGTAGGGAAAATAAAGAGCAAATAAAGAAAAAGGAGAAAACAAAGCAAAATTGGCCAAGAAATCGAATTAATTGCATCAAGTAGCAAAACGCTGACAACGCCTCTTCCAGAGAGTTCAGGTACAGGATTTTTGCAAAACGCTGGCAGCGGTTTGTTCGTTTTGCCCAGATTTTTGCCCGCCTTTGGTTTTATTCGGCCCCTTCCCTTTTCTTTTCAATTGAAAACTTTCTCCCTCTCTTTGCCCTAGACCCCCGACGACCCTACTCCCAAAACGCGCCCAGCTTCCCCTCCGCACTTCTCCTCCTCGCCGTCGACCTCGCTGGCGCACACCACCACCACCTTCCACCTTCTTCTCCTCACTTCTCCACCTCACTTGCATTCTCACACTTAGCGTTCTCAAGTCCCATTATTCTTCTCACTATAAATTCAAGGTATGAATTTCTCAACTCTTTCTCTTGTTCTTTCGATTATATACTTCAATTGTGGTATAATTTTGATGAATTCTTGAACTTCTTGAGTAATTTGTTGAATTTTAACCATGTACCTAGTCATAGATTATATTGTGGTATAATTTGGATTAAATTCTTGATTAGGGCATGATTTGAGTTGTTGATTTTGATCCTTTTTGTTCCAGAATTGATTAAATTATGATGTTGGGTGTATTGTGAGATTAATGTGATTATAAATTTGAGAAATTTAGGTTTAGTTTTGCATGGTGATTGTGTTATGGTGTTATGCTCTGTTTTTGGTGTGGTTTTAGGTTAGACTTATTTCAATTTCAATTCCTAGTATCAAATAAGCATGAGGGAGTATTAGTATTGAGTATATACATTGTGATCATACTTATTTGATACCTAGTGTTTATTTTTTGTGGTTGTATTGGTTTTGTGAATGCTTTTTAGATGGTAAGGACCAAAACTCCAAACTTCTTCAGACCTCCATCGGGCGATGACAATGGAGCCGCAGGGAGCCGGAAGCGAAAGGCTACGACAACCGAGAAGGGAAAGCAGAAGGCTACGCCTTCCTGGGACTCGAGGTGCTCGAACTCCTTCAACTTTGAAAGGGAGATCAAGAAGAGGTATGACTCTCTTTCCCAAAGATCCCTCATCCCCACTAAATACATGTGTGAACCTTTCTTGCGGAATTGTGGCATGTTGGATGATGTGATGTGAATGTTAGGACGTTGCCATATGACCCATATAGCTAGGCTCGACGAGCCAACCTTTAGGGGGATCACCTTAGAGTTCTTGTCTACCCTTGTAGTGAACCTCCAAGGGAGGGATGGGTGCATCCGTTTCCAACTTCTTGGTGTGAAGAGGACAATAACTGTGTCCGAGTTTGCCCGCGCTTTTGGCTTACCTGAACGTACATGTCGGGATTCGTCCCTCATACCTATAGAATGGGATGGAAAGGCTTTCTTCCATAGGATTTCTGGCTTTGACAACTGGGACCCTAGCAACACACTTTCGTCCCTAATTAGGAACCCTGTAATGAGGTATGTACACCGCCTCCTCTCTTGTGGTATCTTTGGGAGACCCGGTAGCTCAAACAAGCTACCCGAGCCTACTGTTACATGTTGCACGCTATGCTCGACGTTGACACACACACCGACCCTGCAGCTATGCTTGCTCATCACCTTTCGAGTGTCGCTACCTCATTCAACAAGGGAATAGCCATAGGGGGTTATATCACGCACTTAGCACGCCAATTCGGCATTAGACCGCCCAGGAACCCGACTGACATTGTCCCGGGTAGCAATATTTTGGATGGAGAGCAGTGTAACTCTTTCGTTTGTGCAAATTCGACAAAGACTCGCGTTGTCTTTGGGTTTATCCCAACAATGCTAGGTTTCCCGTCCCTCACCCTCACATCTCACCTCAAGTTGTTGAAAACCTACTTTGGATGCCACCCTTCCCTGAATTTGACCCCAATGAGCAGCCCGAGCCTGAGCCCGAAATCCACCCTGACCCTCAACCCGAGCAACCTCCTGTAGACTATGAGGCGCGCCTTCGCGACCTCCAGACTTCCATTGACCGGACCGAGCACCGTGTGAACGAGTTGCGGGAGAGCTTTGCTGAGTGTAGGGGTCAGTCTGACTTGCGTTTCGACTGTTTTGACGAGTCGGTCACCAACCTCACCGGCCTTATCCAGGCCATGTTTGATCAATCCTTACCACCACCACCAGGACCGAGCCATACCAACCCTTCCCCACCGACCGAGGATCCTTTATCCTTTGCCTGCCCTTACCCTTCACCGTTGTCTTCTGCATTGAGGACAATGCAACGTTTAAGCATGGGGGGGAGGGGGTTGTATATTTCACTTTTGTGAATATTTCTTCTTGTTTCTCTATTATTCGTTTATTTTTCTTTTATTTTCGTCTTTCTTTTTCTTGTTTCATGCTTATTTTTCAATTTTTAATGTGATTTTCTTATGTTTGTGTGTTTCTTTTATTTGCTTGCTCTTAGTTTAGTGTGCTTTCTAGATTTTAGCTTGATTGTTTTCTTTATTTGAGCTTTTAGTACTGTTTTCCTTAGTTGTTTTTTGTTTTTCTTTCTAGCTTTCTTAAGTTTTTCTTCTAGTTTTTAAATTGCATCCACCTAGATTGCATTAGTTAGAAGCATATAGATTTTTCTTTTATTTATTTTCTTAGTTTGTTTCTTTTTCTTTCTTTTGCATTCACTTATCTCAAAAATCCAAAAAATCAGAAAATTAGAAAAAGACCAAAAAATTAGAAAAACCAAAAACCAAAAAAAATATATAGGATAGGACTAGGATTAAAATCGGAAACACCTTCGGTGATGATTTGTAAACCTTTCTTACTTTCAGTTTAACTTGCTTCGCTTAGAAAAGTCAGGATGATATCTCAAAAGTTTTTGAAACCTTTTACTTCAAACCTTCTGATTTTGAGTCAAGTTATGAAAGTTGTATCTAACTACTTTGACTATTTTAGAAAGTATAAATATGCGTGCCGCAAATCTTTGGGCTAAGTTTAGTTGATTGAGCCCCATCTCGTGAGTCCACATTACCAAATTTATGAATTGATCACTTTTATCAATTCCATGATTCCCTGAGTGACTCCACCATCAGTTGCATCTCTAGAACTTGCTTTGCATCTTACTTGAGACTACGTACTTGCAATGCACGCTGTGAAAAAATGATTAAGGCATTCAATTTTTGTTAAACTGCATAGCCAAATAGCCTCTCTTACATTATATTTACCGTTCTTTTTGCCCCGCCTAGCCTTTGTTTTTCCTTCTTTTATGATCGAACCTTGACAATACAAGACTTGGCCTATAATATTCCTTATCCCTTTGCCTTGCTTGGTTGAGTGAGAGTCTGTTGTTTTTTGGAAGGAACAATTGGTTTGGTGTGTTTTTGAATGAAATATGGAGTATGGGAGAGATTGTGCTCATTGTTTGAATTTGGGAAAGACTAAAATTCCCATCTTCTGAATAGTCAGTGTTTTGGTTATGTTGTTCTTACATTATATCGAGGTCAAAGTTATAGTTGCATGATTTTCTTATCTTTGATCACCCACCAAAAAAAAAAGAAGGATAAAATAAAAAAAGAGAAAGAGTTCCAAAAGAAAACGGTGATTAGGGAGATTCAATTTGAAGTTCTTAAAAGTTTTTGACCTGGTTGTATTCGGTTGAGATGTTTGATATTGTAGAGGGTGAAAAGTGAGTTCCTTGCATACATTAGGTCCCAGGAGAGTTGAGAGTGTTATACTCGTTGAAAATCAATCTAAGCATGGCTCTTAGCTCCTCATTCCCAAATTTTACCGCTCCTTTCCCCTAACCTAAGCCTCGTTACAACCCGGAAAAGTCCTTTTGATTGTCACTTGTGCATTGCATACCAGTAGTGGAGAGCGAGGTTCTTACCAAGTTCATGGTAGTTTGTTTCTCTTGGTCTGAGTATGAGAAAAACCCACACACATATTCAAATTTGAGTGATTGAGTGTTCTTATTATTTCCTATGTGAGGTTTGCTCTTTTTGAATGACTTACGTCCATAATTAACCGCACATATTTGCATTATTCTTGAAACTGTTGGCGGATTGGTGCATCCGAAGTGCTTGTTCTCTCCTTTTTGGTTTCGAAAATTTCTTCCTTTCTCTTTTGAACTGAATTTTGCTCTTGTCCAGCCTGATCTTAGTGTTTGCTTGTTGAATTGATGTGTTCGAACGGTTAGCCTGAGGGGGTGTTAAAATTTTGTTCTTGTAACCCTATCGAAAACTCTTTCCGCTTCTTTTTCTTCTTAAGTTCTGTTTTCCCTGTTTGAGCCCTAATCCTCCTGTTTTCAATTATGACTTGCTTGGGGACAAGCAAGAGCTAAGCATGGGGGAGGGGAGGGTTTGATAAGTCGTTTTTATATTGAGTTTTTAGGGCTCAAAACATGTTTATTTCATGCTTTTTATACGAATTCCCCTATTTTTATGTCAATTTCTGTGATTTATACACTTTGTCGCGAGATTGGTATGTTTTGTAGGAACCAATGGAATTATATCAAAAAGCATGAAAAGTTGAAGGAAAATTGGGAAAAATCAAAGAAAATAAAAAGAGTTGAAGAAGAAGAAAAGAAAGAGGAATCGGCCCAAATTAGCCAGACCCAGCTTGAACGGAGCAACAAAGCGCGGCCAGCATTTCTAAAATGCTGCCAGCGCCTCGTCCAGAAACTTCGGAAGCCGAGAAAAAGCTAAACACTACCGGTGCTTTCCAGGCGCTGCCAGCGCCAACACACGGAGAAATCCACCTTTGAACAAAACGCGGCCATCGTTTTTGGAAACGCTGCCAGCGTTTTATGCCCTAATCCGGTACTATATAAAGGGTTCGAGTCTGCCGTTTTGAAGAGTCGAAAATTTATTAGTGTTAGCGTAGCTTTAGACGAGAGTTTAGAGAGCGTTTTAGGGTAGAATTTTAGATAGTTTCTTCTCAGTTAATTCACGAACATTGTTATTAGTTAGATTGTTACTTGTGATCGAAGAACATAAAAGAGATCGATTCGGGTGACACGAAGAGATCGATTCGCAAATTCGAACACGGTTATTTCTATTTTACTTTCATGTTTTCTTGTTATTATTTAGTTTTTGCAATGTTTACTTTCAGTAATATGAGTAGCTAATTTCCTTTGTTTGGGGGATAAACTTGATGTCTCTTTGTTGAATTTGAATACAGTCTCGGTGTTAGGTTATCCTTTTATTCGTTTAATCTGTGTACATTGTATGTCATGGTAAAATCTGGCTAACCGCCTTTTACTTGGTATTAGATTCTTGACGACATGACGAAAGTTTGAGTCTTGAATTGGAAAAGCGTAGATTGAATAGGTTTAGAAAATATTTAGAAATAATGATTCTTGCCTAGAGTCAATTTGTAATCAGTTCTTTATCTTTGATTGGATTAAATAGTTAGAAATAATGTTTAGTTTAATTGTTGTAGCTCACTTCGGATCGAAAGATCGATGTGATAAGGCCTAGAAAGATTACAGACCCCGAATTATCTTGTTACCTGCACCGGGATTGTTGATAATTTTACTAATAGACTAGAGTGGACTCCCCTAAACGCATTTAATTAATTGGTTAAAACCCTAAAAATTCCTGGTTTCTTAGTCTAGTTTAAAAATTCCTGCAAATCCCTGAGAGAGAATGATATTTATTACTACACAGACCCCTAGACTTGCGTACACAAACACCTTATTAGTTTTAGGTCTGTCAATGATCTGGAGTTAGCAGCAGTGGTTTTCGCGCTCAAGATCTGGAGGCACTACCTCTATGGGGTACACTGTGAGGTGTTTACCGACCACCAGAGTTTGAAGTACCTTTTCACGCAGAAAGAGTTGAATCTTCGTCAGACTAGGTGGTTGGAACTCTTGAAGGATTATGATGTGAATTTCCAATATCACCTAGGAAAGGCTAATGTGGTGGCAGACGCCCTGAGCCGAAGACCTTATCCCGTCTCGAACCACCTGGTGACATTACCACACGAGCTGTGTGAGGAGTTTCGAAGGCTGGAGATTAATCTAGTTATTCCAGGGAGTGAAGTAGTGTTGAACGCAATGGAGGTACAACCCACTCTCTTAGAGGAGATTAAGAATGCACAGGAGCTGGATCTCCAACTACTCAAAATCAAGGAAGAGGTCTCACAAGGAAAGGCACCGAGATTTGTAGTGCATGAGGATGGAACTCTTAGGTTCCACAACCGAGTGTGTGTGCCAAATATGGAGGAACTAAAGAGGAAAATTTTGGATGAAGGGCATAACACACCATACTCGGTGCATCCAGGCGGAAACAAGCTCTACAAGGATTTGAAGCAGACATTTTGGTGGAGTAATATGAAACAAGAGGTAGTTGATTATGTGGCCAAATGTCTCACCTACCAACGGGTCAAGGCTAAACATCAACGACCTGCTGGATTTTTATAACCGTTGGACATCCCAGAATGGAAGTGGGATTCAATCTCCATGGATTTTGTAGTGGGGTTACCAAGGACAAGGAGGAAGAACAATGCCATCTGGGTGATTGTTGACCGATTGACCAAGTCCGCTCACTTCCTCGACATGGCCACCACTTGGACGTTGGACCAATTAGCATGAGCCTATGTGAGCGAAATAGTACGGTTGCATGGAGTCCCTAGTTCCATAGTCTCGGATAGGGACACAAGGTTTCAATCGGGTTTTTGGAAGAAGCTGCAGGAAGCTTTCGGTACCAAGCTTAATTTCAGTACCGCCTTTCATCCCGCCACCGATGGTCAGACCGAGAGGATCATCCAGACCCTCGAGGACATCTTTAGGGCATGCGCTTTGGATTTTCAAGATTCGTGGGATGATGAGTTGACCTTGATTGAGTTCTCCTAGAACAACAGCTTCCATGCCAACATCGGAATGACACCTTTTGAAGCTCTATATGGGAGAAGGTGCAGAACCCCCTTATGTTGGCAAGATATTGACGAATCCCTCACAATAGGACCTGACCTGGTGCAAGCTACGACACAAAAAGTCCGAATAATCCAAGACAAGATGAAAGTAGCGCAGAGTCGTCAAAAGAGCTACGCAAACAAAAGGCGTAGACCCTTGGAGTTTGAGGTGGGTGAGTACATATTTCTAAAGGTCTCACCAACAAAAGGAGTCATGAGGTTTGGGCAATTTGGGAAATTGACCCCAAGGTACATCGGACCGTACCCAATAGTGGAGCGCATAGGAGAAGTTGCTTATAGGTTGCAACTACCTGGGGATCTGCCAAGGGTGAACAATGTATTCCATGTATCCCAGCTAAGGAAATATGTACCTGACCCCACACATGTGATCGAGCCTGAACCCCTGTAGCTAAGAGAGGACCTAACTTACGAGGAGCAGCCTGTGGAAATCCTAGAACGCCAAGAGAAGCAGCTTCGAAGGAAGACCATCCCACTTGTAAAGGTGCGATGGGCGAATCATGCTACAACAGAAGCCATCTGGGAAGCTGAAGAGGAGATGAGATCGAAATATCCACATCTGTTCAACGCTTAAGGTACGTCGAGTTTCAAGGATGAAACTCCTTTTAAGAGGGGAATGATGTAAAAACCGGAAGTTTAGAAATAGTTGGACCGTTAAGTGCTAGTAAAATCGTTAGTTGTTAGTCGAGTCGTGAGTCAAGTTTCGAGGACGAAACTTCTTTTAAGAGGGGAATGATGTAAAACCCCAGAAAATCCAATTATAAGTACCGTTACGTCGTTGGTGTTATTTTACGTCCGTTAATTATTTCTGTGTTTAAATCGTTAACAGTTGAGCTCGTAGGACCGTCGAGGGATTATTAAGGGTAATATAGTCTTTTCTACGTACATGGTTATGCATGGGAATAGGGGTATTTTGGTAAATTACATGTTACTAATTGATGATTATGCATTAAGCTATCTAGTTAATTGTGTTATTATTATTATTACTACTCCTATTATTATTAGTATTATTAATCTTATTATTGTTAGTATTGTTTTTAGATTTTTTTTTTTAAAAAAAACCTTTTTCCTAGTTTTTCTAGTGGACGATTAGAGGGCTTGTGCCCCAAATTTTTATTTGCCAAATTAAGTAGTTTAATTACCCTAATTACTTTTAATTAGCCTAAACCTACAACCCTAAACCCTAATCTCTCCCTATCTCCCTCTCGTGCCTCTCTCTGTGTAATCACCGCTTGCAACCGCGCCACCGCCTGTAACCGCCGCCGCCTCCGCCTCGCCATAAACCGCCCCAACCACCGCTGAAATCTCCGCACTCTCTTTCTCTCTCTATTCTCTTCCCTCCGCTCCTATCTCTCTCACCGGTGCCCGCTTCACTGTGCGCCACCACCAACCCCCACCTAGGCCGTCGTCGTCGACTCCTGACCACCAGACGACCGTCACGACACCCCCGGAGCCACCACACGTTGCCGTCGCTGCCCAGAACGCGAACGAAAGTGCCACTGCTGCTGTTGCCGGTGTTGTACTGCCGCCCTTGCTGCTCCGACCAACCGCCGTCGTATTATTTTAAATTGTTATCGTGTGTCATGTCGTTATTAAGGAGGCTTATCAAATTCCTTATTTATTAAAAATATTTAATTTGTTTATATTTTGGTATAGTACCTTGTTGATTTCTTGTGTGTTTCGAAGTTTAGGGGTCCATGTTTCGTTCTTTTATTTTCGATTATTAGTGTAAATTTTAAGTTTATGTGTTTGATTGAAAATTAATATGTTATCGTCGCAATTTATGTTGGTATATGTGTAAGTCGACTTTAGTTATACTATGGGGGTGAAACGGGAAGTAGTGGACCCTAGTAGGCTGTTTAGAATCTCAAATTGGAGTCCCGGGATAGTATGGTTAGAACGTGGATCGAAAATCCCGAAGTAAATACCCTGTCAGTTTGGACAGATTTCATAAGTCGTACTAAATCGGTCGCCATTTATTGTATGGTTAATATTTAGCCCTACCGTTTGGTCTGAAAATACCTTAGGATGTTATCTTTCATAAGAATTTTGCGGATTGGGATTTTGAGGTATATAATCTGAGTTATGACCCAAATTTCTCACCTAGGTCAGATCTGGACAGGTTTTATAGTTGGTTGTTTTTTAAGACCTTAGGGTGTGTTTTAGGTCTTTAAGTCAACATAAGAGTTCTAGTAGACATCCGAAGGTTTCTAGAAAGTCCAAAAACCAGACCCATCTGGATGTCGGGAGGTCAAGTTATGGTTCGTTTTAGTTGGGCGATGAATTCTGTCCAGTTTGCATTTTGAATAAATGTGTTGTCATGCGTGTGAGTTATTTATTTATTTTAATATGGAAGTGTTTGTGATATGTGATAGTTTATATTATGTGAGATATGTTTAAAATGTTAATTTATGAATGATGGGAACCTTATAGTGTTCCTAGGGGTGGGTTAGGTGGAAGATAGATTTCGTTAATTCCGTACGACACGTTTTAATGTTAGGAATTTTTTTTCTTTATTTTTAGGCGCGTTCTAAATCGTTCGTTCTAGTGAGCTCAAGTGTGTTCTGAAGTAAGGAGAAGAATTGTCAGGTAATGTCTATGTCCTAAATCCCGCTAGGGTGCACTTTAATTGTTTTGATTGATTTTAAGTTATTTTGCATTTTGCATCCCGAAGGGATTTTATGGTTGAAAATTTGACTGTCTATTTTTGGATGTTGAAATATGTTCTTGGAGTAATTAAATGTGGACAGTCTTTTAGTTTGTGTGTTTGGAAATGGATTTGGAAATTTGGGATTGGTTTGGATTGGATTGATTGAGTTCCGAATGGTATGATATTAAACCTGATTAATAATTCAAACGTGACGTAAATGCGGGTTCGGGCAACGCCCCCGAAGACCAGGATGTGGTATCCTGCAGGGGGGTTGTCAAGAGATTAGGGATGCCTGCTAAGTGCTACTTCCCCGGGGTTAATTTTATGCACGTGTGTGAAATGGATGGTCATCCGTATGATTGTGATTGTGAATGATTGAGATTGGTATCGAGATTGAGAATGTAATATTGAGATTTTGATTATAGCGAGGTCATTGAACTTCGAGAGCCAAATAAGAAAGGTCTGCCCGCTTAATAAATCTGAAAGATGGTTATGGTTGGTTGGGAAAGAAAATTGGTTTGAAAGGTTTTGACTTATTCACTTCTTCCCCAAAAATGAATTGAAATGGATTTTAAGTTGTTTTAACGGTTAGGGGTAGACATTATTGAGTCCTCCTCATGTTTTTTATGTTTTGTTTTTAGGTGAAGAATTCTATGCGGAGACTGGGAATTAGCAAGTGAGGACGTTCGTTAGAGTTTACTATCTTGAATAAAGAGTTTAGTTGTGTTGTTTAGACTTGAAATCTTTCAGTAGTTTTCGTTATGCCTTGAAATCATAATGTTGCCAAGTTTTAAATTCGAAGTATTGGTTTGTTTAGTTAACCTCTATTCTTGCCTTTTGCTTTTTTGGAGGTACGGCAGTGACGCCCGTCTTTTTTTGACTTTCCGCTGTTTTTTGTTGGTCATTGTTAGGTTTGACCATTAGTTTTTAAAATCGAATTTCTAGGATGTTACAATCTGTATCTGTCTTCATTGATAAATAAATGGAATCTGCTAAAAATTCGTAGCCCAAATTCAATCAGGTATTCTATTTTGTCTTTCCACTCTAATGCCCACAAACAAAATCGCCCTTTGATCGATTGCAGCAGCAATTCTCGGTCCTTTTCTTGCTCTTCAAAAGCCCCCTTACATTCCAAGTCATACTCCTCATTTATCTGCATTGATATTTTCTTCGGTTCCCAGGGCTACTCTTTTTGTTGACTTCTTTTTCCTCTTAAACTACTCGACCCTAGATAATTTGACCTTCAGATACTATTTCGCTGGTTTGCTTCTTCTTAGTTTCATGAAACCTGAACTACGCCCAAACCTGATCATCTTCTCTGCAATGATCCTTCTTGTTCGCTCTATGAATTCACTTTTATTGCTGTCAGAGCTTGAGGAGCTAGATGAATCTTCTATATGGTCATCAACTGGGGAAATATCCTCACTAATGTTTTGGTTGTTAATTCAAGAATTTGTTGTACTATTTCCCTGTTAAATTGCAGCCTGATCATTTTCTCTTTGGCTTTTGTTATGCTGCTGATTTTCAAGAGACTTTTCGGGTGCCTCATGGCCAACCACATCCCCTTCATTAATTAATTGTTGTTTTCTCTCCTCTTCTTCAATTACTGCCTCATCATTTCCTACGCAGATTGTTGATTGACTTCGAAGTCTCCCTAGTCCCCTATTCCTAGAGCCTTGAAAACCTTCACTTGTAACTGGTCTGTCTGTTCGACTAGCCTTCTTAGTTCCACTCCAAACTCACTGTTGGAAAGTTGTTGAAGAATTTCCTTTGAATTATTGCAGTGGCTTCTCAATATCCTAGGTGAAATTTCGCTTGCCTCAATGCTATTGTTCGCCCTTTCAATTCCATTTGCTCCAATGGCTTCCAGAGGGTTCTCTCTTACAACCTCCATCTCCATTGCATTGTTACCTTGTTGGGATGTTCCAGCATGTATGCGCCAGTTTTTGCTACCCAAACTCATTGTCTCTTGCATAGATATTGGTTTTATGCTTGTTTCCCTTACGTGAACCTTGTACGAGAAGTTTTGGATGTCTAATAATATTTCACCTTCAATCCATTGCACGACATCAGTAAAGATACAAGCTTGCATTGCTTCAAAACTGCTCGTAGAGTTGATACTTTGGCTCAGTGTTAACAACATGCCTCATGGTGCTACACACTTTTCAAAGTTATTCCAACTCCACCCATGTGGGGTAATGCCAATAATGTCTATCCATACTCTTCTCACCTCACTTGTATCATATATTGTCCACTTCTTGATATCTGAAAACCATTAAGACACCTCTTTCGGGTTTGCCATGGCTTCTTCCATGTGAAGGTTTCTATGGAAAGTGATGATGGTTTTTAGCCTATTCAAAGTCGTGATTTTAGACAGTTGGGAGAAGTGTTCTTGGATCATAGTTGGCAAGAATGTTAAGCTTTTGGCTCTTTGCTAGTTAAGCTTCTTGATAACCATTCCATCATTTCTTCGCTAGCTTCGCCTGTTACTCGCCCAAAAACCTCTCCTTTCCTTCCCCATTCATTTCAACTTCTTTTTATCTAGTCTGTGGCCTATCTATTCTTACCCACTCCTGTCTTCCCCTTTGTAGGATATTCCTCCTCCCTCTTGCCCAGCTCACTATAATCTTGTTCCCTTGCACCATCTTTTGATTCATCCATTGGATGCATCGCTCTCCATCTTCACGTCGCCATATATGAACAACCGTATAACTAGCTTGGCTTCTAGTTCTAATAGGTATCTATGTATGTATTCGTCACCTTGATTACTCGCTCGAAAATACCTTTGAGGCCAAATTTGTCTACGTATTATAGTATGTTGCCAATATAGAGAGATAGTTCATCCCTTCCCCTCCTCCCATTCTCCCTCCCTCTCTCTCCCATTCTTTCCCCCCTTCTCACTACATGCATTGTTTGTTGTGCTTTTTCATGGGTGTTCTTAGATTATGCTTCTTTTTCTTGAAAAAACTCGTCATTGTGGGATACCTTTGATAAACCTACTGTAATAGCCTAGCTCCTAAGAGGGGATGTTAGGGACACTGTCAACCTTAATAAGGTTGAGAAAGGGAAAAAGGATAATCAGAAATTCATTTTCAAAATTTTCTGCAGAAAGTTTGACATAGTTTCGTTTGTAATATGGACATTTTCCAGGCTTTAAATCCCTGTAAATAACACAAAATAAACTACAAACAAACTTAATAGCCACATGTCGGAGTATATAACAAGCCCCACACTCTGTGTCCAATCTAAATGCATAAACAATCCAAAGTAGGCACTCCAACTCAAAATATACAACACATAACTTACAAACAACATAATGCATTTGAGAAAGTAAATAAACGTTGAATCGTTTACATGAATCCTAAGGAAACACATTTTGAAACAATCCGATCTTTGAACAAGCTCCCAACTTTTCATCTTCTGAATAAACCTCGAAGGAGAGGGGATTAGGGGAATGAACAAACCTAGGAAACTTGTAACCTAGAACAACCATCAAGATTCAAGCTAACTACTACGGGGAGTCACCTTAATCTTGTATTCACCAAAGTACAACAACAACAACAACAACAACAACAACAACAATAATAATAATAATAATAATAATAATAATAATAATAATAATAATAATAATAATAACAATAATAATAATAATAATAATAATAATAATAATAATAATAATAATAATAATAATAATAAAACACTGTATCTCTTGATCACTTAATCATTTGTCAAATGGTTAACTGGGTGTAAGGTTTCCATTCAACATCTACACGTCTCACATGAGCTAAAAATATAATAAACTATCTTTAAGGTCAACGAATGGGCAGTGGAATGCACTTTTTAATCATAAAAAATGGTCAGAAGTATAGGCACACCTCAACTCCTCTAAACATTCTAACAACTCATACCTGACTCAATTATATATAATCCTACTTATAACTTGAATAACCAAACAAGTAATTCACGCATACCCATCTCTTAGAATCCAAAGTGGACAGTCAAAAAAAGACTCACATGCACCAATTGACCTAGTTAATGAATACAATGGAATGAAGGAGTTAAAATAAATTTCTTCGGTTTGTATGGTCCATTGGATCCGCGAGGTCCAAATTCGAGAAAAGTGAGGCGCCACCTGCGCTAGAGAAGACGCGAGGAGCGCCTCGGTTAGAGAGGAAAAATTGACGACATGCGACCCGTGCCTGCCAGCGCCTGGAGGCGCTACCCGCTCTGGTGGTCGATGCCACCTGTGCCTCATACCGAGACTATGACAAGTGCATCGTTGAGACACTGGTCGTGTCACTGAGACACTAGTCGCGTCTCCTACGCCTCCAGCCACGCCTCTTTTCAGTACCACAAGAATTATGGTTCGCTTATAATTCCACTCTCGCGTAATTATATCCATCGTGGGTTTCTTACTCCTAGCCGCCCTATAAATAGGGTACAATTTTCTTCACTTTATTCATCGATTAGATCAAAGAGAAAATATTGAGAGAGATACAATTCCACCAATATTTTCTCGATGTTATACTGAGAGAGATTATTAGTTGAGAGTTTTAGAGACTGTATTGTAATCTCCATTGTTGATCATATCACACCCTATTATAGTGATCGAGTTTCACTCCTCCCTTCTCTTCATAGTGGATTATTTTCTGGTTGTCACCATCCGTGGGTTTTCCTCTGAGTTCTTTGGTTTCCCACGTATAATTGGTGTTCGTTTCATCACTTAATTTTCGTTCCTAAATTTTGTCATAATTCCTGTCATCTCGTTTGCTTCCGCTATAACCTTGCAGTTATTTTATCTGAATTTCCTAACAAGTGGTATCAGAGCAAGGTGGAGATGGCTTCAATCATCAAGATTCCGAAATTCGATGGGACGAAGAGTTTCACAATGTTGAGACTGTAGATGAAGACGGTCCTGATTCAGCACGGGTTATAGGATGTGATCGAGTACGTATCTCGACATGAAAACTGATCAAACGATGAGCGATGAAGACTTCAAGAAACTCTAGAAAGAGATCCAGGAAAGCTTGAGTGCTAGAGAGTGGAAGAAGTTGAAGGATAAGACTCTGGCAAGGATTCAACTGTGTTTGGCAGAGCATATTCAGAGAGAGGTTATGAGTATTGAGGAACCTCGGAAGCTTTGGACCAAACTGGGAGAGTTGTATATGTCGAAGAGTCTCACCAACAAGTACCGAATGAAGGAGAAACTCTACATGCTACAATTGCCCACAGGTACTTCTATGCAAGCACATCTTAGTGAATTTGATTCTATTATTACTAAGTTAGAATCAATAGATGTGAAATGCACTGATGAGAATAAGGCTTTACATTTAATCTTGTCCCTACCTGCGTCATATAAACAGTTTAAGGAGATAATGTTGTATGGAAACCGTGGTGTCCTTAACCTTTGTAAAGTAAAGGCCAGTTTACTGTCTAAGGAGAAATTTAATACCGAGGGTGATGACTAGGCTAGTGAGGTCTTGTTTGTAAGGGGAAGGGGCAATGATCGCAGGGGAAACGAGTCTAGAGGCAAGTCTAAACACCATTCAAAGTTTAGGAATCCTCATATGAATATGAAGTGTAATTACTGTGGTAAGAAGGGCCATATAGAGAGTGATTGTTGGGCGAAGCAGAGAGACCAGAAGTAGGGAAGTAAGGATAACCGCACCAAACCTAGTACCTCAAACTGTGTTGAGTTCGAGTCAGATGTTGAAGGGTTTATAGTTATGGATGATGTGTCGGCTACCTCATCGCGTAGGATAGCTAGAGGTGAGTTGGTTCTTGACAATAGGTGTACCTATCACATGTGTCCTCATAAGGATTGATTTGAGTCCTATGAGAGAGTTGACATCGGCATTGTGGTCATGGGTATCGAGTAACGACACAGCTTGCAGGGTTGCAGGGATCGGTAGCATTAGGATCAGGACCCATGTGGTATTGTTAGAACCCTGAAAGAGGTTTGTCATATTCCTAACTTGACCCGCAATTTGATTTCTTTGGGTACTCTTGAGACTAACGATTACAAGTACAAAGGAGAAGACGATGTCCTGAAAGTGTGCAGGGGTTCCATGGTTCTGATGAAGGGAATTAGGAAGGGTAGCCTTTACATCCTACAGGGATCTACAATGACAGGAACTGCAGCGACAGTTTCAACCCTTGATGAGTTCAACAGCACAAAGTTATGGCATATGAGACTGGGCCACTTTGGAGAGAAGAGGATGCCAATACTGAGAAGGAAGGGATATCTTGGAGGTACACAGATCGGCAAGCTGGAGTTTTGTGACCACTGTGTCTATGGGAAATAAAGAGGGTCAATTTCTCCAGGGCTATGCATACAACAGCAGGGATCCTCGACTACATTCACTTAAATTTGTGAGGTCTTGCTAAAGTGCCATCACTGGGTGGCAAGCGCTATATGTTGACATTCATGGATGACTTCTCGAGGAAGAACTGTGTTTATTTCTTACGGCACAAGAATGAGACATTCTCATATTTCAAGAAGTTCAAAGCTTTGGTAGAGAACCAGACAGGTAGAAAGATAAAGAAACTCGGAACAGACAATCGGTTGGAGTTCGTTGATTCTGAGTTTACTGAGTTCTGCGAGCAACATGGAATTGCTAGGCATCGAAACTTGGTGGGTAAACCTCAGCAAAACGGTGTAGCTGAGAGGATCAATAGGTCACTCCTAAAGAAAGCCTGTTGCATGTTCTCGAATGCAGGGCTTTGGAAGAACATATCATTCTAGGCAGAGGCGATAACTACTGCTTATTATCTAACATATCACCTCATGCCTCCATTGACTTCCAGATTCTAGAGTAAGTATGGACAGGCAATCCAGTTAATTATTCTAATTTAATAGTTTTTGGATGTCCTGTATATGCCCAGGTAAATAAGGGGAAGCTATCCCTTAGGGCTGTTAAATAATGCATGTTTCTGGGTTATGGGTCTAAGTCTAAGGGATACAGAATGTGGTGTCCCGACTTGAAGAAAGTCATACAATCTAGAGATGTAACCTTTAATGAAACTGCTACGTTATCTAGAGTGGAATTTATTGTTATTTTTGATGATGTAGGCAATCAGGAGGAGGATGCAGAAAGAGTAGAGTTCGTGGTAGAGCAGCTTAAGGCTCAGGGTGGAGCTACTGGAACCTGCAATCAGGAGCAGGCTGCTGATAATGCTCCGGAAACAACTCAGGTTGATGAGTCTGAAATTGAGACTAACGTTCCTTCGGTGGAGGAAGAACATAGCATAGCGAGAAATCATTCCAAGAGGGAGATCAGGAGACCAGTGCGATGTACAGAGGAAGATAATGCTATGATTGCATATGCGCTGAGTGTTGTAGAGGAGACTCCAGAAGGTGCTGAACCTTCTACCTATTGGGAGGCCATCTCCTGTCCAAGTGCCTCAAACTGGATAGGAGCTATACAAGAGGAGATGAAGAGTTTGCAGAAAAACCATACTTGGGTGCTATGCGAGTTGCCTAAACGGCGAAGAGCTCTTACTGCAAAATGGGTGTACAAGAAGAAAGAAAGTATTTCTGATGTAGAGAGTGCAAGGTGGAAAGTCAAATTGGTGGTTAGAGGTTGCAACAGAGAGAAGGAATTGACTACAATGAAGTTTTCTTTGCCAATTGTGAGGGATACGTCAATTCGCACCTTGCTAGCCTTCATTGCTCTATTTAACTTGGAGTTGGAGTAACTTGATGTGAAGATAGCTTTCCTCCATGGCGAGTTGGAGGAAGAAATATATATGAGGTAACTAGAGGGTTTTTGAACCGTATTGGGATCGGTTCACTTTTGGTTCGTCTTTATCGGACCATTCCCGAGCCTTCTAAGGGGCTTTGGAACCATCTGCAAAAATAAACACAAGGTGGTAAAGGCATTCAAATGGCGTGCCTTCACTATTTGGGTCATAACTTCTTTAATACAACTCCGATGAGTGTCAAATTTAGAAGCTCAAAGTACACACCAAGAGCTTTCCATCGATATCTTATGGGCCTAAAATGAAGCTCGGATGAAGAAGTTATGCGCGTTTGATGTCGGCAGAAAAAACTGCCCAGATCGTCACGCCCGCTACCCTCAGTTGCAACACCCGTGATGACTCCAGACAGTTTTGTTTTTTGTTCCGGAAGCTCTGTCACGCCCGTGACAACCAATAGTCATGCCCGTGACCCTGCTCGCCTAGGTCGTCACGCCTGTGACGACAGCCGTAACGCCTGTGACGAAACTGTTTTTACGCGTGAATATTAGGCTTAAACGACTATGTTTAAAGCTTAATACCCCTTGTATAAATACTCTATTTTCACTGTTTTTGGCAGATTTTGATGATGAATGTTTAGGAGTTAGACTCAAGAAAATTCCTCTCAATTAGAGAGTTTGTAATTGTGGATTTTCAAACCCTAATGCAATGAAAGCTAATCCTTTGGGTGGAAGTTGCTTTGTGATTTCTCTTCTTTGTAAGTGGGTGTTTATCCTCTACTCTTTGTGAGATTTCTTGGGTGATTCAATACCCTTTGCTTGTGGGCGATCCTTGTGCAAGTGTTTGAACATCTAAGTTCAATTTGGTGAGATTTTTGTCTTTATAATTGTCCTTATCTTTTAATTTCATGTTTATTTCCATTAATCCAAAAACCCTAAAAACTGGTTCATAGTGTTTATGAGTTCTATGAGTGGATTTCCATCATCCACATGTTTATTTAGATCCTAGGCTTACGCGGATCCTCTCCACTTGGTATCAGAGCCAGGCATAGAACTCATAGTTTTGTTAGAGATTTCTTGTTTGTGCCCAGAATTGTTCTTGTTGTTGTGTGGTGGTGATTTTTGGTGTTCTTGGTGTTGTTGATATTGTTGAGCAATTTGGGTACCCCCATTCCCGGTGTTCATTCATTGTCATTAGGTGTTATTGTTGTTCTTGATTGTTATTAAATGGTTGGAAGTATTATTGGAGCTTTGTGGTGAAAGTGGGAGATAGTCCACGGTAGGTGTTCGATGAAATGATTGTGACATTTTGTTGTGTTGGTGGTTGTTTTGTTGGTGGATGTTGTTGGTGATCGTTGTGTGGCCATCCGGGTTTGCCCTTCTTGGTGCATTCCCCTTGCCGATTTCACCTCATCTTTCCCCGCAAAATTAGCCTCGCAAAAACCCCCCCAAATTTCCTAGCTACAAAGAACTCAAACCTCCATCCGCTCAAGTTATATACCCCACAAGAAAACCAAGCTCCACAAATAGCTTCCATGTCCTATGCTTCGGGCAAATATGATGTCCCTTTTTCCCCTAAACCCAAACCCAAACCAACCTTCGATGAGACTTTTCAACGTATCGAAGAGAAGGTTCTAGAAGTGCAACGTCGAATGAGTGACATACTTCGCGCTACGACCCCTACGCAACTAGAGTCCTTAAAAAGGGATCGTGATATTTCAACTCGGGCTGCTAGAACTCCCCATAGTAGCTATTCGAGGTATTTTGATGATTATCGACATAATGGTTCTCAAGGTAGGAGAATGGAAGAGAAGGTTACTTTATGGCCTTCTAGGAAGGGAACTGCTCACTCGTGGAGTAAGGCTTCTTCCAAGGGAAGTCGAACTTCCAAGCTACCCAAACCATCTTCCCGAGCTCATAAGGAAAGTGCGGAATATCTTCGGAAGCTCAAGGGTAGAAAATGCTTGACATGTCGGGTTTATGGTCACTACCAAGCCCAATGCCCCACGAAGATGGGTGAAAGCTCCAAAGAAAGTGAGGTAGCCACACCGGAGGTTCCAAAGGCTAATGTTGAGGTTCAGATACAAGAAGGGGAGAGTTCGACTCCTAGGCGATCCTTTATCTTGACCAAGGATTCCCGGGATAACTCTCAACGGGAGAACATCTTCCAAACTCGGTTCACCATCGGCGAGAAGGCGTGCAAGGTCATCATCGACGGTAGGAGTTGCACCAACTTGGCCTCTACCTACATGGTTGAGAAACTACAATTGCCGGTCTCGGCTCATCCTCAACCGTATAGCTTGCTAGGGCTAAAAGATGGCGGCGACTTCGAGGTAACCCAACAAGTCTTGGTTTCTTTCTCCGCTTGGTCTTATGAGGATAGTGTTCTTTGTGTTGTTGTCCCCATGGATGCTTGCCATTTACTACTTGGTAGACCTTGGCAATTTGATCGGCATGTTATCCACGATGGCCGGAAGAACACTTACACCTTCTTAATGGGAGAAAAGAAAATCAAACTCATTCCTTTACCCCCTTTCAAAACCGATATACCACAAGCCGGGGTGGGAAGTGAGAAGAGAAACCTCCAAAAGAGCGTAACAGGGGATGAGAGTGCTTCGAGAAAAGGAAAGCCACATCGGGCTTTACTTTTGCGAAAAAGCGGCCCTAGTGAGGTTGAGCGATCCTTAGCTCCACAAAAATTTCCAACCTCCCTCCCTTGTCCCTCACCCTCGCCCACAACTCCTACCGGGCTCCGCATAGAGTTCCCAAATGTTGAGTCGTGCTCAATCGCTCCCGAGCCTCGCCATGGAGTTGAGTTGCATGAGGACACATCCTTGACCAATCCCCCGAGCTCCATTATTTCTACATCGAGATTGAACGAGGAAAAGGTTGTTTCCATTAGCCTTGACCCCGAACTCTCATGTGATGAATTCCTTGTTGTTTTTAACAAGTTGATGGGTGCTAGACGTGTTCGGGTCCTTCATGATGTTTACTTAGCCCCTCCTTCCCGCCGGAATTGCTACATTGTTTAGAAGGACGGGTTGATGAACGTCACTCTACCTCGATTGTTGTAGTACATACTTTTGGGTTTGCGCAGATATGCGGTTAATCTTGAACCTCCAAGAGTTGAGGACAACTCTTTTCAAAGAAGGGGAGTATGAACCGTATCGGGATCGGTTCACTTTTGCTTCATCTTTATCGGACCATTCCCGAGCCTTCTAAGGGCTTTGGAACCATCGACAAAAATAAACACAAGGTGGTAAAGGCGTACAAATGGCGTGCCTTCACTATTTGGGTCATAACTTCTTTAATACAACTCCGATGGGTGTCAAATTTAGAAGCTTAAAGTACACACCAAGAGCTTTCCATTGATATCTTATGGGCCTAACACAAAGCTCGGATGAAGAAGTTATGCGCGTTTGATGTCGGCAGAAAAAACTGCCCAGATCGTCACGCCCGCTACCCTCAGTTGCAATGCCCGTGATGACTCCAGACAGTTTTGTTTTTTGTTCCGGAAGCTCTTTCACGCCCGTGACAACCAATAGTCACGCCCGTGACCCTGCTCGCCCAGGTCGTTACGCCTGTGAGAACAGCCGTAATGCCCGTGACGAAACTGTTTTTACGCGTGAATATTAGGCTTAAACGACTGTGTTTAAAGCTTAATACCCCTTGTATAAATACTCTATTTTCATTGTTTTTGGCATATTTTGATGATGAATGTTTAGGAGTTAGACTCAAGAAAAATCCTCTGAATTAGAAAGTTTGTAATTGTGGGTTTTCAAACGCTATTACAATGAAGGCTAATCCTTTGGGTGGAAGTTGCTTTGTGATTTCTCTTCTTTGTGAGTGAGTGTTTATCCTCTACTCTTTGTGAGATTTCTTGGGTGATTCAATACCCTTTGCTTGTGGGCGATCCTTGTGCAAGTGTTTGAACATCTAAGTTCATTTTGGTGAGATTTCTCTCTTTATAATTGTCCATATCTTTTAATTTTATGTTTATCTCCATTAATCCAAAAACCCTAAAAACTGGTTCATAGTGTTTATGAGTTCTATGAGTGGATTTCCATCATCCATATGTTTATTTAGACCCTAGGCTTACGTGAATCCTTTCTAGTTTCTCTGTTCCTGGTAAAGAGGAACAGGTGTGCAGATTGAAAAAGTCCTTATATGGACTTAAACAGACATCCAGGCAGTGATACAAAAGGTTTGATACCTTTATGGTAGCGCAAGGGCACACAGGGAGTCATTATGACAACTGTGTGCACTTCAAGCAATTTGACAAAGGGTCTTTCATTTATTTACTATTGTATGTTTATGACATGTTGATTTCCTCTAAGGACATGTCACTAATCAAGAAGCTGAAATCTCAACTCAACATGGAGTTTGAGATGAAAGACCTTCGAGCAGCAAAAAAGATAGTGGGTATGAAGATTAAGACAGATAGAAAGGCAGGGAAGTTATTCCTGTCTCAGAAGAGGTATCTGGGGAAGGTGTTGGACAGATTCAATATGATAAACTGTAAGGCAGTTTCAACACCCTTAGCTGCGTATTGGAGGTCAAAAGGATATCTAATGTTCCCTATGTTAGTGCAGTTGGTAGTTTGGTGTATGCTATGGTGTGCACTGGACCTGACCTGTCCCATGTAGTTAGGATGGTGAGTAGATATATGTAAAATCCAGGGAAAGAGCATTGGGAAGGAGTAAAGTGGATCCTTCGGTATATGAAGGGCACCTTGGAGAAGGGCATCCTGTATGATAGAGGCAATCCTGCAACGTCTGATGTTACAGGTTTTGTGGATGTTGATTATGGTGGAGATTTAGATAGGAGACGCTCAATTTTAGGGTACGTGTTCGCTATGTGTGGTGGAGCAATGTCCTAGAAGGTCTCACTTCAATATATAGCAACCCTCTCTACTACTGAGGCTGAATTTATTATTGCTACAGAAGGGGTGAAGGAGGCCATTTGGTTAAGGGGTTTGGTCATGGAGCTTGGCTTACCACAGGGCGAGACTATGGTTTATTTAGATATCAGAGTGTTATTCATATGGCCAAGAATGACACTTACCATTCGAAGACCAAGCATATAAGTGTCAGGTATCATTTCATCAGAGATACAGTTGCTACACATGATATTGTGGTGAAGAAGGTACACACCTCTGAAAACTATGCAGACATGCTAACTAAGCCTTTATCTATAGCTAAGTTCGAACACTATTTGGAGTTAGTTGGTGTTTTGAGCATATAAGACCCCTTCGAGGCAACGCCCTGTGGAGGGGCGTGTTGATGGTGACAGTCAAGGCGATTATTTGGACCGATGAGTTGAATCATGGTCCAAGGTGGAGATTGTTGGGTTTATGTGGCCCATTGGATCCACGAGTTCCAAATTCGGGAAAAGTGAGGCGCCACCTATGCCAAAAAAGACGCGAGGTACACCTCGGTTAGAGAGGGATAATCGACGTAGACGACCCGCGCCATGGGGACATTGCCAGCGCTTGGAGGCACTACCCGCTCCAGTGGTTGATGTCACCCGCGCCACATACCCAGTTTACGACAAGTGCATCATTGAGACGCTGGTCACGCCATTGAGGTGCTAGCCGCGTCTCCAACGCCTCCAGCCGTGCCTCTTTTCAGTGCTATGAGAGTTCTAGTTCGCTTACAATTTCACTCTCGGGTAATTTTATCCATCATGGGTTTCTTACTCCTAGCCGCCCTATAAATAGGGTACAATTTTCTCCACTTTATTCATTGATTAGATCAGAGAGAAAATATTGAGAGAGATACAGTTTCACCAATATTTTCCCATTGTTATCCAGAGAGAGATTGTGAGTTGAGAGTTTGAGATATTGTATTATAATCTCCATTGTTAATGGTATCACATCCTATGATAGTGATCGAGTTGTACTTTTCCCTTCTCTTCATACTGGATTACTTTTTGGCTGCCGTCGTCCGTGGGTTTTCCTTCGAGTTCTTTAGTTTCCCACGTATACCCGATGTTTGTTTTATTGCTTAATTTTCTTTCCTAAACTTTTTCGTAATTTTCATCATCTCATTTGCTTCCGCTATACCCTTGCAGTTATTTTCTCTAAATATCCTAACGAAATTCCTCTACATTACTTTATCCAAATCGAAGAACCCTTTTTTTTCTATACTTGTACCTAAACTAGGCATGTTGCCCGTGCGATGCACAGGTGTAAAAGTAGTGGACTTTTACAAAATCAACAAATAAGCAGTCCGACTTTTTACATATTTGCTCCGACAATTATGGTAAATTTTGTACGTTTTAGGAAATGATTGTACAAAAATTTTGAAACTAAAGACTTCATTTGCAAAAAGAAATTGTGCACTTGTTTGGTTTAATGTGCGTGTGTGTCTTCATCATTGATTTCAGCTCCTCTGCATTTATTTGTGGAGATATAAAGGTAAAGTAACATTTTGTTCTTTTGCAAGGTAAGTTAAATTTTACCTTACCTTTTTTACCTTGTCTTAGCATCCAAAAAGAACATTAATATACATTGTATACTTTTATATAATTTATATTTAAAATTATTTATTCAACTCACAGAATTTAGTTAAAAATAAAAAATAGGTGAAGTGACATTTAATTCCTTCCACTACTTTATTTGTATTTCCTTACCTAATCTTAGACCCTATTTTATTGCAAAGTAAGTAAAATTTACCTTGCCCTACCTTGCATTGTGTTATCTTACCTTACCATTCAAATGAACATGCATGACCATACTTATAGGTAATTTATATTAAAATTCTTTTACTCAACTAACATAATTTATTTAAAAGAAAAAATAAGTATGATTTTAATAAGTATAAAAAGTTACAAACAACAATACAAGTATTTATAATTTTATATGTAATACTATATTTATTTTTCAAATACAATGGACATAAAGTTAGTTTGCACACTCATAAAAATTATGACACTTTAAAAATTGCCAAATAATATCCAACCTGTAATTACCCGAAACTGAAATATTATTGACCCGTATTAACCTAAACCTGAAATACACTTGACCCATATTTACTTGAACCCAAAATACACCTAACTCGTGTTTGCGCAAATTAGAAATATACTGGGCCCGTATTTATCTTATCTAGATATACTACAAATTATTGTATGCCGCTGGAGCATGTGCTCCAGGAGATGACATGGCAGCCATGTCAGATTTTTTTTTAAAAAAAATCAGTAACTACTTGTCGGTTACCAACGTCAGTTGAACTGAATTGCTCGCTGAAGATAACATCATTGTTCACCGTACAATATTCACTAACTTGAGCTGGATTGTTCACTGACATTAATGTGATTGTTCATTTACTTCAACTGCGTTGTTCACTTACTTCAACTGCGTTGTTCATTTACTTCAACTGCGTTGTTCATTTACTTCAACTATATTGTTTACTAAACTTGTTCCATATAGTTTACTCTAAAAAAATTTAGATTGTTCATCATAACTTGTTTGTTCACTTGAAAGATTAGAATCGGTTACTCATGAAATCAATTTATAATTTATAATCTTCTTATGTGACAAAATTTCTATCATTAGAACTTATCGAATAACATATACTTAAACTAGTAGGGGTGAATGGGTAAACAATGAATTAGCAAACAATGACATGGTGAACAATGGAAATATTTTCAGTGAATAACCACTAGTTACATGATGAACTATTGCAACATATTTAGTGAGCAATCTCAACATATCTAGTGAACAATCTCAACATACAGGGTAAACAATCTCAACATATATAGTAAACCATCCTATCATGTTATGAGTGAACAAGGGCTCTTTCATGGATGAACAATGTCATATTCCATTGTTATACAAGCAATTCGCTGAATCGTTCCAGTACTCCTTGCCAGTCATCCCATCAACGATGAAGTGCCCGACGGAACTGCCATTGACGAGGAAGGAGAATCTGAAGAAGATGGATGATAATAAAATTGAGGGGTGATAAAATTGGGTGACACGACGGTGTTTGCTACAGTGATGAAGGTTGCGTTGTTAAGGACGAAGATGACGACCGAGAATGGAGATGAAAGGGCTGAGCAGGTTGGCCAAATCTTGGAAAGGTGACCGAGCTATGGTGAAGGTTGGCCAGGAGGAGGGAGAATCTGGGGAGGAAGGAAGCTAAAATAGAAGGACACAATGGTGTTTGCGGCGGCAACGAAGGCTGCATTTCAGGGACAAGAAGGTTGTCGAATGGAGATTGATGGGTCAAGGAGGTTAGGCCAGCTTCAAAATTTCCCGGCAATGACCATGGCGGGAATTGGTGGCGGTCGGTGGAAGGAGAAAAGGAAGTAGTGATGGTGCCATTGCCGACGCTGATGGTGGAGCGGGAGTTAGGAGGAAGAGAAAGAGGATGGAGGGGATGGATGGAATTTATGCAGTTCGTGAATAGAACGTGGGTGGTTATTGAGATTTTTGATTTTTTATGGAATTATACTAAATCATAAAGCCAGCCTGGAATTTAATTTGCCACATTGGATTTGGAGCATGTGCTCCAGGAGTTTATAATAGATATTGTAGATATACACCTGACACGTATTTAATCCGCTTTCTGAATTGATAGTTTGGACATAAAATTTTATTTGATGTTAGACTCCTTATTATATTCAAGGGTAAAAGAGTAAATTGAAGTGTGAACACAAGCTACAAGGTAAGTTGCTAGGCAAATAGCTCCTTCAAACAATTTTTCGTCCGTCGATTGAGTAAGACTCTTTATATTATGCATAGATTATACTCCCTCCATCCCAATATATATGACGTTTTGGGAGAAATTGGCAAAACCAATAAAACTGATCCAACCACTGCTTATCATTTACATGTGTAATGTAAATTAATAAAAAAAGAAAACTTGAGGTATTAAAAGGAAGAACATGATTACAGGTCAATTCAGCAATGTCTAAAATAAAAAAGCATGTCTCTCTCTCTCTCTCTCCTCCCCATCTCTCATACAGCACAATCCCCTCCCTCTCTTTCATGCAGTACAACCCCCTCCCCCTCTCTGACAGTATTCTAATCCAACCCTCAAATCTTACCTCGAGCACCATGGCTAAGTTGAGGAAGCTCCATCTTTTCAAAATTCTCAACATTTTTTTTGATCTTTTTACATTTTGCAAAAATTTGAAATGAAATTTGAAAATTTGAAAATTTCTCATTTCCCTCCTTATTATTCTTATAAATTGAAGCTCAACTATTATGAGAAAAATGGGCCACTTCACAAGAAAAATTAAGTTGGTTGTGGGGTTTGAGTTGCTTGCATGTTTGGCTTGGTTGTTCCATCATAAGGTAATCCTTCAATTTGATTGCATTTTGCTTTTGAGTTTTTTAATTTCATCATAGAGGATGTTGGAAGTCCTCTGTTATTAATAAGGTGTTTGAAGTCCTTTGGTCTTTATGGGGTGTGTCATTATGTGTGTGTAAGTTTGAATGTCTTTGCTTCAATGGTTTATTATGTTGCTTTCATGAGTTATTTTGGGCCCATCTATTGAATCTCTTGGCATTGTTGATCTTTTGTTACCCTACATACATTCCCCTGTTTATTTATGTTTGGTCCCCTGTGAATATTTGTTTGCCTTGCAACTGTAGGTTCTAGCGGGTAGTATTATCTGATTGTCTCAATTTTGAGTTTTGACCATATAATTTACCACTTTACATGCTTATGTTTTCATTACTTGATTTTTACTTTCTTTGAATATGTTGGATTTTTGTGTTCTTCTATTTTTTTTATAAAAAAATATTGAATGCAAGCTCATGATAATGGGTAAAATAACATCATGATAAGATTACTATTTTCTCTAGTTTTTAGATTGAACCATCTCATTAATTTTTTTTTTTTCATTTAGTGAATATGGTTTTTGTTGCCATTATAGTTACTCTTTTTGTTTTATATAACCCATAATTTTTTTTCCGTGAAGTGAACATGAGTCTATTAGATATTCCTGACCTCAACATAGGATCTCCTCCACTGATGGAGAATTCAGAAGGTGGTTTGTTGAATCTTAATGTGGAGTCGTCCATGGAAGAAGACATAAATGAGGAGGCAGTGGCTACTGAGGAATAACAAAACCCTGACACAGGTACAACCCCTTTTTTTTTTGGCATTGTGTGCTAATTATAATTAGCCTTGCATGTACATTATGGAGTATGTGTGAATTAAGTAGCTTTGCATGTCCATAATGGAGTATGCTAATTATAATTGCTGGAGTATGTTGATTAAGCTTACTTGAGAAACTAATCAAACAACCTTATCAGATGTGTAGTAGGAGCATTTTTTTCATTTCATATCATTTGCTTGCAAGAGGGACGTACCGTTTTACTAGAGGATGCGTTGCCCTACTTTGTCACTATGTTACTGTTTCGACTATATTGTTATGCCATTGTTATGTTATTGTGTTGTTATTTTGTATGTATAAGTAGATTTCATGTCCCTTGCCATGAGGATTAGTGGTTTAGTATGCTGAATACGTTTAATAGGAGCAATTTATTTTCCTTATTTTAATAGATGAACCTACAAGTCAAATCAAGAAACGCAAAAACTTAACGAACGTTGAACGTAGAGCTATGTTTGAAGTTCTACTTCATAGAAGTGTGAATGGGAAGTTGAACCGAACTGTAACAAGGCTAGTGACAACCCAATTTTCAGTTTCTAGGCGAACTGTACAACGCCTTTGGAAGCAATCAATAAATGGTGATGTCTATCACAAAAGCACAAAGAACTGTGGGCGTAAGCGGGTTGAGATTAATTTGAATCAATTGCGTGAGATCCCTTTTCGTGACCGAACAACCATTATGTCTGTAGCTAGTTCTTTGGGAGTTAGTAAATCCACAATATTTAGGCCTTTTCAAGAAGGAAAAGTACGTCGTCATTCAAGTTCAGTCAAGCCTCATCTAACTGATGAGAATGTTATTGTTCGGTTACGATTTTGTCTCTCAAATCTTGATGTGTATAGCATTCCACATGATCCAACCTTTATTGGCATGTATAATGTTGTCCATATTGATGAGAAATGGTTTTATATGACAGAAAGATCGAACAATTATTATTTGTTGCCTGATGAAGATGATCCCCATCGTACTGTGAAGAATAAAAAATTTTCCGGCAAGATTATGTTTCTAGCTGTCGTTGCTCGGCCAAGGTTCAATGCAAATGGAGATGAAACATTTTCTGGGAAAATTGGCTTGTTTCCTTTTGTTACTCAAGTGCCGGCAAAAAGAAGAAGCGTTAATAGGGCTGCCGGAACGCTTGAGACAAAACCGTTAACTTCAATTACTAAGGAAACTATGAGATTTTATATGATAGAAAAGGTCTTACCTGCCATCAAAGAAAAGTTGCCAAGCGAGGATGCACGAGGTACAATATTCATTCAACAAGATAATGCCATAACACATATTGGTAATGATGATTACGACTTTCGTCCTGTGGCTAGTATGGACGAATTTGATATTCATATAGCTAATCAACCTCTTAACTCTCCTGATCTAAATGTCTTAGACCTTGGATTTTTCAATGCTATTCAAGCAATACAATATAAGAAACCCACTAGAACCATTGACGACCTTATTAATGTTGTACAAAGGTCATTTGAGGAATACCCCTCTAAGAAATCGAATCACATATTTTTATCTTTACAACTATGTATGAGAGAAATAATCCAAGTTAAGGGTTCTAACAGGTACCAAATTCCTCACATCAATAAAGAAGGGTCAAAGCGTTAAGGTCAACTACCTAGTCAAGTGAAACGTGATCCTCAACTAGTGCAAGATGTACTTAATTATCTAAGTTAGATTATTTATATGCCTATGGTGATCGGGATGTGGTCACCGACTTTTGTCTTATCGAATATGCAATGGCCTTCAATATTTATTTGTTCATCACAATGGAATTTTCTAACTTTCCTTTTGGAAACAAGGAACTATATACACTGTTTAATATTTCTAAATGTTTGTTGCTATTTGAAGTTGTAGAAGATTCCTTCGATTCTATAGGTCACATGATTGTTGAAGACTCCATGGATGAAGAATGGGTAGTAGAAGACTCCATAGATGGTGCAAGCTTCACAAATGTGAACCACGCTACGGATGATATGAATGTTTGGTTTGAGCTCAATCAAGAGGAAGAAGTTAAACAAACAATTAGGTTGATGCTAAAAATTTATGTACCTATCATCTCTATTTGATAGGAAGCTTGTGTTGATTATGATGTGTTCAGTGAATGTTTAGTTTTTTGGGGGGTTAAACCCTTAGGAGGTGTCTAATTGACCAATTCCTCTTAAGTTATGATTATGTATGCTTGAATTGTGTTTACTCTATTATGAATGAGAAAGGATTGTAATTTGCCACTATTTTTTATCCTCTCTTGCTTTGCTACTGTGTACTAACGTTGTTGATCTTGTTTTTAGTAGAGTTCTATTGCCATCTTTATCATGTACATGATTTATATAATTTGCAAGTTGTAGCAAGCTATTGATTCTGATGTTACAAACTTGAAACTTTAGCAAAAAAATATGCATTTTTTTTTCTGAAGGCAAATGCAGTTAGGATCTTATCCCAGTTGGGAATTTTTACATGAGTCATTGTCATTTGTAGGGGTGTTCACGGTGTGGTTCGGTGCGGTGACGGTTTCACGAAGCGATGCACCGATCGAAACGGCTTTCCAAAATCATAAATCGGAAACATAACCGGAACACCCGGTTTTTTTTAAACCGGTGCACCGGATTTAGACTTTATTTCCATTAAAATTAAAAAATCATCATTCAATCTACCAAAAAAAAAACATTCAAGCTCGGGTCCAGACATAAATTTCTCGTCCAAATTTTGACATTGACCGAATTTATTCGATCCGAATTACCCAAAGCCAATTTTTTGCCAAATGACTCATTTGGCAAAAACTCGACTCCGGGTAAATTCGGATTGAATAAATTCGATCAATGTCAAAATTCGAACAAGAAATTCATGTGTGGACCCAGTTTTTTTTTCGGGTCGGATAATTCGGATGAAACTAAATTCGGGTCAAAATCGAGTTCGAACAATAGAAAAAGAGAAATTTATGTCTGAATATTCGGCCAATTCAGTTAATATTAAAATTCGAACAAAAAATATATTTTCAGACCCGGTTTTTCTCGAGTTAGACAATTTGGGTATTTCAGATCGGACAAAATTTTGTCAACTCTAAATATGGTCATACTAATGTAAATATGGAGCCAAATTGCAAATATGCTGATTCTTTTCCTTTTTTTTGAACATTTGCTCTTTGCTAAATTACCTACAGAGCATTAAATAATTTTAATTACTGTATTCAATAAAAAAAAGTCACAATCTTGACAACTAGATATGACTTGGTTATTTTTAGTTATTTAATGCTTGTATATTAATAAAAAGGAAAAGAAAATAAAGTGGGTAGAAATACTAGTATGTTATTGGGATTGTAAAATGACAAATATTATGGGAAGGAAAAGTTAGGTAAAGTGACTTATATTTTGGGATGGAGGGAGTATATGTCTAGTAAAGTTAACGTGCATGTTGCGCGCAGTGAAAATAATCGGTTGATTTGATATGATTCACTTGAAATATTAATATTGTAGTACATTTATTTTTGTTTTTAATGGTGCATGGGGCTATTAACAAAATATTAGTAATGCATAGTTTCATCGTTGTAGATCAAAATTCATGAATAATGAATAGTTGATTTTACAAGGCCTGGAAGTGGAAATCGAACACCACTCTAAAATTATGTCTTGACCCTATAACATAAATTAACATCCAATATGGCCACATATGGATATGGGTGAGGGGTCCAAAATGGACGAAATAATTTTGAACAAGACATTGTTAGGATGATTCAATTGCGGCTTTTGGATCCGATTCCCCATCATTGGCATAGATTTCCTGCTTTAGCAATTCACCATTTTCCCATTTGATAATCAGGAGTTTTTCCCCAGCATCTCACAGCCTGGGGAATAGTCATTGCTTAAGTGAACATTATCAGATGACTAGCATCTAATAATAGGATTTGTGATTCATCTGTTGTGCTAGCAAAGAGCCTAATATTAGACCAAATTTGATACTTTAAAGAGAAAAGAACATCACCATTAAATCCAAGCTAAAACTTTGTGCTTTCAACATCAGCTTCGCACCTGTAAAAGAAACAAAACAAAAGAATGCCAACTAACTGACACTCAACAACCTGACATATTTAAGTGCATTTCCCCTATTTATCCTCGTAGCAAACCATGGCCATTTATGCAATAGCCGGATACTAACTCTCTACCAGCACAACAAAGAAGGAAATAAGATACAATGGAAGTAGCTTACACAAAATTCAGCCTTTCATTGCTGGAACTTCAGTCTAACATAGGTCACAAAAATTAAAGAAAAAAACAATTCACACACGCTAAGTCCACTCTCCCTAGTTCTACTCTCCTAAACCATTAATTAGTCGAAAATGAAACACAATGATGAATGAAAGCATGACTCACAGGCAAACCAATACAATGTTCTCGATGAGAAAGCACACAATTATCAATAAATTTAACACAATCACCACCTATAGCCTACACGAACAACATAGTAGAAAGTTTTGGGTTTTCAAGGGTCTTGTTGAAGTGCAAATACCCATAAGCATATAGCTTAAAACCCAGAAATCAGTGATAAAAGAAAACCCCTCTAATCACAAACTGGGAAACATGCAAATTAATAAAAAACGTGAAAAGCAATATAAATTCACCCAATTGAAATCAAGCAGAGAATGCGGGACCAAATAGGCTATCATCTATCACAATTATAGATACCAAGAAAAAGGGGGGAGAATAGATAAGGGAGCATGCAATTGTGCTCATGAAAACACCAAATGGCCACCAAAATTCTTCACTGTTTAGTACAAATTGCAATTCTTAAATTTAGATAAGAAAATTAAAAGATTAAAACAAACTACTACAACAAATCATTAGTGTAGGACCCCCCGGGAAAAGCCACCGCTTTTTCCTCGAGTGTGCTACTTAGTAATCGAGATCCGACTAAGGTTGTTTAATCCTTCAATAAGGATATTTTTATTTTATAAAACGTTTTCGAGATGAGAGACTTTTATTTATTTACGAACCCGATTTTATTACAAATATATTAGAAGTTACAATAAATTATTTTGTCTACAACTTAATAATGACTCATCCCTAATCCCAGGCTAAAGAGAGAATGCATGGGCTGCCAGGGACTATCATAGGCCGCAGGGCCTATGATAATCCCATAGCTGGGCCAGAATTCCATCGGCCCAGAGAAAAATAGGTGGAAATCGGCCTATGCTGATTTATGTCCTCTTTTCTCTTGGGCTAGCCACGGGTTAGTGCACATGAAATTATTAAATTATCTTAAGATATTTTAATGTAACAAGCGTATATGTTAATAATTAAAAAGGGTTATAAAGGAAGAGCCGCCAGCCGATTTAAGAAAATAGACAAACCAAAAGAAATTAAAAAAATAACTCCGATCTACAAACCTGAATTCTGAATCCGGAGGCAAGGTTACGAATTCGAGAATTAAAGAATTCACGAATCCACCTGTTTGAAAACATACTCTACTAGAATCGAACTTGAAATGAAATGAGCGGGGAGAAGTTTAATTAATTTCACCAATCCATATTCCGAACATGCAAAGATTAAAATGTGAAGTTTTACAAAATAATGTACACATAAGACAACTTACAGAATAACATTACATAATTGAAAACATGATGTACAAACCTCACTTTGAACATCGGCAGGATGGATGGAAGATCGAACTACTTTGAATGTTTGGATTTGGCAATCGTTTAGAATTTGGATGAAAGGATGAGTGTAAGGTGGTTGGAAGTATGGTGTATGGATGATAGGATGATGATAGTGAGGATGATTATGGAAGAGAATTTGAGAGAAGATAATGGAGAGTGGATGATAGTAGTTGATGATGATTGTTGATGAAATGAGTGAAGGTATGAGGGGGTATTTATAGGTGAGATGAGAGTTGATGAAGATGGAAGGAGGGAGAGACATGATCCAAAATCATGCCCTCCATGACAGAATCATAGGCTGCATAGCCTACGCTGTGATCAAGGATCAAAGAGTCAAGGCAGTGATCAAGGGATTGGTGAGGGAGAAAATTGGCGGCAAAATCAAATTTGATTGTATAGGCCATGCAGTCTATGGCGTGCGATCACACAGATTGCTGACATGGCGGCGAGGCAGCGAACTGGGCTTGCAACAGCATAGGCCATGTGGCCTACGCTTCTCTTTTCTGGGCTCGGTCCGCTTGTTGGGCCAGGGTAGGAGGCGTCGTAGGCTATGCGGCCTACGCCTTCTTGATGATGGGATAGATTCGCCTATTGGGCCACTCTTGATGCCGCCATAGGCCCAGTGGCCTATGCCAACTCTCGGGCTGCGGTTTATTGGGGTTTGGTGGTCTGGGTTCGATCTTTCGGATCTGTTGGTGCAAATCTCGGTGTCTACAATTAGTTAAAATAAAACTTGTGTATAACCTACCTTTATCCAATTAAAAATGTGGCGTTCTTGATTCTCTGCTACTGCCTACCTCCTCATCCTATTGTTCATGAACTCATTTTTGCCTTGAATTCAAGATCCAAAGAACAAAATAAAATAAGATTATTTTGAGTTGCTTTTGTAATCCCCTGAGTATGAGTACAATAGCCAGATCTTAGAATGCAGAAGCAAAATGAGTATGAAACTAACGAGGCCAGGCTCAAAATAATTACACATACATAGACATAGACACACTAATACCTAAAGAGGGGGTAAGAGACGAACTGGGGCTTACCATAGTTTTAAGAACAAGTTATTGTTGCATAAGTTTGCACTAATTAATTGAAAGATGAAAATGAATTTTTACTTCAAAGGTCAAATTTTACATTGAAGGACTAAATAGAGATTCTAATCATTTTATCTCATGATTACAAAATTATGTATGTAAACATGAATACTTACCATCAAAAGATGCATGAATACTTACCATCAAAAGATGGTTGTTCTACTACAATCCACGATCACCAATTTGGTATATGCATATCAATCCATCCTATTTTCATCCTTACTCTTTAGTGAATGATTGTATATGTACACAGTCATGATGTGAACCACATTGTTGAGATACACATATGGACAATTTACATAAAGAAAAACAGCAAAAGCCTATTGCAAAGAGAATTTAAAAATAAGAAAAGAAAAATGCATTCTCGCTCACTAGGGAGAAAAGGAGAAAATGTCATTTTGATCAATACCCACAATATGATAGTTTAACCAAAGAAGATATAAATGTTTAGTCACCTCAATAACAACGAGAAAGAACACAATGGGATGACCTAATAGCCTAAAAAAAATGTCAAATGTTAACCAAATGTATCTGTGTATGTATAACTCACAAAACACCCAAGAACCACTACAGTACTAACATAGTCTAAACTCTCGACTCCAACTTACTTGTTGTTCATACTCTGCCAATTCCCTTTTCATTAAATCAAGGCATTTAAGACTCATCTACTTAGTTATAGTTGCAACTGAGGCCTTCACCTCTGCCTTATCATCAATGGACTTATCGAGCTTCTTCTCCGGGTTTGAAATCTCATTGAGCAACTCCTAAGAATACAAAATAAAGAAACTTTTGAGCAATAATCAAAATTTACAAAGAATTGCAATCAAAACAATTAACAAGAAAAAATGAAATCAATTGATGAAATTTCAGCGAATAAATAAAGTAATTCCCAATAAATTCCAATAATAATCTAATTAAAAACTATCCAATTGGAAGAAATTTCAAAATTTAGATGAGATACTCGAAATCGAGGAAAGGAAGAACTCCTACTGCCCTGTGGCAGCAAATAATAGAAAACAAATTAGAAAGTTCACATGCAAGCAAGCAAATCTCTAAATTGCCCTATTCTACCACTAAGGTTAGACAATGATGGCGCATCCACTCTAAGATTGTGATAACTACAGACAACCATAAGAGAGCATATTCAAAAGAATCAAGCATTTGGCATAAAAAATTGAGTTCTTAAGCACTGATAGATGGTAAATCCAATTACTACATGAAATAGCTCCTACTACAAATGCAACCTAATTATCAAAATCGGAGACCCTCCAGTAGTTCAATTACACATAGTAGAAAGTAGAAACAATCACAAAAAACTAAAGATCCAGAGTAAACAATAGCAAAGAATACCCATTTCAGTGGAAATAGATATGTAAAACTGTATCAAATCACAATCGAAGCAATCCAATAACATGTATACCTGAGCACTGATATGAAAGAATATAAATTAAATAGGTGTGTGCCAGCAAGTAAAACCCAAACAAGGCACAATAAACTACCTGCGGACCACACCAACAACACAAATACAAATTCTCGAATTTCCATCAAGGTTAGGGAATGATTGTCATAATTGGACCTACATGAGAATGAACACACATGCGCACGGAATCGGGCATTGAAAAAAAAAAGATTTGCCAAAATTGGATTTGCTTGGTAGTCGTGATAGCTTACAGAAGACAAACATTCTAATGAATTCCATGAGTTGAAACTTCAGACTAAGGAATTTGACTATGGGCTAGGAAAAAAATTTGAATTCTTTAAAAATTGGCAAATTAAATGTCTAAAGCTTTCATTTTATAGACAATATCATCAATCACAACAACCATGATCAAATCAAATCACATGCAACACGGTTCAATTTAATTAGTCCAAGGAGATAAAAATTCCAACCAAAATTAGAATTTTCCAAATTAAAAATAAAGGAAAGTTTCATATAATCAAAACTCCAAAATTAAGTTGGAGAAAGGCAACTGAGGTGATTAATCAAGGAACTTTGGTGGGGGAAAACACATCAATTGAAAGAAATTTTAGAATTTAGATGTGACCCACAAAACTGAAGAAAGGAAGACCTCCATTTCCCAATACCTAAGAATAGAAATCAAATTATTGTTCAATATGAAGAATGAAATCAGGTGAGAAAGACGATTTAAGGGAGAAATAGAAGAAATGAAGAGACTAAATCAAAGCTCCAGTTACTGAAGCAAGAATTCAACACCCTCTGTCTGTAAACACATAAAATCTCGTTCGAGATTATGTATAAATTAGACCCATTAACCATCCATCAAGTGTGAGAAATATCGCTCAGTTAAGTCATACTTATTTCAAACTATGAAGGGGCCTTGGGCCAAAACCCTTAATTTGTATGAAAAAATCGATTACATAATGTAGGACCCCGGGAAAAGTGAGACCACTTTTCTCCGTGATGTGCTACTTAAACGATCGGGAGCCGACTAAGGTTGCTTAATCCTTAAAGAAGGATATTTTTGTTTTATGAAATTCATTTTTGGGATGGTGAAATTTTATTTATTTTACAAATCCGTTTTTTTTTTATTATTTAAACACTTGAAATTACACAAAAAATATATTAATAATGATTCAAAATCGGCCCACACCACATTCTGGCCCAAAAGGAAGCACGCGGGCTGCTGGAACCAACAAAACCTGCGCAGGTTTTGATGGCTCTTGGGTCGGGCCGCCTGTTTCCCTCGGGCCAGAGAACATGAGTTTGAAATAATAAAACCCGAGTGAGTTTTATTAATTCCTACGCATTTTCTCTCAATTTTCCACTTTAAATTGGGTGTGAGGAAAGATATTAAATCATTTCTTAATTATTTTTATGTAAATTTCAATTTTAAATAATCGAACGAATTATAAAAAGAATAAAGAGTCACCAGCCGATTTAAGGAAACTGATAAACCGTAAAAATAATAAAAATAACTCTGGTCTACGAAACCCGATTCTAAGTTCGGGGTTAAGGTTACGAATTCAAGAATTGTAAGAATTCTCAAATCCGCCTATTAGAAAACTGACTTTACTAAAATCGACATTAAAATGAAAATAGAGCGAGGAGAAGTTTAATTAATTTCGCAACTTTATATTCTTAACATGCATTATAAAACAAGGTTTTTTATTTACAAAATATGCACCAGTAATGGAAATGAAATATGAATTACATAATTAAAATAACAATAACGAAAGAAACATAGGGCGAACCTCGTTGGTTTAGGAATCCGAATGCGCCGATCAAAATCCTGACTTCCTTTGACTTGGTGGATGAAAGGATGAGTATGAGGATGATAGAAGGGTGATATATGGATAATGATGTGATGAGAGTTTGGTAGAGTAGGAGGATGATAATAAGAGAATGGATAATAGAGAAATTTTAAGAGAGTGTAAATAGGATTATGATAATCGTTGGTGAAAATGAATGGAATGGAGGGGGTATTTATAGGTGGGTGAGGTGGTGTTTAGGAGGGAAATGGAGGGGACACCTCCCTTGGATCATGCCCTCCATCTCCATGCAACCAGATAACCCTCGCGAGTTATCAGAAGTCAAGGTGAAGTCAATGCACGTGAGCTAAAATCAGGGGCTTTGCATGGGATTTTGGCGCAGGATTCTGAAATGAAACCCCGCGCGGGTTTTATAAACCTTCAACACGGACCGCTGACATGGCACGGCAAAACGGCGCGTTTTGGGCGAAGAAACCCAGCGGTTTTAACCTCGACCGGGCGCGCTGGGCCTCGCCTGGCCTTCCTCTTCGCATAAAACCCGTGCGGGTTTTACTGCTGGATTGGGTCGCTTCTGTTTTGTTTGCATTGCTTGCTATATTGGCCCAACGATGCATCCGACCTTCAATGTTTTATTCTCACTTTTGATAAGTCGGGATTATATCGATGCAGATCCCGGTGTCTACAGAGAGCCCCCACTTTGATCGAGTCCGAATAGGGCGAAGGTCAAAGTAGACTTGATGGCTGTCTTGATGCTGGCAGTGCTCTTTTATATGGCGACCACATGATGTTGCGGGTGATGATGTCGTCGGTAACCTTTAGGTGACAACCGTTGGACGACTGTTGCTGAAGATGTCGCTGGAGACCTTTAGGTGGAATCCGTCTGGACGACTATTACTGTTGAATATTGTTGGATACCTTTATATGGAATCCGTTTGAGCGACTGCTGCTGACGACATCGTTGGCGGCCTTTAAGGGCAACCGTTGGACGACTGTCGTTGACGACATCGGTGGAGGCCTTTAGGTGGCAACCGTTTGACGACTGTCGCTGTTGGTGCTCTTTTGTATGGCGACCGGATGATAGATGGTCCCTTCTTAGCGGCGACCGGATGATGGTGCTCTTTTGTACGGCAACCTGTTGGACGGTCCCTTTTAGCGGCGACCGGATGATGGTGCTCTTTTATACGGCAACCTGTTGGATGGTCCCTTTTAGCGGCGACCGGATGATGGTGCTCCTTTATGTGGCAACCTGTAAATTATCAGAAAAGTAAGTATTAGTTTTCGCAAAAATGCAAATGGGTTCAAATTTTTTTTTTTTTACCTGAACGTTGGGGACCCTTGGGTCGTTGAACTTGGGCTGCTGAAAAAAAATTTTGTTGGCAGGAAACCCGTACGGGTTTTATGACTCCTGCTGGGCCACACGAGCTTGGGCCGCTTGAAATTGATTTCCTTTTCTCCTGATAGAAAACCCGTGCGGGTTTCATTATTTTCATTGGGCTGCTACAAAACGTTGGGCCACCAGAAATGGGCCCATGGCTCACCCAAAACCCACGCGGGTTTTGGCTTTTATTTTTTTTTCTTTTTTTTTTTCTCCTCGTGAAGGGAATCATGGTGGGGCCCAGTCCTCGTGTGGACGAGAGAGAGCCACATGACTTGGTCTCCTCTTTGAGTGGCAAAGAGATTACTCTTGAATTTTCGGCCAATGAAACGCATTTGGCATCTCGAGGCGGGTCCTGGAAACGAGCTGTTCACATTCACTCTTCATTTCTATAAATGCCAAGAATCATTCATCTCTTTCATTCACACCTTCAACTTCTTCTCATCATTTCTCTAGCTCCTCTTTGTCGCTCTAGAAAAAACTGCTTTTTTGGAGATAATTCAAGTTCTTGAGAAAATGCATCGCAGAGGTCGCAGAAATCCTTAAATTGATGTATATGCATGTCCACGCGATGCCCATTTATTTATTCGCAACTTATTTTGAGAGATGGATCAAACCCGTCCCAAGGAAAATTGGATGCATACTCGGCCCAAAGGAAACAAAAAGGAACACGGCCCATTTTGATAGGGAAAACCCGCACGGGTTTTTGGCCCAATAATCCCAAAAGAGAAGGAAAAAAAACTGGGCCTGGAGGTGGGGCCCATTAGCAGGCCTAGAGCCCGTGCGGGTTTTGTCTCTGCTGGGCCGGCTTATCTGGGCCAGCAAATCTTACCTTTTTTTTTCAATTTCTTCATTTTGCGGGCCATGGCTGTGGGCCCAGTGTTGATGTTGGGTCCAGCTATGCCCTGAAAGACTATGCCTTCGGCCAATGCATTAGGTGAGCCCCCTACTTAAATTTTGCCCTTTCCCTTTTTTGCCATTAGGAGGATAATTTGAAAACTTCCTGCGTCCTAAAGGATCTCCTTAAGGTAGCTGATTCGATTCCCGGAGATTTCGTTAGCAACACCCTTACTGCGGCAGGACTCATGCCTTTCTGGAAATGCCTGGTGGCTTGGAAAGGCCGTACATTTCGCGTGATAGGCCGCGCTATGGTGGAAAGGTTTTGGGACACAACCAACTCTTTCCATCTATCTGTGGGCGAGATGACGATTACCCCCATAGATTTCGTTATGATCACTGGTCTCCCTTGGGGCGGGCGCGACATAGTCTTCAACGCCAAGATTCTGCCGATGGTTTTGGACTTACTGGGTCCAGTGTCAACGCGTTTAGGCCCAGGTCAGGGTCTATCCAACCTCGCCTATGCGCACTTCGAGGCGGCCATTCGTGATGTCAACTTTCAGAATTTGCCTAGAGATCAACGCCGCTTTATCTTCTTAGCTTATGTTATTTCCGCCACTCTTTTTGCCAACCGGGGAGATAACATTATTTTGACTTGGTTCCGGAATCTCCTGGACTTGAACGAGGTTCGGAACTTGAATTGGGGCAAAGCTGCGTATGCGAATTTCCTCCTCTGGCTACGTCGCGGTGTCAGACTTACGCTGGATGATGATCCAGTTTTCCTCCACGAGTCTCATACCCGCTTTCAGTACGGTCCTGCTTTGTGAAAGGTGCTCGAGGTATGTACCCGAGACTCTTCTCTTTGTAGTTTTGCTACTCTATTGCTATTGCTTTTTTTTTTGACTTTATATTCATGCAGTCATGGGCATACGAGTACATCCTGTCCTTGGGCATTCGCTCTAAGAGAAATAAGACGGTCCCAGCTGCTGAACGCTGGACTACTGAGGGTATTCAAGGGAAAAAATTCCTGCCGGGCAGCCTTGACCATATTCGTCGTGTGTTGGATGACCTCACTCCGGTATTTCTTTATGCCTGACATCTTTATCTTATTTTTGCCTCCATTCTTGAGATGACTCTCTACCTTTTACAGGACCACGTGAACTGGCGTCCATGGGCGGGGTTTGATTTGAGTGGATTGCCCACCCCCTTGCAACAAGTGGAGCACGATACTCGCCTCCGCATCCTGATGGAGGGACCCTCGGGCTTCATATGGTACCTGGGGGAGAGAGCTACGAGGCAGATCCTGGGTGGATATCCTGGCCTCATACACCAGGATCCTCCAGAGCACATGTTCGAGCCTTGGCGAGTCGCTCCGGACGTCTTGAGAGATTGGATTCGCGGTCGTGATTTTGACAATTTCGTGCATGACGTTCCTCAGGAGCATTTCAATGAGGAATTCTAATGCTACTTGAGCTGTCTAGCGCCCCGAGTGGTAGGTAATTCTCACTTTTCTTTATGTTGTGCCTTTGATCGACTCCTAACCATAAAGTCTTGTAGTTGGGGCCCTATGCTATGGCTGCTGAGGTGGAGGCCCAACTGGCGGGAAGAAAGACCGGCAGTTTCTTGGAAGTTGAGACTAGCAGTCAGTGCTCCGCGCTCCAAGAGTTTGAGTGGAAACCGGTAATCCCCCATCTTTTGTTGCTTCCTTTTACCTCATGTGCCAATTATGCATGTGTAACCTTTGTCTTTATTTCCTTTTAGCCATGATGGTCTGTCTTCAGGCAAGTGACCAAAGAATGGAGTACTATGTTGAAATGCGTCAACTGCACATTTACGGGCTCAGGCAAATATCGCGGGAACACCGCCGGGCGTGCTGACATGGAGGCTGATGCTGAGTCTGTTCCTCGGGAACCACCTCGACGCTCTACTACGGGAGTTCCTCGTATCGAGCCCCCACATCGCTCTTCGGCAGGGGAATATTCTTCCTGGGGTCGATCACGGGAGGAGGTTGGTGGGTCCACTCAACCTCCTCTAGCAGCTGTGCCGGAGGGTCGTGGTAAAGGCATCATGGCCGAAAGTCATCATTCTACGGGGTCACATCGTAGCGGTTCTGGTAGCAGAGGCCGTCGACCTTTGAACGAAGACATGGCTCAGATGTCCGTGGAAGAGCATCCTGGCCAAGGGGGGTCACATCACAACGTTGGGTACGGTGGCGATACTCAGCCTCACTCTTACTGGGTGGAGGATGCTTCATAATCGAGTGCTACCAACCGGCCGTCTCACTCCCGTCGTACTCCAACTTCAGTGCGTTCTGCTCGTCGTGGTCGAGAGATTGATGGCTTTCGAGAATAAACTTGCAACTTGGATGAGCACCATGTCTAAGGAAGAAAAGAAAGAGCTCGGAAGATACAAACTGACGAGCTTGTTGAGTCTTCGACAAGTGAGGATTAACCATGATTTTCTTCGTGCGGCGGAGACTTTTTAGGATCCGAAAATGCATGTCTTTCGCTTCGCGTGGAAGGAATTTTGTCCGCTCCCAGAGGAATGGTCCTCGATCTTAGGGACAAATCACTTTGCTCGGCCGACATCGCCTCCAACACCAATGGACACCCCCAAGCAATACAAGGAGCTCTTATGCCTTCCGTCTCGGGTCATCGGGAGTGCGATATTTGGTGAAAAGGTACACTTCCAAACTATCGTCGAATATTTTCAATCTCCCGATACTTTGGAATTTGGTCCCGTGATACGAGTGCGAGCGCTTGTATTATGTCTCCTTGGCGAGTTTTGCTTTTATCATGGCGGCAAAAGAACCGGACCGGCGAATTTAATTCAAATCGTCGACGACATGTCCCGAGGCTACAATCCCGTGCCCCTGATGTTAGCGGAGACCATGACGGGCCTGGATGATCCGAACCCAGAGCATGACTTTCGAAGGAGCCCGCTGCTACTTCAGGTATCCCTTTTGCCACTATCTTATTTTTTTCCTTTTCTACCCCTACTATTTACAAAACCCACGCGAGTTTTCTCTTTTTTTTTCTTTTTTTTTATGTTTGGGAGAATTGGTGTGCAATCCTTAACCCCGGCTAACTGTTGGACAGATCTGGTTAATGGAGCATTTGGGCCTCATCGAAGAACCCCAAACTTCATTGGCGTTGGCGAATTATTGTCAAAGAAAGAGAAAGTCCACCGACCTCTGCTCGGTAATGGAATGGATTGCGTTCTTAAAGGAGCCACGGGAGATCGTATGGTGGATCGAATGGTGGCCCATTTCCGAGTATGTGACCCATGATTTCCGTAATGCCTAAATGTGTCTTGCCGGCTTGATGCACATGACCTTTTATTTCCCGGCGCGAGTGAAGCGCCAGATGGGCTATAAGCAAGACATTCCTGAGCTACTGTGTGAAACTCCCGATCAATTGATGCTTCGAAGTTCGATAATCGAGTCATGGTTGAAGTATTGGGAGAGAAGACCAACTCTCAAATCTTCGCCAAAAATACATGTGTCTCACATCGCAGATGCTGGTTATCATGGATGGCTGATTGCTGCTATTGAGTCTCGCCGTGCTGGGGAAGCGAGACAAAGACAAGCACCCGTGAAGGAAAGTTTGGGTCCTCGTACCTCAGTAAAAGACCGTCTTGGCGCGAGGGACTCAGTAAAAGATAGAACTGGTCCGAGAGTTGATACACGGAAATCAGGCAGGCGGGCCTATAAGCCCAAGGACAAAGAGAAAGCAATTAACGAACCCAGAGACATGTAGATCGACCATGGGACAACTGACAAAGTAGAGAAGATGAAACAAGATTAGAAGATGGATGGAGTGAAGGAACTGAATTTGCTTTGCCAGAATAGTTTTGTATTTAATTATGCCTTTTGAATTTTCTTATGTTACAAATAATGTATTTGCATTTTCAATTAATAAAGGAGAAATATTGTTCACAAATATTGTGCTCTTGCAAACTTTCTTTTCCTTAAGTACATGAGCATTTATTAAATATAACCCAAGTGTCTAAAAATTGGTTTCGCAGTTGCTTGGTGATATTAAGCGTAATATCGCTTTAGCTGCTCCAAATTTGTGGGCTGAATTATATCTTCTCCATCCATGGTAACGAGCTGAGCTGCCCCTCCTGGCAAAATATCCTTAATCATGTAAGGACCCTTCCAATTAGGTTCAAATTTTCCTCTTGGATCCTGTATAGGTGCCCTCATTTCCTTAAGCACCAAATCACCTGCTTGAAGTGAACGACTTTTCACCTTCTTATCAAAAGCTCGAGCGATCCTATTTTGGTATACTTGTACATTATGTAATGCTCTTAATCGCCTTTCATCCATCAACATCAGCTCCTCGAACCTCGCCCTGGCCCATTCAGCTTCTGCCAACTGGCTCTCGGCCACTATTCGTAGCGAAGGGATCGCTACTTCAATTGGTAATACTACGTCCATCCCATACACCAAAGAATACGGTGTTGCCCCCGTGGCAGTTCGTATAGAGTTTCGGTATCCCCATAGGGCAAAGGCTAATTTATCTGGCCAATTCTTGTAAGTGACAACCATCTTCTTGATAATCCCTGACACCGTCTTATTGGTCGCTTCCATAGCTCCATTGGTTTGAGGCCGGTATGGCGAAGACCGATGAGGCTGGATTTTGTAAGTGGCGAGCAAGGCTTCCACCTCCTTTCGAAAGTGGCTTCCGTTGTCACTAATGATCTCATGAGGCACTCCGTATCGACATATGATGTTTTGAAGAATGAATTTGGCCACATGTTTGGATGTGAGTTTGGCAAAAGAGGCTGCCTCCACCCACTTAGTGAAGTAGTCGATGGCGACCAATATGTACTCATGTCCTCCTGTTCCGGTTGGGTGTATCTTGCCAATGATATCAATACCCCATACCGAGAATGGCCACGGAGATGCTGTAGGTTGACGGGGGTTGATGCTGTAGGTTGGCATATTCTTGGCATTTGTGGCACTTTCGAACGAACTCTAAGCAATCTGCCTCCATAGTGGTCCAACAATAACCAGCCCTCTGAATCTTCTTTGCTAACATTCGTCCATTCATGTGGGGACCGCACTCTCCTCCATGTACGGTAGTCATGATCTCCTTGGCACTCTTAGCGTTAATGCACAGCAAATTAATGCCCGTAGGTGATTTCTTGTAGAGTCGATCTTGGATTAAGCCGTATTGTGCTGCTAGAGACCTGACTGCTCGTTGTCCTCGAGCGTCCAACTCAGCTGGATATTCTCCTTTTCGAAGAAAATTGTATATGTCATGGAACCAGTCCTTAGTTTCTTCCAAGTGGCAAACATATGCCGCTCGCATCGCCGCCCACTACTATTGGTAATTGAAGCGTGCCCGATGGTATGGCTATCATTGAAGACAACTTGGCTAGGGCGTCGGCTAGTTCATTGTGATCCCTTGAGAGGTACTGGAAACTGATTTTCTCAAATTGGTCAGCAAGTCCCAAAAGCTTCTGTTGATATGCCATGAGGCATTCATTCCGGACCTTCCATGTATTTTTAGCCTGGTTAATGATGAGGCTAGAGTCTCCAAAGACTTTTACATGGCGTATGCCTAAGGTCAAGGCGGCTTGCAAACCCCTGATACATGCTTCATATTCTGCAGCATTGTTAGTAGCATCGAAGTCCAACTCACAAATACAGGGACATGTGCCCCTTCTGGAGAAATCAATAGTACTCCTATTCCACAGCCCATTTGGTTAGAAGCTCCGTCGAAGTACATTTCCCATGTGATTTCATCAGTGAAATACACGTCCTCATCTGGTAATTCCAAGTGAGTGCTTGGAGGTTCCTTTGACGGAGAAGCGGCTAGGAAATCCGAAACAACACGTCCTTTGATGGATTTCTGAGGCAAGTATAGGAGATTGAACTCCGAAAGCATGACCACCCATCGAGCGATGCGATTGTTGATCGTAGGATGTTCTATGATAAACTTGATAGGATTATTCCCAGCTATGACATATACAGTATGTGAAAGCATATAATGTCTTAACTTCTTGGTGGCCCATACTAGCGCAAGAGCCATTTCTCTATGTCTGCATATCGGCTTTCGTAGTCTAAGAATTTCTTGCTCAAGTAGTAGATGGCGCTCTCTTGACCTTTGGCCTTCTGAGCTAGCATAACCCCCATTGCAGAGCTAGTTACAATAAGGTAAAGGAGTAGAGGCTCATCTGGTATTGGCGGCAGGAGGACTGGAGGATATTGCAAATATTCCTTGATTTTGTCGAAGGCCGCTTGACATTGATCGTCTCATTCTATTTTGCTTCCCTTCTTTAGTTTCTTGAACAAAGGTTCACAAGTCATGGTGAGCTTCGAGATAAACCTACTGATGTATTGGACCCGTCCCAGGAAACCCCTTATCTCCTTTTCGCTCTAGGTGGCGCAACTCTTGAATAGCCTTTATCTTCGTAGGGTCAACTTCAATGCCGTTGGCTAACCACATAGCCTAGCGACTTCCTGCAGGTGACACCGAAGGTGCACTTTGCTGGATTAAGCCGCATCTTGTATTTGCGAAGTCGGAGGAAAAACTTGCGAAGGTTAGGAATGTGTCCTTCCCTTGTTCTTGATTTCACAATCATGTCATCCACGTAAACCTCCACCTCTACATGCATCATATCGTGAAGTAGGGTGTTAGCTGTCCGTTGGTATGTTGCTCCAGCATTTTTGAGACTAAAAGGCATAACCACATAACAGTATGTTCCCCATGGTGTAGTGAATGAGGTTTTCTCCATGTCTTCTTCCGCCATTTTGATTTGGTTATAACCCGCATATCCATCCATAAAGGATAGTAGCTCGTGTCCGCAAGTGTTATCCACTAATACGTCGATGTGTGGTAAAGGGAAACTATCCTTGGGACTAGCTTTGTTAAGGTTTCGAAAATCTACGCACATGCGCACCTTCCCATCTTTCTTGGGTACCAGGACAATGTTAGCAATCCATTCAGGATATTGGACTGCTTTGATGAACTTAGCGTTAAGCTGCTTGATCACTTCTTCCTCAATCTTCTTATCCCATTCAGGCTTGATCCTTCTAGCCTTTTGTCGAACCGACTTTGCGCCAGGAAGCAGAGGGATGGTATGCTCCGTAATTTCCCTATCAATCCGAGGCATATTTTCATAAGACCATGCGAACACATCCACAAACTCCTTGAGAAGCTCTGTCAAGGACACCCGTTCTTGTGCTGTGAGCGAGCTACCTAACTTCAATCCCCGAGGTTGTTCTTCTGTGCCCACATTTATGGTGATGGTGTCTTCCAATACCGCCATTTATGCTCATGTTCATTATAAAATTCTTTTAAGGGTTCATTAAATTTCCGATTATTATTGGCGCAGCAGCTCAGGGAAGAGGGGAAAGAAGAATCAGAGTAAGCAGAAAGGTTCATTTTATTGAATGCAGAAAGGAATACATCGCCAGCAGACTCAAGACCAGACTCACTTGACTCTAGGCCACTAAAACCTGACTCTATGTCCCAGGAATGCACTCTCCTACAGATAAAGCAAAATTATTCTCCTCAGCGTCGACCTACGAGACACCTTAACCTCTCCATCTTCAGCAATCATAAGACTTGGATCAAAGCTTGAGTTAGACAAATGAAGAATAATAAAGATCGGCCAGATTTCTCGGGATGCCTTCTTGTCCAAACAAAGATGCCAAAGATGTTGCTTCCAAAGAAGATGAGTCCATTCTAATGGAGGTCATTTGTCGAGTGAACAAAGACAGTAGCCATATTAATGGAGCAATCATTGAAGACTTCCAGTCCAGCAATTTGAACTCCTTTGTTCTTCAGATAGCATGGCTCAGGAAACCCATAGTAGGGGAAGTCATCACCTTCCTTGACAAATTGTCCATTCAGAGTGAGTGGATAGGGCTTTACTTGGAATAAGGTGGGAGGATTATCCATTTTCTTCTGTTCAATGATAGCCATTTTTGCGATCCTAGCCTCTTTCTCAGTGGGCTTGTAACCTAAGCCAAACCTTCCCTTCTACTTAAAAGTCTTGAATACAGGAGGGATTTTATTCTTTGGATTCTTTCCTAGCGGCATTCCCGGGAAATGTCCTTGTTTCTTGAGCATAGCATGTACCTTGGGGTTTGAGTAGGGATCGAAGTCAAAAGGTGCTTCATCCTTGCTCATCATTGCCACGAGCTCAAAATTGTGAAGTTCTTCGTCCATTGAGTTGTGCTCCACCTCAAAAGTTGACTGTATAGGAGTGAAAACAGCATTGATGGACTCTCCTGAGATAGTGATCACTTGTCCATGAACCAACATCTTTACCTTCTGATGTAAGGTGGATGCTATAGCATTACACTCATGCAGCCAGGGTCTCCCTAGTAGCAAATTGAAGGAGGCTGGAATTTCCAGCACCACAAACTCCATATTCCGTGTGACACTACCAGTAGTAATAGGTAACACTACAGATCCGACTGACTTCCGGGGCGAATTGTCATAAGCTCTGAGTTGTACACCGTTTTCAGCCAGGTGTTGTTGTTGTACTCCCAATTTCTGTGCCGTCCTCCAATGGCACACATTTACAGCTGACCCATTGTCAACCAAAACCAGCGGAATAGTTTTGTTGGAGCATTGCACTGTAAGATACAACGCTTTATTATGAGATGCTCCACCCTGTGGTAGATCTTCAATCCCAAAGGTGATCATTTCTTGTTGGGTAGTCACATGAGCAACCATAGTTTCAGGAGTTGTTGTAGGGGATACCGTGAGTGCTGTAAGTTCATCCAACATCTTCTGCCTATGGGCATGTGAAGTGCATATGAGTTTCCATATAGTAACCTCAGCCCTGGTCTTTTTGAGTTGAGAAAGGAGAGGATCCTCAGGAGAGGTCAGATTGTCATTGCCATTTGTTGGTGTAAGGTTAGGAACAGCCACTGGGATGGTGGTATTCCTATTATTGTTGTGACGGCCAGACTGAGTAAGGAATGCTACGTCATCTGGTTCGTCTTTCTCCATCTATTCTGTCTCAGAATGCTCGTGTTCATCATCCTCATCATTGTCCCAAATACCATGAATAAGTAAACCTTCGGGGAACCCAACTAATTTGGGGACAGGTTGACCTGTTTCTATAATCAAAGCAGAGGGGTCAAAGCTGAAATCTCCACATAAAATAGCATTTGCATGCTCGGGCATAGGATTACTTTGATTGCTTGGTTTCTTGGCAGCTTTTGGCATTGGTAACGTCCCTGCCCTTATCATATCCTCTATCTTGTTCCTTAGGGTCCAACATTTCTCAGTGTCGTGACCTCGGCATCGGTGATAGCGGCAGAATTGGTTGACATCCCAATTTCTGCCTTTGATTTCTGGTTCTTCCTTCGGTAAGGGCAAAACCAGGATACCCTTCTTAACCAGACGGTCGAGAGCCTGAGAATAAGGAACATCCAATGGCGTATAATTCTCATATTTCGGTACGTAAGGCCCCTTGCGCTGGATAGAGTTACTCTCCATGATTTTAGGAGGGTGGCTAGCCGCACTAGTAGCCTCCTGTTGGAGCTGGACCCTTTCCATCGAGGCGAAGTTGTCTTATCATTCTGCATGGCTTCTAATTGGACACAGATGTCCTTCAGGTAATCAAAGTCTTTGAGGACATGATATCCCAAGTGCTTCGATAGGCTACTCTTGAGTCCTTGCTTAAAGGTAGACAACTGCAGACGGAGAGGAATTGCCTCGTTGATGTGGGACAATTTTGTGTGCCACCTCTCGAAGTAATCCATAAAGGATTCATCATCCCGTTGCTTAGCAGTTAGATCATCCACTGTAGCTTGTTTCTTCTGGATGCGTGTGTAGTGGTGGATGAATGTTTTGAACAATTCGATCCAATTGGCTTTGATTTGGGGTAACAGAGCGTGATACCATACCTTTGCTTCTCCATCTAGAGTGGATGGGAAGACAGTAGAGTATAGGTCAACATCGATTCGATTCAAGGGCGCCAGCCTCATGAACTCCTCTACATGATGAATAGGGTTCTCAGAAGGTTTGAATCTAATATTCGGCACTTCAACCTTGTCAGCTATCTTCAAAGTTGGCTGAACAGGTAATGGAACTTCTAAGTACTTGTCAGCAAAAGCCAGCACAGAGCTCATTGCCTTGGTGAGGTTTTCTAACTTCTGCTCAAGAGCCTTAACAGCGGGATCTCTTGTAGGTACTTCAGGTATTAGCCTTAGTCTTAGATATCCCTATTCCTCCGGAATCTGGGGATACCTTGATGATCTCAGGTTCAGACTCATATCCCTGCATTTCTTCATCATCCTCTTCAGCATTCAATCCTAACTTGGTGTTGATCTTAGTGATGGCCTGCAGCATGCCGTCCATCACTTGTTGTTGCTCATTCAACCTTTTGCCCATCTTCTGCTCTTGCTCTAGGGAATTAGCAAAGACTAGACCCTGTATCTTGGTGTAGAGCTCGTCCAAATGCTTCGTGATGTTAGCTTCAGTGCTTTGGACCGGGATTTCTTAGAATTGCTCTCCAGACATGGTGCTGTTGTTAGTTGTAGATGGATCGTAATGTGGGTTTGGAATCAAACGACCAGTTCGCGGATCTCGAATGCGGGCTCGGAGTCGATCACCAATGATGCCTGCATGGAAATTCAAAATTAGAACACTCAATGACATACCCTGACACATACTACCCGATGCATGCATGCCCTAAAGACTTATATGATCCTACTGATTCGACACATATATGCTGACGTAAGGGACTCACCCACTTTTTGGGAGTGCATGACCTAACTCTATATGGACCTATGGACATAACATTATAAAGGGCCGCACAAAGCCAAACACAGCGAGCAGGTCCTAAATCGATAGGTTCAAGTCAGTGTTTCTCAATTCGGATGGGCCCAAACCACGGCCGACCGTTTTAAGGAAAATCCATAACTTGGGCCTACTAATTCAGACAGCTCAAACCATAATGACTATTATGCGGACTAGAATAATACTCAACAAGACCAACGACCCACTGTTTTTTTTTTCTTTTTTTTTATTTTATTTTACTTTTTTTTATTTTAGTCGAGGAAAATGGATATTGTAAAGGATTGAATAAAGTCAACAATAAGCGAGTCATAATTAATTTGTGAGCCTAATCAACAAATCCAATATGGTTGGGCCTAACAACGGGCCGGCCATAAATGCGGTGGATTTATTAATTAAATCGACAAATTAATTTTCTCGAGCTTAGTGATTATTATACAATCTAAAACGATATCCGTTAACTTTGTTAGACTACTTAATTAATTTTTGGACCTTTGTCAAGAGAATTTCGTAAAGGGCCATATAATATCATCAAAGGTGAGTCGATTTTTTATTTATTAATTAAGATAATCACTCTTCAAACACAAATGGGCCTTCCACTTGGGCTAACCATGATGCCTTTTGAGTTAATTATTCTAATTAATAAATAATCATTTTCTCAACCCAATGAATTTTATATGGACTAGAACGAAACCTCTAAACTAGGGTCAACCCTAAAACAAAAGGAAAAGGGTAAGGGGTAGCACATAGCACATAACATACAGCATGAGGGGATATCCTAAACCAAAGTTCTATATTCATGGATTTTTCTATGGTCAGATTACATGGCCTACCGCACGTTTTCATCTCCGTGCTCCATACCCTTAGGTAAGGAGTGTGAGGTATTGCTCAAAGAAATTCAAGGTAGCCCTTTGAGTGTAACGCGGGGAGATAGGGGACCAAATGCTTGGCGATGTAGGGTGCATCCCACAAGTAGTAGCCCGCCCGCTCTCGAGGGAATCACCTAGGTATAACTTAACCGTCACCTTTGTGCTAACGTGTCAAAAGACGCGATTAGTGGCCCGGTATGCAAAGGATGCCTAAAAAGAATTATAAAATCGCGAAAATAATCAACTTCTCCCTTTTACTATTTCAAATTAATTCAATTTTTTCAAGTTTTACCCTCTTTTTAAGTTTAAGTCCCCAGTGGAGTCGCCAATCTGTAGGACCCTGGGAAAAGTGAGACCACTTTTCTCCGTGATGCGCTACTTAAACGATAGGGAGCCGACTAAGGTTGCTTAATCCTTAAATAAGAATATTTTTGTTTTATGAAATTCATTTTCGGGATGGTGAAATTTTATTTATTTTACAAATCCATTTTTTTTATTATTTAAACACTTGAAATTACACAAAAAAATATATTAATAATGATTCAAAATCGGCCCACACCACATTCTGGCCCAAAAGGAAGCACGAGGACTGCTGGAACCAACAAAACCTGCGCGGGTTTTGATGGCTCTTGGGCCGGGCCGCCTGTTTCCCTCGGGCCAGAGAACATGAGTTTGAAATAATAAAACCCGAGTGAGTTTTATTAATTCCTACGCATTTTCTCTCAATTTTCCACTTTAAATTGGGTGTGAGGAAAGATATTAAATCATTTCTTAATTATTTTTATGTAAATTTCAATTTTAAATAATTGAACGAATTATAAAAAGAATAAAGAGTCGTCAGCCGATTTAAGGAAACCGACAAACCGTAAAAATAATAAAAATAACTCTGGTCTACGAAACCCGATTCTAAGTTCGGGGGTAAGGTTACGAATTCAAGAATTGTAAGAATTTTCGAATCCGCCTGTTAGAAAACAGACTCTACTAAAATCGACATTAAAATGAAAATAGAGCGGGGAGAAGTTTAATTAATTTCGCAACTTTATATTCTTAACATGCATTATAAAACAAGGTTTTTTATTTACAAAATATGCACCAGTAATGGAAATGAAATATGAATTACATAATTAAAATAATAATAACGAAAGAAACATAGGGCGAACCTCGTTGGTTTAGAAATCCGAATGCGCCGATCAAAATCTTGACTTCCTTTGACTTGGTGGATGAAAGGATGAGTATGAGAATGATAGAAGGGTAATATACGGATAATGATGTGATGAGAATTTGGTAGAGTAGGAGGATGATAATAAGAGAATGGATAATAGAGAGATTTTAAGAGAGTGTAGTAGGTAGGATTATGATAATCGTTGGTGAAAATGAATGGAATGGAGGGGGTATTTATAGGTGGGTGAGGTGGTGCTTAGGAGGGAAATGGAGGGGACACATCCCTTGGATCATGCCCTCCATCTCCATGCAACCAGATAACCCGCGCGGGTTATTAGAAGTCAAGGTGAAGTCAATGCATGTGAGCTAAAATCAGGGGCTTTTGCATGGGATTTTGGCGCTGGATTCTGAAATGAAGCCCCGCGCGGGCTTTATAAACCTTCGGCACGGATCGCTGACATGGCATGGCAAAACGGCGCGTTTTGGGCGAAGAAACCCCGCGCGGGTTTTGAACCCTGGACCGGGGCGCGCCTTGGGCCTGCCTTGGGTCTGGGCCTTCCTCTTCGAATAAAACCCGTGCGGGTTTTACTGTTGGATTGGTCCGCTTCTGTTTTGTTTGCATTGCTTGCTATATTGGCCCAACGATGCATCCGGCCTTCAATATTTTATTCTCACTTTTGATAAGTCGGGATTATATCGATGCAAATCCTGGTGTCTACACATAGATAGAGAGTAAAAAAAAATGAAGATTAATGAGAAGAAGAAACATTACAGAAATAATTGTAAGGGTGATTTAGGCTCATCAGAAGGACTCATCTTCTTGACACCATGGGGTCTCAATTGCCTTCTAAAAGGTGCTGCCATCAGGGGGTGAAGGGCACGAACCCTTTTGCAGTCTCCTAGTGGGTTCATCATTACGTTGAAGCTTGAGCAAGATACCAAGCTTTTGATTGGTATTTCTTGAGCTTTCTACTTGTTGTCCATTAAAGAGGGAGTTATGGTGCATACATGAGATCTTTTTTAGGGTGAAAGACAGAAGGAGGATGACTAAGATCATGAGTTCAGAAAAAATTTTTATGCTAATTAATGACAGGAAAACTCTATAGATCTCAAATTCGAAGAACATAATGCAAGTGACTAGAAAATGAATAAATGAGAGGCAACTGAATATTGGAATATAAATTTTTGATAAAGGACACAAATACCCCCTATTTACTGTTCATTGGAATAGTGCCTTTGGTTACTGTTCATAGCTACAGTACTGTGAACAGTAAAGTGCGATTTTCACCCTTTAAGTATACTGATATCTTAAAATGAATATCCTTATCAAGGAACTTATATTATTTATTTTATTGTTATAGATTTCTTTTAATAATATTATTTTTCTGTATAAAGTCATGTCATTATTATTTTTATACATAAGTTCAAATAAGAGGTTATCAAAAAAAGCTTGTTGATATCTTTGTTATGTTATTTAAAAACTAAGACTTGCATTGTTATTTTGAGAAGACGATATTCATTAGACAAAATTTTAATTATAACGGTTTTATTTTATAATATATGTTGAGTTTTTATTTTATAAAAATACATTTAATAAAAATTTTATTAAAAATAGGTTTTATTTGTGTTTTTTGGTTAAAGAAATAAATACAATATATAATGTGTTATATGTGCAAATAGTTAGCTATTAATTGCACTTTGGATTCATGGACATATCAATCCACAGAAGCATATTAAAGCCACTCAATATGCCATACAAGCATCCTATGTGTCGATCATACATTGCTTGTAATCAACTTTTAATATATTACTTAGATAAAAAAAATCGTAGAAGTCATTACATGCTTCTTGTGTCTATAAACATAAGCATACTTATACGAATCTAGTAATCAAAATACATCACATATATTATTACTTGAGAATAGAAAGAGTTTAACTTTTCTTGGAGGATGAAACAATTATAAATTTCAGAGATGCTAATATATTGTGGAAAATAATGTTATTTCTAGCCAACAATAAAATAACATATAGGAAAAATTACTCTCTGGTGTTGAACACGCGTAGGACTTTCCATTGAAATATATTTCTTAGAATAAGGTGCTGCCATCAATTAAACCACATTTAACCAAGAAAATATTTACAGTTTGGTTCTTTATATAGGTCCATTAAGTCATCATTGCCTAGATATATAGTAGATGTCAGCTGTTTAAGTTTTATAGATTTTTTTGTTTATTTGTGAACTAACTATCGTCGTCACAAAATATACTCATGGAATATTAACCTAGCATTTATTCAGATCATAACCCAGAACTTACTGGGTTTACCACCCTCACTTCCTAGGTTAACCATTATCAACCCCTTAACTACATGCCTCATCTAATTTTAACCTAGTTGAGGTCTATTGTGGTTAGACCTGGTAATTTTGACCCGACCCGAACATGCTCGAAATTTCTGGGTTTTGAACATGATTTTCTCAACTAAACCTAAAATACATAGAACCGAAAAGTTATTGGGTCAAACCTAACCTGCCCGTTTGACCCGGAATTTTTTTTGAAGTTCAACTTCATTAGAATTTGTGACTTTTCATTGGAACTTTTAACTATTAAACTGTAAGCACAACTCATTTATTTATTATTTCTCTAGTTTAAGTGAAAACAATTACAATAACCTATCGTTACTAGAAGATAATCATATTTATTTTATGTATATTGTTCAAAAAGTAGTTTTTATAGACCATTTTTTAAAAGAAAAAATAGAAAAAGGTCGCAATTATAACCTATTGGGTAGACCCAAAATCGAAATACATTGCCCGTATTTATCCGAACCTGAAATACACTCGACCCATATTCACCCGAAACTGATATACACCCGACCTGAAACCCGCTCGCTCGACCTGAAACCCGCCCGCCTGCCCGAATTGACAAGTCTGGTCGTGATTAACATATACTCAAATTTATCTCTCTCATACCCTGTGTCGATCACTAACATTTGAATGCAGATGCTCATGCCGTGTTAACCCGTCAGTTGTTCAGATTAACCTAAACCTTCCTGGGTTTACCACCCTCATTTCCTGGGTTAACATGCCATTAGAAGTAGCGTTTTGGATTATTTTAAAGTAAATTTCAAATCCTTGATTGTATGTTTTTTTTACTTGTTGTTTAGGGTTTCATGGAAATGTTTTCTTGCTGACAGAGAGGCACAATTCGATCTACAATGGAGACACATGAGCATAAATCAAACAACATGTATGTTGTTTAGGGTTTGTGTAGTTTGAAATTTCAAATTGAAAGTTTTGGTTATGTTTGAGTATGGTGAGTGTTATTGTTTTGCCGAAAGGTTGGAGGGAGAGTTGTATGTTAAAGCGGATTTGTGAGAAAGCAAGGGTGGACATCAAATGGTGTAAGAGTGGGCATTAGCTTCCGTGGAAATGGACATCATGACGATTGGTGGCCATTATTTTCCTTGTAGTTGATGGGCACATTTGGGGTTTAATGTCCACATTCGCTCTGTTTGATGTCTAATTTTACAATATAAAGTTTTTGTATTCTCTAATATAAAGTTATTGAGATGTCCACTATTGAAAAGGTTATGTCCCATGTTGTTATACTTGATGTCCATAATGATAATATTGGATATCCCCTGTTGTTATACTTGATGTCCACAATTATAATGCTTGATGTCTCCTAATGTTATAGTTAATGTCCATAATGATAATGTTTGATGTCCATTGTTGTTATACTTGATGTTTATACTAATAATGTTTGATGCCCACTCTTGTTATACTTGATGTCCACAATGGTAAAGCATGATGTCACGTGCTGTTATACTTGATATCCATAATGATAATGTTTGGTGTCCCATGTTGTTATATTTGATGTCCACAATGATAATGGTTGATGTCCCCCTATTGTTATACTTGATGTCCATAATGATAATGATTAATGTCCCCAACTATTATACTTGATGTCCACACTAATTAAATGCTAGCCAGCACAATCATACATTCAAGAACGAATCAAGAATCGACAACCTCTGACTCCTATCGCCCTTTCGATGCTAAATAGAATTATTCTAGACAACCTAATCAACAACTTTCGTCTGCCTTTTACGTTAAAAAGAATTGAAGGTCTCAAAAAGTCAGGTTATCTAATGATTCCCTAGTTCACTACTCCTTTCTCAACTTTCGCAAACCTAGGTAGACAGGTTGGTAGTCATATTATCCTAATTCACCTTTCAATACTTCTCAGATTAATCTCAAACTTACAAATATTCAAGGCCTTAAGAAAATTCATAAACATGGAAAACACAACCTTCTATTGATTCTAATCAAGAATTCATGCACAAACTAATAACATTGAATCAAACTACATTGCTTCGGGTTGCAAAACCCTAGAATTCAAGGAAACTACTCACTCATGTTAAAGAAAAAGTACAACACAAGTTCCAAACATCACGATTAATTCTCAAGACAAAGAAGGAATCGAGAAGAAATATAATTCCAAAAAATACAAACGTTGAGTCTTTCGATCCCAAGGTGGTGTCTTCCTTGCGAACGTCGATAATTTCTTCTTGATTCTTGATCTTGGACCTTCTTGAATTAATCTTGATCTAGGTCTTGATGGAGTAATTGATGAGTAATGGGATTATTAGGGTTTTATCTTGTTTTCTCTCTTGAAGGGAGGATAGGTTGAATAGATTAGTGTGTATCCCCCTGAATGAATGACGCATGAATTATAATAACCGTCACATGTTACTCTCTTTCTTGCGAGGCACGGCCATCCACAGCATGCCACGGACCGTGGCCATTGCCACGATCTCCCCGTGATACACGTTGCCCCCTACTTTCCTTCTTTCCTTTGCTTTGTGGCCTGGGCGATTGAAGGGGGAACGAATGATATGAGTTTTCTCCCACTTCTCGCTTCTTTGATTGGACCGGCTCAAGGATGGGCTGAATGACATGAGTTGAAATTTTTTCACCTTCCTCCCTTGTCATTGGGCCGCAAGGTTAACCGAATCCAATGAATTGGTCCCCTCTTCCCTCTTTTGCAATTGGGCCGAAACGAATTGGTTGGGCCAATTAAAAGAATTGCCCTCCACTTCTCTCATCTATTACTGGCCGCATGAATTTAATTGTTGATCCCCACTTTCCTTTCTTCTCATTGGACCAAGTGGAATGAATTAATGAATTGGTTGAATGAGTGATGGAGTAATTGCTTCCCACTTCTTGCTTTGGTAATTGGACCGAGTGAAATGCTGATCCAATTGAATTTAGTGCCTCCCTTCCTCTCTTCGTGATTGGGTCATGTTAATGTCTGAATGAATAAAATGAACTCCCTCACTTCTTGATTGGGCCGCCTGAAAGATAAGCCCACGAAATAAAATACTGCTTCCGGACCGTGGCATGTACCACGGGCTGCCCGTGGTACCCACTGTCTAGACGTTCTTTGCTCTTTTCCGTCCCAGATTTGCATTGCGGTCTGGGTTTGACATGTAGAGACTCGTGGTGTATTCACGCTTGCCATAAGTTGAGAGAAAATTGGTGTTTTGGCCTTAAAACTTACAAATTCACATCAAAAAACAATAACACCAAGTGTAGTAGGGAAATCAGAATAAAAATAATGATTTACACTCAAAACTATCCCTAATTCTCTATTGAAAACCCACAAAAATATAGTCATAAAACACTATTATCAAATCCCCCCATGCTTACTCCTTGCTTGTCCCCAAGCAAGTACAAGACTCAAAACTAGATGAAAGGACTTAAAAACAAATTAAACACACACCTCCTCTAATATAAGGGCAATGTAAGAGTATCAAAGCAAGCATACACAAAAGGACTCTCTAGCGAGAATAAGATTCAAATTGAAACAAAAAGTTCTGTTCAAAATAGAATCACAAGTCAAGAAGTAACACAACCAATCCATCACAACTCAAATGCAATCTATTTCCATTCACATGCTTGGCGAACTAGTTGGGATCGGTAGGACCTCACTTTAGGGTATGTGGATCACTCCCCTCGTGTGTTTGCAAGAGATATAACGGTTCGCTCAAAACCTTTAACCAATGTAAACAAACTACCATAAGCTTGACAAGAATCTCAATTCTCTACTGCTATAGACAACATGTACAAATGTTAATCATGAGGACTTTGGAGGGTTGTAACGGGGCTTGGGTGTAGGGTAAGGAGGGAAATAGTTTGGGAAATGAGGAGCTAAATAGCCAAGAACCTACAGAGCAACATTCCCAAAACATAAAGCATAACGCCTCTTACATCACACCGCAATTAGGCTCAAATATACATCCCGCATTGAATTAAAAAGCAAGGGAAGAGTCAATATAAGCAAGAAAACCCCATGTTATTCACCTTATTCTTCAAAGCTTTTCTTTTCTTTTTTTTTCTTTTTTTTTCCTCAATAAGATTAATTCTTTTTTTTTCTTTGGTGAATAGCATGGTTATATAAAGATGGACTATTTTCCGTAATTATCAACATGATTTCCCTCATCAAGTACTCACAACCAACAAAAAGACTACAAAACTGCCCCCAACTGAATCGCTGCTCCACTAACTTGGCTAGAAGGATATGGGATTAAGAACAGGAAAATGGTGCGCAATATAGGTGAAACAGACAAGACAGGAAAATCTGCGCAAGGGCTAGCAAAAAGAGGTCAAAATGTCGGGTGGCTTTTGGCTTTGTGGCTATAAGATGGGCCTCAATCATATTAACACAATGCACAAGTCAAATGCAGTTTCAAAGAAAGTCAAGTCAAGTTCTAGAGATGCAAACATGGTAAGGTCACGCTCACAAGAAGATGAGACTATAAAAATGATAATCTTTTAGGCTTAAAGAGTCTCACAGGTTAATCTACCACAATCACTACAACTAGTTCCTTTGATGTACTAAACACAAGAACTTCACTATCATGCACAAGAATCATTCAAGATTAAATGAATCACAAACAAGACAAGCAAACCTAAGTCAAACAAGCAACCAAGTTTCTTTTATCATCAAAATAAAGCCAAATTTTCCTAAGTATACGCTAGCAAAGATAATCTAAACATACACCTTAAAGTACTCAACATAGGAGGGTTTTTTCGCAATAAAAATAAAATAAAACCTAATAAAGCAATTAAATGCTTGGGTTGCCTCCCAATAAGCGCTAGTTTAACGTCTTTAGCTAGAGGAAACTCACCTCAGTCCGGAGAATGCTCCACATCATAGTCGAAGTCGAACCCACCAGCAATGGTCGAACTGCTTTCCTTCCTCGGCAATGGAAGGCATCTTTGAATCAAACCTGCAAAACTTTCTCAACCAATCCTCATTAGTAGCATAAGGCCTGTCCTTGGTGATGTTAGGTTCGGGTTCAACAACTTGTACCCAATCCATCGCGTCACCAAGTACATAGCTCTCAGGAAATACATCATCAGACTCATCATTCCCAATCACATCAACACCACAGCAAGAAGAAACATTTTGAGGCATATGTTCACAAAATAGATCAAATTCAACCTCATGCTTCCCAAACTTAAAGCTCATTTTTCCCTTTCTAACATCTATTACGCACCCAACAGTGGCAAGGAAAGGTCTTCCCAAAATAATTTGGGTATGGGTGTCCTCGGCCATATCAAGAATCACAAAATCCACAGGCACATAATAGTCTCCTGCCTTAAGAGGAAAGTCCTCTAAAATACCCATAGGGTACTTAACAGAACGATCAACCATTTGCAGTGACATGGCGGTAGGTCTAAGCTCTCCTAAGTTCAGCCTCTTATAAAGGGAATAAGGCATCAAGCTTACACTTGAGCCCACATCACATAAAGCTCGGTCGATGTTCATGGTTTCTAGGCCACAAGAAATAGTGAAGCTCCCAGGGTCTTTAAGCTTTGGAGTGAGCTTATTCAAGACCACATAAATACACTCCTCATTCAATGCAATTGCCTCACAGTCGTCTATTTTTCTTTTCTTGGAGAGAATCTCCTTCAAGAATTTAGCATACAAATGCATTTGGGACAAAGCATCAAGAAAAGGAACATTCACACTCAACTTTTTAAGCGCACCAAGGAATTTCCCAAATTGAACATCAGTCTTAGACTTAGCAAGCGTAGAAGGGAATGGAATAGGAGGTACATAAACTCAAGGTGGTGGTAATGGTGGTTGTTGAGGGATTTCAGCACTACCCTCATTGACGGTCTCTCTCTCATGGTCTTTCTCCTCCTCACTCTCTTTCTCAGCACTCCTCTCACCCAAATCCCCCGCATGCTTAGCATTTGGCCTCTCAGGTCCCTCTCTGTATCCCACTCCTCAAGACTATAGCATTACAATGCTCCTTAGGGTTAGGTATGGGTGGTCCAGGAGGGTTGGTGGAAGTACCAAACTGAATAGCTATCTGGTTCTCAAGCATTTGGTTGTGGGTGGATAAAAGGTCAACCTTAGTGGCTAAAGTTTTAGTCACCTCATCTTGTCTTTGTTGATGCTCGAGTAGGTCTTTCACCATAGGCTCTAAGTTGGGATTTTGAGGGGATTGGTAGGGTTGAGCAGGAGGTCTTTGTCCTTGTGGGTGACCCATTTGGTTTCGGTAAAAAGGATTAGAGTGGGGTGTCAAACCGGAGTTGTATGTGTTGGAGTAGGGGTCGAAGAGGGGTCTATGGGTAGGATTACCAACAAAGTTGGCTTGGTCAGGTTGCGCATTACTACCCACCCCATTAGGACAATATAGAGTCCATGCTCAAAAGAGTAACAGGAAGCACATTGGGGAGGAGGGGAAGCATTCACATGCATTCTTTCCATCTTTTCATTTATAGCATCAAGTTTAGCAGATAATAATGTAATAGCATCGACAGAATAGTTACCTCCCGTTCTCGTGGAACGGGGTCTCGACCACTGGTGGCAAGGATCGTCGCTCTCAGATTGTCGTCCACCCCATTGAAGAAGACTTGGATGGGAACCCATGGCTCGAAACTAGACCTGTCAATTCGGTCGCGCGGGCAGTTTCGGGTCGGTCGTATATCGGGTTCGGGTAAATACGGGTCGGGTGTATTTCGGGTTCGGGAAAATACGGGCGGTGTATTTCGGTTTCGGGTCAACCCAACGGGTTATGATTGCGACATTTTTCGCTTTTTCTTTTTAAAAAATGGCCTCTAAATACTACTTTTTGTACAATATACATAATAAAATATGATTATCTTCTAACAACGATAGATTATTGTAACTATTTTAACTTAAATTAGATAAATAACGAATAAATAAGTTGCGCTTATAGTTTAATAGTTAAAAATTTGAATGCAAAATCACAAATTTTAATAAAGTTCAACTCAAAAAGTTAAATTTTCGGGTCAAACGGGCGGGTCGGGTTTGACCCGCTAATTTTCGGGTTCGGTATACTTTGGGTTTAGTTGAAAAAATCGTGTTCAAAACCCAGAAATTTCGGGCGGGTTCGGGTCGGGTTATCGGGTCGGGTCAGAAATTGTCAGGTCTACTCGAAACCATGCTAGGGGCATTGGTAAAGCAACTCCTTCAATCGCTCCCATGCATCATATAAATTCTCTTCCGTCTCTTGGGAGAAGGTGGAGATCTGGTTCCGGAGGCTCGTTAACTTGCTTGGAGGGAAGTATTTAGCAAGAACGCACTCGCCAACTGATCGAAAGTTGTGATGGAGTTTGGTGGTAGGGAATCCAGCCACTCCCATGTTCGGTCCTCCAAGGAAAATGGAAATAGTCTCAACTTGATTGCGTCCGGCGAGGCTCCATTGGCTTTGAAAGTGTCGCATGCTTGTCGGAAGATACGAAGGTGACGGCGATTAGGATCCTCGCTCGAGAGACCATGGAAGGGCGTAGCACGCACTAGGCTGATGAGAGAATTCTTCAGCTCAAAATCGCTCCCCACTTCAAGTAATTTGATGGCAGTGGGTGGGTTTGTGACGTTCGGAGTCACATAATGGCCGAAAGTTATCGGTGGGTCTTCTCCGGCCATCTCAGATTTCTGCGCGGGTGTTTCTTTTCTAGCTTCTTCTAGTTTCTGCCTCTTCCTCCGGTGAAAAGTCCTCTCTATTTCTGGATCGAACTCGAACTCCGAAGTCTGCTGCATACACCAAAGGATCCTAGCAAAACAAAAACAAGAACACCAACGTAGTGACACAAGAAAATCAAGAAAATCAAAGAAAAAGCAAAAGAAAACAGAAAAATAACTTAGTCAACCTAAGAGGGTTCGTTTACCGACTGCTAGGGACAGAGTTCCCGGCAGCAGCGCCAAAAACTTGACAGGGCCGCAAGCGCACGGTGTACGTAGTAGCACGTCAAGGTCGATCCCATAGGGACTCAATTAGCAGCTCAATAAACTAATCTCTATCACGATTGCTAAGCTAATCAGGTTTTAGGTTTTTGAAGATTTTAGAAAACTAATTAAACTAATAAAGCAAGGAAAAATAAATCAAAGGTTCTATAAAGAGAAAAAGATTTCCAGGGAGATGCTAACCTAACAACGATTTCGATAACTAAAACCTAGCCAACACAATCATACATTCAAGAACGAATCAAGAATCGACAACCTCTAAATCCTATCGCCCTTTCGATGCTAAATAGAATTATTCTAGACAACCTAATCAATAACCTTCGTCTGCCTTTTAGGTTAAATAGAATTGAAGGTCTCAAAAAGTCAGGTTATCTAATGATTCCCTAGTTCACTACTCCTTTCTCAACTTTCACAAACCTAGGTAGACAGGTTGGTAGTCAAATTATACTAAATTCACGTTTCATTACTTCTCAGGTAAATCTCAAACTTACAAATATTCAAGGCCTTAAGAAAATTCATAAACATGAAAAACACAACCTTCTATTGATTCTAATCAAGAATTCATGCACAAACTAATAACATTGAATCAATCTACATTGCTTCGGGTTGCAAAACCCTAGAATTCAAGGAAACTACTCATTCATGTTCAAGAAAAAGTACAACATAAGTTCCGAACATCACGATTAATTCTCAAAACAAAGAAGGAATCGAAAAGAAATATAATTACGAAAAATACAACCGTCGAGTCTTTCGATCCCAGGGTGGTGTCTTCCTCGCGAACGTCGATAATTTCTTCTTGATTCTTGATCTTGGACTTCTTGAATTAATCCTGATCTTGGTCTTGATGGAGTAATTGATGAGTAATGGGATTATTAGGGTTTTATCTTGTTTTCTCTCTTGAAGGGAGGATAGGTTGAATAGATTAGTGTGTATCCCCCTGAATGAATGACGCATGAATTATAATAACCGTCACATGTTACTCTCTTTCTTGCGAGGCACGGCCATCCGCAGCACGCTACGGACCGTGGCCATTGCCACGGCCTCCCCGTGATATACGATGCCCCCTACTTTCCTTCTTTCCTTTGCTTTGTGGCCTGGGCGATTGAAGGGGGAACGAATGATATGAGTTTTCTCCCACTTCTCTCTTCTTTGATTGGACCGGCTCAAGGATGGGCTGAATGAGATGAGTTGAAATTCCTTCATCTTTCTCCCTTGTCATTGGGCCGCAAGGTTGACCGAATCCAATGAATTGGTCCCCTCTTCCCTCTTTTGCAATTGGGCCGAAACGAATTGGTTGGGCCAATTAAAAGAATTTCCCTCCACTTCTCTCATCTATTACTGGGCTGCATGAATTCAATTGCTCACCCCCACTTTCCTTTCTTCTCATTGGACCGAGTGGAATGAATTAATGAATGGGTTGAATGAGTGATGGAGTAATTGCTTCCCACTTCTTGCTTTGGTAATTGGACCGAGTGAAATGCTGATCCAATTGAATTTAGTGCCTCCCTTCCTCTCTTCGTGATTGGGTCAAGTAAATGGCTAAATGAATAAAATGAACTCCCTCATTTCTTGATTGGGCTGCTTGAAAGATAAGCCCACGAAATAAAATACTGCCTCCGGACCGTGGCATGTATCACGGGCTGCCCGTGGTACCCACTGTCTAGACGTTCCTTGCTCTTTGCCGTCCCAGATTTGCATTACGGTCTGGGTTTGACATGTAAAGACCCGTGGTGTATTCACTCTTGCCATAAGTTGAGAAAAAATTGGTGTTTTGGCCTCAAAACCTTCAAATTCACATCAAAAAACAACAACAACAAGTGTAGTAGGGAAATCGGAATAAAAATAAAGATTTACACTCAAAACTATCCCTAATTCTCTATTGAAAACCCATAAATATAGTCATAAAACGCAGTTATCACCCCTACTATTATATTGATGTCCCCTACTGTTATACTTCATGTATGATAATGTACTTGGGTTTATTTTAAGAGTGACATGATTTGACGTCATTTTCTGTGTTGAAAATTCATGCAATTGATGTTCATCATCATTATAATTGATGTCATGACATGTTTCATTTGATGTTCATTTTTATTGTACTTGATGTCCTCATATGTTGCATTTGATGTCCATTATTATCCACGTTCTCACTTGTTGTGTTTGATGTAGGAGTGGAGTTCATTGTCTGGATGCCGATAAGACTCCCCGAGGTTATGCATTTGATGTTCTCACTGCAATCATGAAGGAGATTTCCAACACTGGGAAGTCTAGGCCATCTTTCTCATTGTCACTCGTCTACATCTGATGTTGTTTATGGGCTGTGTCTTGCTGATTAGAATTCTATGTCATCTTTCTCATTGTCTCTTGTTAGATGTCATGTTATAGGAATGGTGTTGTTTTGAACAAATAATATACTATCTTGTAGTTTTTACATACTTTTGATGATCATTATCATATAACTTGATGCATTTTTGCCATCACATAACTTGATGTCCTACTTTTGTCCCAAATTGTGAGTGACAATACTCATCTTTTAGATGATGTTCATCATCATGTGTTTGGATGTCCTCATCTATTATTGTCGATGTTCATTTTTGAATGTATTGTTGTCCTTTTGATGTTTTATATTTGTCGCAAGGCATACAAAAATGAGTTGCGACTATAACCAATCTGGATATCAAAGGTTCAAAGCACGTGTTAATGAACATCTCTTGAAATGTAAGTAACCAACTAATTACTACAAAACATCAAAAAGACATCAAGGCATACAAAAATGAGCATCTGCTATAACAAATGTGGACATCAAAGCATGTGATAATTAACATCTCTTGAAAAATTAGAAAACATCTTATTACTACGAAACATCAAAAGGACAACAAGGCATACAGAAATGAGCATCTGTTATTATAAATGAGCATATCAAAAACGCGTGATAATGAACATTCCCTGGACGATGAGTATCGTTACTCATATTATAGAACTTTAAACACATTATATTATAAATACATATATGTTCGATGTAGTATCAAGATCCTCAAAACCTATGACCTATTACATATTCAGGACTACAACCTAATACTAATCAACGTCATCATATGCAGGTGAGTGGCTTTGTTCGGTTCCAATGAGCAGCTTTTTAAAACACTTCATCCTTTAACTTGTCCTTCTCAGTTGGCTCCTCTTTATGCTTGCTATGAATGACATGGTCAGCCTTCTGCATTTTTGTTGTGCATCTTGGCTGGTCCACATCTTGTTGTGTCGTGCCTTCAACATTTGATTGGATTGCTCGGACCCAATACAATCCACAACAAGATTATAAGGAAGACATCAAGTTACATACCAAGTAGACAATAAGTTAAACTATGATGAACAACATATGAATGACATCAACAACAACAAGATCATACAAGGACATCAATTCACATACCCAGTGGACATCAAGTTACATACCAAGTGGACATCAAGTTATAATAAAACGAACAACAAGTATAACAAGCGAGGACATTGAGTTAAATGAGGGTGAACATCATATGAATGACATCAACAACAATAAGATCATACGAGGGAATCAAGTTACAAATCTAGTTGCCATCAAGTTACATACCAAGTCAACACAAGTTAACCGAGGATAAACATCATATGAATAAATTCAACAACAAAAAAATCATACGGGACATCAAGATATATACCAAGTGGACATCAAGTTACATACCAAGTGGACATCAAGTTATAATAAAATGAACAACAAGTATAATTACAAGCGAGCAGATTAAGTTAAACAAGGATGAATATCACATGAATGACATCAACAATAAGAAGATCATCAAGTTATAATAAAATGAACAAGTATAACAATCAAGGAGATTAAGTTAAATGAGGATGAACATCATATGAATGACGACAACAACAACAACAAGATTGTACGGGGACATCAAGTTACAAACCAAATGGACATCAAGTTCCATACCAAGTAGGCATCAAGTTCATCCAGGATGAACATCATATGAATGAATTCAACAACGAAGAAGATCAT